>JAFBJR010000172.1:11159282-11759282 GCA_016785285.1 Brachirus orientalis
GTATTGAACTCATGTAAGCCCATACATTTCACAGTCTAGCAGCTCTATTTGTAAATGTGCTTTTACTCAAATTCAACCTCTCTGTTTCCTGTCACTGACCAGCTTAAGGGCCATACAATCCTTACCCTACTCCTTTGTATTCACATCATAGCAATTATTTAGGCCCCTATGTTCATAAACAGCAGCAAAGCATTTTGTTATTGCTCAAAATCACTGGCAGATCTTTAGTTCAAGCTTCACACACTTGACGCTTATTGTTAGAAAAAGTATCTGAGTTCCTCTGAATATTAACATCTCATTTTCCTCCTAATTGGGCCATCTTCTGTGACGTGGTCAGTGGCTATGTGATATGGACATTGTGTGCGGCTCTAAATAATGAATACGCTTTAAAAGCAGTAATGGTTGAGCTTTACTATTAAAATCTAACACTATTTGTGGATTAGTGTCGCTTTTTGCTCTTCCCAACCCGCTGATGTGGCATCACGTACAGTACCCTCTTATCTTCATGCAGACTTGGAGTCATGATAATGAGCAACAGGATGCCTCCACCATGGGACTGTGAGACAAATACTGAATGCACGTGCCATAAAGTGTAAACACTCCTAACTGGATTCACCTGATTTGTGCCAATTTATGCCCCACTGTGTTCAGCCGCGATATTCAGCACACGGGCTCATTATAAGACCTAATTCAATTGACATGGACGTGTAAACATGTGTATATGGATATAAGAGGGCCAATTAGAGGTGTCAGGACACTGAACTGCAGTGAATTGCGGCACCGTGATAAAGGGCCTTGTGTGTTATACATAAAAAACCGAGACAATAACATATCCTGTAGTTCCCTGTGATTCAAAAATTGAGAAAACTGAAGAAGGTTGTGGGGTCAGTGTAAGCCCAGCTAATGTCCCATGCTTACTTGGGTGTAATGACCCATCAGGGGTGACATCTTGTTTCATCAACTTCTGCTTCCTTTCACTTGTCTGTCTGGGCTTGGCCTTTGCCTTTCTCCTACCCTTTTCCCTCCTGCTTCCTGAAATCCATCTTCCTGCTTTCTATTTCTGTGCTTGTGTTACTGCTTGTAGATGTAAAGGACACCACTGAACCATGTAAGGACATCTACTGTAGGTTTACCGTGGGTAGCAACATGCCATAAATCATCATAAATCATATTAATAATCTAGATTATGTCACCACAGTAAAAATCAAATACTCAGTACAGTGAAATTTGTTTTTAAAAAAGGGTGTGATGGTTATTATTACAAAATATTCTGAGTACTTATGAATGGTTACAAATATATGCACATTTTGACACATTGTAGGTTTGTTCATACATCATTATGAATGGTTGTGTTTATAAAGCAGTATCAATGAACATGAGCATTTTTAAATATAATTACTCAGCACTGTAGATGCATCAGTATGTGCATGGTGTGCTATAATGTATTTTAAACACAGGCTTCATAGAGAGTGTATCTAATTGATTTATATTTTACTATTTAGAGTCATTTTGTAAAGAAAATTCACTGGATTGCTGGTTTATTGGTTTTTAGAATCAATCAATAGTCCAGAAAAGGTGCATACATTATAATAAAAAGAAAATAAATAATACCAGCTCCAACTGAAATATTTTTATGTACATTTTTTTTCATACTTACCAACCAGTTCTTTTTGGCCTAGTTGTAAAATACCCTGAATTTATTTTCAGATGTGAAAATAAAAATTTGTTTATATAAATCCCTGGTGTATGATTCTAATTACATGACATAAATGAATATGTGTGTATCTCTTTTTTTATGGCATGCAGTAAACATTGACCTTTTCAGGACCAGTAGTCCTCGTGGAGACCAAAACCTGGTCTTACTCACGCAGAACCTCATTTCTGAGGAACCAGTTATGTTTAGAGGTAAGATTTAAGGTTAGGGTTAGGCATCAACTGGTTATGGTTAATGTTAGACTGTATACATGAATGTAACTCAGTGTCCTAATAAATACAGCTGTGCAAACCAGTGTGTGTGTGTGTTCTTGTACTTGCTGCAGATTGAGGACCAAAAATCGCATAAACCCTACAAAGTGAGGAGATTTTGATGAAGTGAGGACATTTTGGCTGGTCCTCACTTTTTTCAACCCTTAAAAGGGCTTTTTCAGGGTTAAGACCTGGTTTTAGGGTTAGGGTTAGAATTGGGTTTAGGTTAGGGTTAGGGTAAGGGTTAGGGATAGGGATCTAATTGTGATGGTTAAGGTTTGGGTACGGGGCTAGAGAATGTATTATGTCTATGAGGGTCCTCACTTTGATAGAAGTGCAAACATGTGTGTGTGTGTGTGATAGAAGAGGCCTCTCACTGGGACACCGGCAGGCCTAAGTCACTGCAGGCTCGGCTCTCAGCTACACCTCTGACAGGCTTCATACTTATTGCTCAATGACATTCGATGTTTTCCTTCAGTTTGCTGTAAGATTGATTTCCCGGATATGTCTGAAATATCTCCAGAGCCCTGAAGCAGGGTGACTGGCACAGTGGCACAGTGAGGTTGTGCTGTGGGGGAGAGGAGGAAGAGATGGTGTGTTCAGGGAAGAGGCAAAGTAGTAAATATATTAAAGCAAAGGGGGTTTTTAGATCTACACAAGTCATTCATCTTCTGCTTATGTTGGCTGCATCCTCTTTGGTGCCAAGGCACATTTATACATGACAATGACTGAGGCTAACACTTAAGTGAAATGTTATATGTTGATGCCTGCATCAGGATTGGTTTGGGTTAAAGAAAAGAAACAGAAAAACATGGTCTGAGCCCCAAAAGCCTTTTTTAATTGAGGGAAAAAAATGAAATATCTGAGGAATCACAGGCAACAGTGAAAAAAATAAAAGTGATATTTCTACAATTCTGACACTTGCAGGTGTTTCCATTGAAGGGTTTTTGCGTATGAGTAATTCTCGTAAAGTCTAGACTCGTGACATCCCATTTTACTCTTGGGGTAGATTGCGTGAAGCCATTTGTATTTCCATGGTTTTGGAACAATAGTAGTAATATTTTTATTTCAAGTCTTCTCGTCTGTCCAAAGCTACTGTGCCATCTTGTCTGAAGTGGACGGCTCATGTGACTTTTTTGCGAGAAACTTTTGTATCGACATATGTGAAAAACCACCTCATGAAAGCATAAAAATGTTTTAGCAATATTTGAGAGGTTTTTCAAAATGAGGGTGTTTCCATTACCAGTTTTCTATTGCGATATTTAGCTTTTGTGCATTTCAGGGGGTAATGGAAACCCAACTATTGTGATAAAAGAAACTGAGGGAAGTGGCAATGTGACTATATATGGGTGAAAAACAAGACACAGGTCCAGTGTGGACTTGTAATCAGTGGCACAAAGCAACTGTTTGATGTGAGGAAAAAAAGAATACCAAAACAAAACCAGAAATAACCATTGAATATAAATACATGAAAAAAAACAACACAGGTGACAGATGTAACAGACAATGGCCCTGGCTCAAGTAAACTCATATTGTAATTACTCCTGAATTGTTTCTTTACAAACCTTCTGTTGCTTCTTTACAACAGCATCCATATTGGAAGTGTTGTCTGCTGCCATTATATTCTCCACTACACACTATATAATGTGTCTGGGTGGCAGCATTAAATAGCACAGTGTTAAATGTGTTAAATTATGATTTGTTCACCTCTCTTAACTAGTTACCTTGTAATGTAACACATAATTGCACAAGAAATGCACAACAGGCTAAATGATCACATGCAAACAACAACTACAAAACAGAGGTTTGATCGTCAAAAATCTAATGGTCCTCTGTTGCAGCATTAGTGGTCACAAACTTCACAGGACAAATTTATCTTTTCCAAATTTCTAAGTTAAATGTCATATTCATGTAAAATCAAATATTCAGATCAACAGATCAGAGCGAGAAGCTGAACACAAAAAAAGAGTTTGACAACAAACTCAAATTAAACCGAAATTAAAATGCTTGTAATTTTTGTTTTATGAATTTCATTTTTTTGATTTTCATTTTTCTGTTGCTTCCTAAGTGTGTTAAGGTGTTTGTGCTTGTGGCGTATTGTGAACTCTGTGTTCTCAGACTCAACTCTTTAGTCTGAGGTCAACATGAGTATGGAAAGTCCAAAATAAACGTGGACATATGAAATTCATAAAAGATGATGCAGAAAGGTCTAACCGTCCTTTGGCGTGACTCGTGTTGTGCCATCAGGCTCCTTCTCTCTGTCCTGAGGTGTTACTTTCGATCAGATTGCGCCTCATGATGAAATTTTCCCCTCTGTGAAAATGCATCCTGGGTGCATTTTACACCATGTCACATCTTGTCACTGAACGTTAGAGTGCATTTACTCCTTTGTTTTCTCTGAAACAGGGAGGGGGCCCAGATCTACTGTTTTAAACTCTTTAATGCAATTTAACAATGCCACGTATTCTTTTCACGTTTCATTGGGGTCCCTTACGTGTGAAATTGCAGAGGCTTGCCCAGCCTGAGCGACACGGCACAGCAGTGGCAGGGTCACACCGAAGCGCCAGATGTGGGTGGGAGAGCGAAATTAATTGCTACACATTGTTCAGTGGGTGTGTGCGCACCTTCGGTGAATTAACCACTCTCTGGGTGTGACTGTTTGAATAACGGGAATTAGGTGTGAGGCCTCTCACTCACAGCTGAAGCTAACGGCAGGCATTGCATCCAATTAGATTATCTGGCCTCAAATTCATGCTTAACTTCGTGGTTTGTCAGTGCGTAAAACATTTTTGTGAACAGCGCTGTGCGTGTAGATGTTAATCGCTTGTTTTCTGTGCAGTTGGCATGCAATAAATACACTTCTCTAAGCTCCCAGTTTTAAATCTGTTTTCACGTATTTCAATACACTTGATCATTAAAAGGGAATCTAATATTGAAGATATTATAAGAATCATTTAGGCCCAATCGCTTAATTCAAGTGACATACTGTATTCAGATAGGCAGTTTTAATAGCCATGACCTGAAAGCTGTGTATTCGCTGAAAATGGCAAACCAAATAGAGATACTGTCAGTGGGAGCCCATTAATGTGGATCTTAATGTTGTCTGGTCAGCCTTGTATTGCCATCAGATTAGACTTCACAATGAGGTTGAGAGCAGAGGTAATGCACATTAATGACAGTTGGATGGCAGACATGAGGAGCACAAGGTGCTCTCCTATGGCCATTACCCATTTCATACCACTGCTTCATCCACACAGAGGTTGAAAATCCTATCAAATTATATGGCATGGGGGTTCATATAAAGTAATAATTAACAATGCATCTTTTTATTACATTTTACTTAATATAGTTTTATTGTAGCTGCATCGTGACAAGTGCAGTCCATGGTCCATACGTTTCCCAGTATACAAGAATTAGCAGGGACTTTGTTTAGTGAATCAAGTGTGTAAGCGATTACATCCCCTTTAGCTTGTTAGTATTATGGTACATTCCATTTACATTACAAGCCAGAAAGTAGGAGTGAGTCACCTCCGAGTTGACCGTGTCCGATTCGAAAGTCAGAGAAAGACATGGACGCAAATGTGTTATTAGCAAGACCTGCTTATAACAATGCTCTATGTGCAACATGGCCACGGAAGAAAAATCTTCATAGATATGGTCAAGTAATTAGTATGTGTACTGACTAAATGTGAAACAAATAAGACAAGTGTTTTTCAGGGGTCGCCACAGTAGATGATCCAGACATTGATATTTTTATGCCAGATGCTCTTTTTATGCAACCCTCCTATTTATCAGTACACTAGATTTGTAAAAGTCTGGTTTTTAGTCAGACTAACACACCAATTTAATTTTGTGTAAATTGTATGATGTAAAAGTACTATTTCCTAAAGCTCTGCAGTGCCAGCAGTAGCAGTGCATCATTATATTCCTCTGAGGGCCACACTTTCAGTCTATACATCTTATTCTCAATTGAAGACAGATGTGTGGAACATCTGGATCAGAGGTGTTAGCATTGGCATGCCCATTCTTACTGTGACCCTGGCGTAGACTAGTAGAGAGTTTCCAGTCAAGCCCAGCCGGACAGAGCACCTCTCTTTACCTGCCCTCTCCCCTTGCCTCTTTATTTTCCTAAGCAGTAGGAGGGTGGAGGGTTGGGGGTGGTTTAATGGAAAGGTGGCGGGTGAGGGAGGGTTAGGGGCAGTGTGGTGGCGGTGTTGGGGGCACTCTGTTTCCCCTGGGGCTGTCTGCTGGAGCGAGGTGACCCAGCTTGTCGTTCGGTGACCTGTGAGAGGGACATTATGAAGTGTGAGTGGCCGTCACCCTAACCGCCTGTGACAGCACGGCTCCCGGCACAGCTGTGCCAGCCTGCCCCAGCCAGAGACCCAGGGCCTGCTTTGGACAAGATGCAGGCTGGGGTTTGGTGATTGCAGACAGTCTGTGTTAGGGCGGGAGGGTGTGCGAAGTAGGAGAAAAGAGGAGGGTGTTCAGGGCCTTTGCTCTTACTGATGTAATAACTTCTCCATTGATTGTGATGCTTTAGGGACGACCCTGTGGCTCCACAATGTCAGTGCCAGCACAGTTAGGCTTTGACCTGAGTGGAGACATACTGTATAGACACAATAGTGAAGGAGCAAGGAACCAGCTGTTACATATGTGAGCTGTGTTTGACGTTTATAAACTTTGCACAATATAACTTTTATTTCCTTACCGACACTTTTACAAAACCTCATAAGTTCCAGAAAGTGATTGGTTTTTAATCTTGTTTGTTTTAGACCTTTGCAAATGTCGCAGGTTAAGGCTCCAGTAAAAGGGTCCGGGACCTTTGACATGACTGTGCAGTTGTTAAACTCGTTATTTTGCTAATTGACTATGGGGAAAGTGTAAATCCAGCTCAGGATCATTAAGCTACACTCCCCCCTTTTTACTTTCTTTTTCCATTCTCCTTTGATACTTGGCTGCAAAGTTCTCCTTCATTCGTTTCTTCATTGTCTATCCTCCACATGACGGTCAATGGAGCCTTTTCCAGCTGACATAGGGTGAAAGGCAAGGTACCAGGCTGTCACCCCCTTCATGGGACCAACATATAATGACAAACAACCATTCACTCTCAACTCGAACCCATGGTCAACTCAGAGGATTCAACTAAAGCATGTATGTTTTTGGACTTTGGAAGGAAACCAGAAAACCCGGATAACTCTGGGTTGCCTACGTCGCCATGGCCCAAAATATTCTTTTTTGTTGTCAAATACATTGTGTGCCCACCTTTGAAGGCATTTATCAGTGGTAGCAGTAACATTTAAATTTTACGAGGCAAAGATTTAGTTCCTAATGAACAAACCAAAAATAAAATATTCTATTTAAACACAACAGGAAATATTACCCTACAACTAACCAGGACTTAAAATATGTTAAGTATAGCAAAACAGCTGAATAGCTCCCACTACTATGGTTTTGCAATGTCACTTGTTTAACTGAGTTTCTGTTCTTTAGAGAAAAGTTTACAAGCCATTAAACCAGACAAAAAGACACTGAGTCCACAATTGCGAGATAAAACAAGGCCGTCACCAATACATGAGTTCTACATGAAAGTGAAAGGAAGAGTTATTCATTTTTCATAACATTAAAAAGAAGCATTTGAAGTACTATCTCGGCTCATAGGGAGCCTCACTTCCTCATGGAATTTTTGCAGAATCTGCAGTCTTTTCTTTCATTTTCATTTTTTCACTTGCTGGCTGTCAT
The DNA here is from genome assembly GCA_016785285.1 of Brachirus orientalis. NCBI lineage: Eukaryota > Metazoa > Chordata > Actinopteri > Pleuronectiformes > Soleidae > Brachirus > Brachirus orientalis. Next base: position 11,166,987 of record JAFBJR010000172.1, read on the forward strand.
GAACCAAGCAGTCAAAGTGTAAGAGAACACAGGATGTTGAAGAAATAATTTTATTTTCTGTACGCCTCAAAGTTACAAAAATGCAAATTAGTAGAAATCTGGGCCCAATAAAAGAGGTGAACTTAACAAAACATTACTCCCAAAAAAAAAAAAAAAAAAAAACCATTGCCAACAGAACTGACTCAACAACCTGACCTGACCAAATGAGACAAAGAGGGGATATATATATACTGGCTGATCAGAACATTTTAAACCAAGAGGGGAAACTAAACACACACAATAACTAACCCCCAAAGCAAAGATAATAAATCTCCCCCTTGCATGTCAGTTGTTGGTTTGGTCCAATTTCCAGGGCCTCTGTATTTAGCCAGGCTCCACCCTCAGCCACATCCTTTGGCCAAACCAGGAAGAACTGGACTTCATGCATGGTAATTCAAACAAAGAAAAAGATCAATCAAAACAGTGAAATGACAGAGTAAACTAAATGTGCGCGCTTCATTCAGAGTAATGTCATGTGTAATGTCAAAAGCAGAAGTAAATATGCTGTGTATTTTTTTTTTCAAAACAAGACTATGATTGTACTTGTTCATTTGTGACTGCAAAATAAAACAAACTTAACCTAATTATGTGCATTTATGAACATATGTATCAGTTAAAAGGTGTTAGAGAGTGAATATCACCAGACTTTATGCCCTTGTACGACTCGGCCATCACACTGGCCATCTTTTTGTTACAATCTTACATAGCTTGTGGGTTTACATCCCTCCTTTGTATCTAAACCCTGTCACTTTGCTCCACCTCTCCCTCTCTCTGTCCCTCAATCATGGCTGACCTGCGTCCTCTCCCTGTGGGGCCTCTCCTGGTAGTGCCCAGCTGCCGCACTTTGGATCGACAGGGCAGAGGCAGGAGGCAGAGCCAGCTCTACTGGTGCAGAAAGGGGCACACCAGGCAGACAGGCCCAGTGTCAGCAGCAGAAACAGCAACAGCAGCAGCAGCAGCAGCAGTGTGCTGTCCCCTGGCTGCCACATTCACAACACATGCACATTTGCCAGTGCGTGTGTTGCACACCAGCATCAGCAGACCAATGCCAAACAGGTTTGGTCCGACTGGGACATCGTTAACTGGGATAAAACATTTGTTTACACACAATATGAACATAAGCTGGGACACACACACTGAAGCACACAGCTACACACACACACACACACACACTGGTTTCCATGATATCATATTTGACTGCCAAAATTACTAGTGCCTTAAACCTAACCCTGGCCCTAACCTTAACCTAACCTTTATCGCAGCCTAACTTTAAAACATATCATTGCCTTACAGTGTACTAATGTACATTATGGTGACTTGATTTTTATCATTATAAAGAAGACAAATTCCCATAATGTGACTGTGTAAACAGATTAGAAATACCAGTTACACACACACACACACACACAGTTTGCACAGCTGTTCTTTTTAGGCCTCTGTGCAGTCTCTCAATTATTTGGACACCTTAACCCAAAGTGTTATCACTAACCTTACCCATAACCACTTAATTCAAATCTCAGCCCATAATGTAACCAGTTCCTGCACCAGGTTCTAAAAATGTAACAAATAAAAGTGCGCGCACACACACACACACTCTTGTGTATACAGCAAGTCATCAGTTGATCGCAGACTCCTGAATGATGAGTTTGCCTTTCAAGCCAGCCTGGAGCATATCAACCGCCTGAGCTGCACTAACAATGTAACAGAGCACGTATGGAATGACACGCATGTCATTGGTCTGTATTCAACCTACAGCTTTAACACCAGAAGCTCCATTAATTAAGAAGATGGAGACTGAGCCTCTCGCCTGAAGTTCCCCTTCATGCCCTCCGCCCTGGGTATTTCTCCTCTTTCGACTTTCTTATCAGTAACTTTACAAACGCATGTATAGCTGCTGTTCTAAGATTAGACCTATGCAGTAGATCAGCTGGGAGAGGAACAATACGCATTAAGACATGCATTATTTTAAAACTAGGGAACATATGTGGGCAGTTTATTTTACAAAGATCAGTTCAAGGTGCTTTACAGAAACATTTAAAAATGCAAAGAAAATGCAAAGAATATTTGAAAAATTAAAAAAATTAATTGGTATTTAAAAAAATACCAATTAAATAAATGTGAAATATATCAAACTGAGACTATAATGTTGCAGTGTATCTGCAGAATGAATTAATAAATACATTTCACTACAAAAAATTATATATTTTCTAGAAAATGCTAAAACTAAGCCAAAGAACAGAGACGACGAGTCTTTGCAGTGGCAGCTCCTCGGCTTACCTTGTCTCCTTGGTGTTTAATTCAGGTTGAACTGTGTGATTGTTTTATGTGCTTTTATTATGCACTGTATCATTCTAAATTTTTCTGTTTTTTTTCTGTTTTCACAGATTCTTACTGACGTCATTCTGTACAGCAGTAAATATGCAGTATAACCAAAAGTTGAGTTGAGTTCATATACAGTAGAAGCTTGTTTATATACCTTACAAGTTTGTACACCTTCCAAACTAAACTGACAATATCCAAACTCATCTCACTCGGAGCTTTTCATTCCGTCTTAAAAGTTCAACGACAATCGATTGAACAGTGCTTGTATTTTTAATTGTAACTGTGATCTCAACAACTGTCGCTTTGTCAATTTTAACTTTATTTATAATTTGCCTTCTCAACTTGTTTTTTACAATTTGTGCTGCTGACCTCCTGACCTACTAAAGATTTACATCTCATTGGGACTTTATCTGGTAAAATAAAGGTTTAAAAAAATTTGTTTAGTGTCCAGGTATTTTAATTAGTTTTCAAATTTGTTATTTTTAATAAGTTGTCTAGATCTTTGTTGCGTTTTTATATTCATTTTATATTCATTTTGCATCGTTGTTTTGTTGTTTTGAAATGTAGTGGCATTATTAATTACTCTTCATGATGCTCAGAATTGGCCAGCACCAAATTATAAGTACTGAAAAATGTGGTATTGGTGCCTCTTTTATAGAAACCAGTGCAACAATACTATAAAATTAGGATTATTAAGTTCAAGACCAGTCATTCATATGGAGAATGGTTATTTTTGATTATTGGAGTCATAAGTAATCAGGCAAAGTTCCTTATTTGTGTTTTGCGTGTGTGTGTATGTGTATGCATATGTTTTGACCTCCCTCACACAGGAAGAACCCCAATTGTGCTCCAGTAGCCAGCCGAGCTCAGTGAAGCAGAGCCTATATGCTCACTGGCATTTCACACACCCAAACGTGTGCATGTAAACACACATGAATGTCATGTATCCAGCTGGGGTCCCATGTGACACACACACATGCACACACACAGTCTGGTTTCCATGCCTTCAGAGGACATTGCATTGACTTACAGAGACTTGCTCTAGGCTTAACCATAATTACTAATGCAATGACCCTAACCTCAGCCTAACTTTAAAACATGTCTTAAAATGTAGTAATTTACTTGATTTTGTCCCCATAACTTAACTGTCCCCACAACACAAGTAATACCAGGCGCACACAAGTGCACATACACATGCAAAGATATTGAAATCATAGTTGGGGTCTTATCCATTAATGTTCATCTTGTCTGGCACATCTCTGCAGCAGAAAGCATTCTCAGCTACATCTCCTCCATATTCTGTCCAACTCTTTCCCCGCTCTGCGGGTCGGCCCACCCTCTGCTATTCGTGGCATTTGAGGCACACTTCCGCCTTAAAAGTTACACCACTACCTTTGATAATCAAGATAGAACCTAATTGAGCTCACCCATGCAGAAGATGCTCTCGCCTTTTTTTTTCCATGCACACACACTTTTCGAGGAGATGGCGGCCTGCACTGTTTCAGCTCATCCAACTGTGAGATTCTCCTTTCCCCATTTTTCTAGTCCTGCCATCATCTCACTAATGGTGTTTCTATCTCCTCTCCATAGGAGGTAAATGAAGCTTTTAAGCAGGGTGGAGGGAAGAGGGGGAAGAACTGAAAAGATTAATTGACTTTCTGCAGAGCCTCACTTATCCTCCACTGGCACCTTTGACTTGAGAGTGTATTTGTGTTTGGGGTTACATGATTATATTGCCATTACTGTGGCAATTTGTAGTTTGTTCAGAACTGTGTCAGGTAATATCAAACTGTGTCCCATCAACCATATGCAGCAGCTGCTCAGCACCTTGATGCTATTAGTATGAGTCTTTGGTGCACTCTTGGTAAAAAAAAAATATATATATATGTTTTTATAGACTACAGTTGTAGTGCATAACTTATAAATATTAAATTTTTTTAGATTTGAACCACTGTGAATTGAGTTCACACAATGCTGATTAAATCTAAAAGCTCCACACGACTCTCTCTCTGTGCTTGTCAGTGTAGTGTCGCTTGGATCTCATGCTGCCCTGCAACTTTCCTGAATTGTGCACAGGAATATTTGATTAATTTTATGTCACAACAGACGGACGCAACACCAACATTGTGATGGAAAAGCCGGGCGGCTTCAAACAGGTTGGAGTCTGACTGAAAACACAAACAAGCACTCAAAAGTTCCAGAAGTGAATTCTGAATTCTGCTCTTTCAGCTGTTTGATGGGACAAATGCTTCTTGCCCCTGCTCACCCCTGCACTACCACTGTACACACAAAAATGCTCCCTCAGTCAGGTCTGATAGTATTGCTTGACAGGGCCCGTTTTGAGATGCAGCAAACCAATACCATTACATCATTTCTGTTCACGAAGACAAAAAAGACACACAGTAATAATGTGTAATGCAATACTGTTAATCTTTTTTTTTTTTTTAATTTTGTCTTAGTGTTGTTTAAAATGCCCTTATTAGTCCTTGTCATATTTATTCATTCACATACCATTTTTGCTAGTCACGTTTTAGTCGACTATACTGTAGGTCTCATTTTAGTCAAGTTTTATTCAAAAGAGAACTTACGGTATCTTATTCAAGTTTTACTCAAGACTTTTTAGTCTTAACAAAATTAAATTATTTCTGATTATCATTTAGGTCATATATTTATTAAATATTATAATTACCTGAAAAAAAAAATACACATTTACAATACAATACAAAACTATTTTATTTTGAACCAACATATGACCTCATTCAGAATATCTTGATTGCGCAACAGCTGGATATCTGTCCAAATTAACTCTAAACTGCCACAAAAAATATCACTAGAAGTCGCACACTGCAGCTTAAAAAGCTTAATTAAGGAGAATGTAAACTCATCCAACTTTACATTTACATTTACAAAGGCAAAGTCAGTTAATTTGTGTTTAGAAACCCACACAGACACACACTTGTGGTCACAAAGCGACAGACCAAAACACACATACACAGACAAGCGTTGAATGTGTGAATGTAAGAAGAGTTCACTCTCCAGCACCATCACCCCACTGTAAACTCCACCACCCACAGCTGCACACACTTCTGCTGTCACGGTGATAATCTCTATGTCAGGAGCCGTCTGTTAGAGATTTGTCCGTCTGATTCAGTGAACGTCCGAGTGGCAGGTCAAGCTGCTGTGCCACAGGGTGTTCAAGGGGTGTGTGTGTGTGTTAACAACCAGTGCCAAAGGTGGTGGAATCTCTGTCCTTGTCAGTGTGTACAGTCGTTTATCTTCAAATCTATCATTTGTGACTGTATAAGAGTGTTGAGTAGAAGACAAACACAGACAGCCTCACAAAACACTCCTGCAATTTGGAATGAACATCTGTAACATCTATCAGACCTTATTTTGGGGCATTTAATCAAAATTCAAAGTTCCAGACAGAGAAAGTGTCTTGAAGGAAATTTTTATTTTACAATAGCTTCATCGTTTAGTGCATTGTTTTTGTTGTTTTTTAATGTTTCATTCATTTATTTTCATTTTTCAGCACAGCAAAACAGAACGGACAACAATGAAGTTAAAAAAACCAATCACATAAGTAGCACAAATAATAATTGTATTTGTATAAATGAATATATGCACCCACACACACATTGTACAAATATAAAAATAGTGAAATGTGCATTTAATATTTGTATTATTTTAACTGACTTTCAACTCAAAGAAAGGATAACATGAAAGTCATTCAGTATTTTGTCACTTTTCGAAATGTAGGGACTATAAACAAGTGCTTCAAAAACAAATAAGTTAGTAAAAATATCATGCATGACATTTTTTATTTTATTTTATTTTATTTTATTTCTAGAAGCACATTTTTGTTCAGGGTCAGATACATTCGCATTGAGACAAGGGCTGCATTAGTGACACAGTGGCCTTTGGTCTATGTCAATATTACACATACACATCTCTTACATGAGAAATGAATGGTTCTTTTTAATCCCTTCAAAGGGAAATAAGACCCCACTTTCAATGCAAACACTTTTTTTCATATAGTGCATTTGCAAGCAATGTGCACAACAGCATTGGGCTGTGTTGACAAAAGAGATTGAAGTATAAAAACGTAGACCTTTTTTCGTCATTTTCCATAACATTGTGAGATGGTGCATATTTTCTGAAGAAATTAATTATTAAGAAAAAACAAAATGCAAAGTGCTGATGCTGTGAGCTGAGATAATTTTGTACTGATCCTGATGATAATCTGGATCTTAGTGTTGTTGGCTGTTTGATTCCCTGACAGTTTTGACAGTTTTTTTTTAAGTGTTAACATGGTAAATGTTATGCATTAATTGTTCAATCTTTCATCCTACAAAATGTAACATAAGACGCGACATTTATAATGTCCAACTCAGTGTTTTTTATTTTAAGCAGCACTTGAATTTATATGTATAACGTGCAAAAGCAAATGCTCTAAATCAGTTTCTTTTCATTATCTCTTTACAGGAACATCTGATATCAAAACATCACCTTTTTTATTTTATTTTATTTTTATTAAACCTTTAACCAGCAATAAAACTTGTTGAGATTAAAAACATCTTTTGTGGTGGTGTCAGGGACATGCAGTAAAGCACCTGAAATCATGATTTTAATTTTTATTAATTTTAATTAAATTTACTTTTCTGTGGTTACTATTGAAACTGCAGTTTGACTTTATGTGAAATAGAAATTAATGATTTAGTTAAGCTACAAAGGTGTGTAAGTTTTTTTTAAAACTGTTATAAGAAATCATCATTTTTTTCACTCTAAAGTTCACTCTTTATGAAAGATAATCCAAATTCTGACAAAGCTGTAATTGTTGGGTTGAGTTATTGTTTCTCAAAGCTCCTTTTCTTTCTTTTGCCTTTCATCTGTCCCCTCCTGACATGTTCTCCTTCCTGTATCTGTTGTTTGGTCTCCTCTTGTCACTCCACTGCAATCATCCTTGCAGGGGGGCTTGTCATCTGTATCTACTCATATCCTACAATCCCTTTTGCTCTGAACATACTGCACTTAAATGTCAGTTTTGATGAGGCTGCCACACCCACCTGACACATCAGCTCAGCACCTGCTAAAAGCTTTTATGGAACAGAGTGTGAACCTGGTAGTTGATATAAATTAAATACTTTTTTCCCCTTATTTTTATTTATTTATTTATTTTTCTAGGGATTATGGCTCTAAAGGGACAGTTTATGAAATGGAAAGAGAGAAGATGGAGCACCTAGGTTGTGATTGGTTGCCATCTAGTGGCTGTGACGAGTGTCTGCAGCTGCACTTTATTACATGGAGAAAATTGTAAGATGTAGTTCTAATCAACTAAAATGTTGTTACATTTAGCACAGATCAAAAACGAAAAATAAATATAACAAACTTATAACAAAAACTATTATTACAAAATGTGCAAATCCCCAAACAAATTAACAAATGCTGAATCAAATTTACATTTTTCAAAAACAAGTTCAAAAAATAACAAAACACTTTTACAAATCCCACAACTAATTAACAAACGTTGAAGCAAATTTACATTTTCAAAAACAAATTTTGCAAAATATGAAACACTTTTACAAATCCCAAAACAAGGCACGGTCTTTACAGAAAGGGATTGTAGCAAGTCTCAGTTCTGACGGAAATGGAATGTGTTTTTTCGAAAACAGTTCCCGAAACAAATTTCACCGAAACTGTTCCGCTAAAACGGATTACAGTTTGCTTGCAGGACGTTTTCTTTTTCTTCATATACAACCGTCATTCAGCCAATCTTATATAGCACCACTTCCTTTCAACTTGACTTTCAAAACAAGAGCCACCGACTTCAGCTTTTTATTACCTCTTAAATCAAACGTTTGCCATAAGGTCTACGAAATTAAATAAAAGTTTAAATATAATTCTATAAGCCTCATAGTGGCAGTTTGTATGTTAGGGTGTTTTCACGCCAGATATGTTTGGTCCGATTTACACGGACCAGAGTTTGTTTCCTCGGGTGCTTCATGTGGACACGGAAACGGATTATCCAGCGAACCAAAAAGTGGAAGTGAACCAAAGGGAGAGCGGAAGTGATTTAAATGATTATGGACATATATGTGATCTGAAAAGTTATAAATCCTCGCTCGGCGTCTGTGTAACCACGGCAGCGTCGTAGCCTCTCGCTCTCCGCCGTCTTTTCCAGTGATGGCCAAACGAGGCTTTCTGAAGCTTTGAACCCTTTTGGACCTTTGTATTGAAAAGTGGTTCACTACTCGAAGCTTCATTCTTTGAGCACGTGGGTGACATCTGCTGGCACATTGGTTGTACTACAGCCTTGCAAAGGTGACGCTGATAGACCTTGTGTGTGCGCTTTTGAGTTTTATTGTATTGTGAAAATTACATAAAGTCTAACTTCATTTTACGCGTGTGGGTTGCTATTCTTCCTTACCTCATATAGTATCTTAAATTAACTGTTGACTACCTAAGTATCCCCCCCCCATAGGTCATAACAATTTTGAAATAGATTTAAAATTATTGACCTAAAATTACACACCGGACAGAACAAATATTTACAGGGTTCGATGTGGCTGTGGATGTATTTAATGCTATTTTAATATAATATATGGCATTATATAAGAAATATTTTTTTATTGTGTTTGGTGTATACTGGGTGTGCTTTTGTGGTTATATCCAAAACGTATCCAAAAAGGAGTGCAGCGCTGTTTCATCCATTTTAAATACATTTGATTCGCGCCAATGTTTCAAAGCTCCCCCTATCGAACCAAACCGGTCCGCTGATTCAGGCTGAATGAAGCGGTGAAGTGGTTCCAACGTCATCAGTCACGTGGATTATCCCGATTTGAAGCAAGCTTCGACACTTGCCCTTTAAGGTACAGCATCCTGCGGAGTGTGGATTCGTCAGCCGGATGTCGTCAAAATGCGTCGCAGCGACGTAGGCTGTCCCATTTCGACCGGTCTACGTCGACTCCTTCGAAACATCACACGCCGATGTCTGCGGTGAAAGTTCTCCATATGCATGAATGGTAAATTAATTGTTCAAATAAGTACAAAACTTGAAGGCTCCAACAAAATAACTTAATAAACTAATACCAAACAACTAAAACATATTGAAAACGATTAATTTATAAAGAATACTACTAATTTTACAACTATTGCCAAAACTATAAACAGTATAAAAATATTAATAGTAAATGTGAAAAAATGTTTTCTTTGGTTGGTGACCGGCAAGTAACGTAACCAGTGAGGTGGGTAGACCGAACCGTCGCGGGTCCTCCGAAGTACACGATCGATGGAGGACCGCGCACTTCGGGGGATCCAGTCATGAGACACAACAAGAGACGCGAGGGGACGTGAGCACGCGCTCCCTGGCTCCGTGGAGGTACAAGTGGACCGTGATGAGTTCAGGTGTCATCCAAACCCACTGTGACAAAGATTAATGTTAGAATTATATGAACTTATTATATGTATTAAATGGTGATTCCGAGTGAAACAATGTAATTGTAAACTGCAATATTTGTTATTTTATTAATTAACACCACTATTATTTTTAAATTTTGCAATCAAAGCATTATTCAATAATCAGTAAACTGATCACTAGTTTTAGGTGTCATCGGTTCATGATATGGACGATTGATGACTGATAGTAGTTAAGGGCAGTGACATGTGAAACCCCAGTGAATCCAAAAGCTTCACTGTGACTGACATGTCACTGACATGTCTCCTTCAGACTAAACAGAGACATGGACAGGGTCCCTGCTAACATCGGCTTTGCAGAGTGTCTGTGTCGAGGCTGCATCATGAACCGGCGTGAGGATCTGAGCTACAACTCTGTGTCTGTGATGGTGCAGGTGACGGTGCTGAGGAAGAAACAGTGTCCCGCCAACAGGCACCAATATCTGCTCACCATCGACTCCATCAAAGTCCCTGTGGCCTGCACGTGTGTCGTCCCTAAATCCAACAAATGACTGGTGCCATCAGGCACCTATTTCCAAAATATTCCGCCATAACTTTTAGTTTGGGGCTACATTTAAAGAATAGTTTAAAAAAGTGTGGTTGCATTATATGATGACCAATGCAATCCATTCTCACTGGCCAGAAATCCTGTTTAATCCCAGGTATAAACACAATAAACTGTACATAATAAAAGGGGATGTAGTCTGAAATACATATGAGGCCAAGCCAGAAGTAACAATATATTGAATAAAAACTCAATCTGAAAGGAAGCCTATGGGGAAATAGAAAATAAAGTATGACACATGACAGGTAACATCATAGACTTTCATAGAGTTTTCCAGGTTTTCTCAGTTTAATCAACTTGAAAGCGAAGCCTCCAACCTCCTGGTCGCAAAAAGAGCTCCCCGTTGAATAGAAGTCTATGGAAAAATGTGCATCTACCGTTCACTGAATTTATTACATCACTTAAATTTTTCTAAAGGAGCGGAACACATGTAATGGCACTTTACCACCTTTACCACAATACAGTTCTGGCACGACTGGGCCAATGGGACTCGGTTTGGCTCGCGACTACTAATTTTTTGTAATTTTTATTTTTTGCTTTTTCATTAGGGATAGTTCCTAGTACTTTTTTAGTACCTGCTCTGGCAAAGTACCAAACGAACTGAGCTGAACCGAACTAAATGTGACTTTACAGATTGCTGGTCACTGATTGGTCAGAGAGTGTCATTAACCAGTTAAAAAGACTTAAAATTCCTGGAATCATGTGTTAATCTTCAACAAGGCAATTCGTAAAATCTCAATATTTAACAGAGGAGTCTGGTGTATTTAGCGACAGCACTGCTGAAAGACGGAGATCGTGAGCCGAATCACAACCTTTTCAGCCGTATTTCAGTTCAGTGACTGTGTCTGTGCTCCAGTCATGCAGGAAGTACTGAACGATTGAGTGAACAAATCTAAAGAGTGAAACAATAACATAAAGATGCATAGCAACCAAAAAATAATTATTATTTATTTATTGTTTTAAATAATATCTGCACACAAATATGAAATAAAAATGCTAAATAAATATATTTTTAAGCAAGTAAAACAAAAATAAATAACACATGAATAATAAGTCAGCCATGTCTGTAGGTAGGAGGTAATTCTGTTAAGCTAAGCTATGCTAAGCATCGAAATTGATTTAAAGGTCCAGTGTGTGACATTCAGGAGGCCTTACTTGACAGAATATTGATTATAAGTATGTTTGCGTATGTGTGCAATTCACTTAAACTGTTTTCGAAAGAGCCTTTTATGTTTACTTTAGGCCAAGGCCTTGCTGTATGGAGACGGCCATCTTTAGCTGCCGTGTTCCTACAGCAGCCTGAATGTGCGTTTCATATATTGAAGCAAATGAAGCAGAATGAACTTATTTCTGGTATGTGAAGGCCACCATAGCTGCCTGGTGTACATTGGAAAGAGGAGAGCAAAGAGTTAATTTGCTGCACTTTGCAGTCTCACCATTAGATGTCAGTAGTTCTCTAATTCTTAAACACTGGATGTTTAACAGAGAAATGGAGGTGCATATTCCCCCCAAAATGTGCAACTGTTCCTTTAAAACACGACAGCATTTAGATCATGTACTGTACATAAAGTAATAAGCCTTATTGGGCCAATGGGACTCTTCCTATATTGTTTTCTCTACATATTTTTTTTTTATTAATGATTTTTTTAATTGTGACTCAGGCTGATGGGGATGTGATCCCTGTGAAACATGTGCACTGTTAAAGGTGCTGGATTATCAAAAGAAACTGAAGATTAACTGAAGACTTATTTCTGATTCCTTAGCACACCATAGTGCTTTCAACCGCCATCTTGACGTCTGCAGAGTGCTACGTTGGCGCGAGGTTGTTTAGGGCAGTGTAATGGAAAAAATAATATAATAATCTAAACAACTTTACTTACACATTCCTACTTCTTACTCTGATTCACACATTTAATTAACATTTTACTGAAACCTTGACCCCCTAATGCCCATGTTGACTCCCTTTCCAGAACAAAGAAGTACTTTTTGCTCCACAGCACATGTGTTGTGCTCAACAAATTGATAAGATAATGATGGATGACGATGTGTTTAAAAAATATGTAACTTACTTTCTTTCTTCTTTTTTTTGGTTAACAAAGAATTTACAAAGTAGATCTTTGTTCTGGGAAGGGAGTCAGAATGGGCATTAGGGGGTCAAGGTTTCAGGCAGAGTAAAATGTGTATCAGTGTAGCATTCCACGCCAAATGAACCTTTGTCATCATTTATAATCATTTGCATCACTCTAATCTTAAACACTATGTTATTTTACCTGAATAATTGATCTGCGTACAATGCTGTACACCTCTGCTATCATCAGGCTCATGCTCGCACCAGTTCAGGTAGACAAAAGGTGTGCCATCACCCCAGAACCACTGGTTCTCCTAGGAGACACAGGATAAGACAAAACAAAGGTGAGTTTTCAGGTTTTTAAGTAGTTTTATTTAAGTGAATTGTGCAGTGATCAGTAAAATACCTCTTGTGCATCATGGCCTCCCACCCATGCTCTCTCTAGCTCATAGTTGGCATGCATTATCAGCCTCTGAACTGCATGATACTCCTGGATGTGTGAATAGATGCCAGGTTTGCACCCATGGTCTGACGGTATTTCTACAGTGAACACACACACGCAAAAGAATAACAATCAACAAAAACGAACAGTGTGTAAGCTTTCTGAAATGAAGCTGTTACCATGGTTACCCCAGCTTCAGCCCAGGTCATGAGTTTTGTTAGAGCAACTGACCTGTCTGATTATTTTCGTCCACTACTGCTGGAACAGCTGGAAAAGTATCAAAAAAGAGTTATTGTCTCAGATTGTGGTCTGTTTCTTGTCCTTTTGGGTCACATATGTATTTGTTATACGCACCAGCAGATGTATTCAGAGCCATCTTGGCACAAACGAGTGTAGACACAGTCAAAAATCTTCATGATACGAACTGGAAAACAGAGACAGAAATTTCAACTGGTAAGTCTAAATGAAAGCACCAGCTTAGTTTTCCTTTGATGAGCAACTTTTCTTTTTCCTTTTAACTATGGCCTCCAACCTTTTTTAAGTTTGGTCAGAGTACAGAAGTGAGAACAAGGTGTGAGCCAGAGCTGAGGAGCTGTTCAATGTACCTGTGGTGCTGAAATGACCACTGACTCCTTTCACTTGGTCCTCACTTCTTTAATTTTTTCTTGTCTGAAAAAAAATTTGCAAGGTGTCTGCTTCACTAGAGCAGTGACTTGCACCTGGACATGTCAGCAGTGTCGTAGTGGCATAGATCATGGCATGCATCGCATCCTCCTTGAATCTGAGGCACAACACAAATAATCGCAGACTAGTTCCCCATGATTATTGAATAGTACTTTGCTTGAAATGGCCATTCCTACTGCTGAACACCACTATATATCAACTAAGTTGAACTGATCCCTCAAAATGTTTAAATGTTTCAGAACATAATATTTCTCCAACTCCTCTCATGGCATCCTGCATTAGAACATTGTACTTCCACCATGTGTTATGAAAATCAAATTCACATGTGCCACTCTGATGCCAGTGCAGAAGCTGATGTTTCCACGAGGCTGCACAGCATGCAGCTTGGAGAGTATTCTCCCTGTGTCGGAAGTTAGCGTGGTCAGCACTTCACAGTTGCTGCAGAGATGCAACACTTTCATGATTAGATTATCAAAGTTTAAAATGTCACCATACAAATTCAAAAACACTAGGCCCACATTGTTTTCAGAGAGTGACAAACAATATTAACTGCATCCTGCTGTGCCTGCGGCCTAGTGGGCAGAAAGTCTCTGTTTTGCATGTACTCACTATTATCCACACTAGAAAAAAATTGACAGCAGAGTCAACTGATTCCAGCTAAATATTAAGCACAAATTATAGAATTTCTTGTGTATCCTGAGATATACTAATATCAATATGACATAAAATGTACTGTATGTGTAGTCCCTGACTAAGATAGCCGATCAGGGAATTATCAGTTTTGATAAAAGGCCGATTCATGCTCAAAAACACATTGATTCCAGCCTCTCAAAGCAAATATTTGAACGATATATCTTGTATCTTTCCTACGCTCACTTGACTTGTAAAAAATATATAGTAAATGGAAAACAATGCTTTAGCCTCAGTGAACACGATAACTAGAGCTTTAACTAAAGATTATTTTCATAATCATTAACCTGTCGATTATTTTCTCAGTTAATCGAGGAATCGGTTGGGTCCATAAAATGTCAGAAAAATCTGTGTTTTTCAAACCTGGCAATTTTTGATGATTTCTTTGTTACATGGAGCAAATAAACCAAATTGATAAATCAATCGTCAAAATAGTTGATTAATATAGTAATCAATTAATAAGTGATTAATCTTTTCAGCCCTAATAACAACACAACATAAATAAGGTTAATGTCCCTGCAGCTTATTGCTAAAGCACAAATTATAGAATTTCTTGTGTATCCTGAGATATACTCTCTCAAAGCAAATATTTGAACGATATATCTTGTATCTTTCCTACGCTCACTTGACTTGTAAAAAATATATAGTAAATGGAAAACAATGCTTTAGCCTCAGTGAACACGATAACTAGAGCTTTAACTAAAGATTATTTTCATAATCATTAACCTGTCGATTATTTTCTCAGTTAATCGAGGAATCGGTTGGGTCCATAAAATGTCAGAAAAATCTGTGTTTTTCAAACCTGGCAATTTTTGATGATTTCTTTGTTACATGGAGCAAATAAACCAAATTGATAAATCAATCGTCAAAATAGTTGATTAATATAGTAATCAATTAATAAGTGATTAATCTTTTCAGCCCTAATAACAACACAACATAAATAAGGTTAATGTCCCTGCAGCTTATTGCTACATAAACTGTTTATTAGGGCTTCAATTGATGACAGTTAATCGTCAATTAATCTGTTGATCATTTTATTAATTAAGTGGTTCTTTAGGTGTCAGATAATGGTTAAAAAATGAAATCAAAGGGTGAAGTTCACGAGCAAAAGAAAGCGACACTACATTGTTAAGTGTCTCTCAGTATATAGCGTGTTAAATGTCCTTCATTTGTATGTGCAGCTGTTGATGGGCTGTGTAATGATAGCTCCTTCAAGCTAACGTTAGCTTGGTGACTCAGGGTATAACCCGAGCATCTTCAATCTAAGATATAATGAGTAAACCTGGAGGTAAGCATCAAACAAATGACCCTGAAAATACCTATATACATTCCTGCTATGATGAGTACAGATTTTACGATATAAATTTTAACTTAAGACTTATTTCTGATTCCTTACCACATCATAGTGCTTTCAACCGCCATCTTGACGTCTGCAGGGCGCTACGTTGGCGCGAGGGCTTATGGGTAATTGAGTTTTGTTTTGTGTTTTTTTTTGCGTACATTCTTCTTCTTTTAGACGTTTTATGACATTTTGCAACTGAGTATTGTGTTAAATATTTCAGTAATGATATTTTTTGTACGTAGCACTTAAATGTATTATGGTAGCACTGTCAGTGCTCGGTACAGACTAGTTGTCTTGCTAACTACACAAATGGCCTAAATGTTTGATCATTTGTATCTGACATAAACCTAGCCCTGTGAAAATTTAATTTAACCTTTAAGAAAGATTTTACTTTGGCATGGCCTGACACATTTTGACTTAATCAAAGTATGAGTCTGTTGAACGTGCATATCGCTGTGTGAAAGAAGCTGTTACTGGGTTTTGAGTGATCTGTAGCGTTTCCCAGAGGGCAGCAGTTCTAACAAATGATGTTCTGGGTGGGTGCAGTCACTGACCATGGCCTATAGGCTTTACTGAGACAACGGCATTGACAAACTCTTCCAGGGAGATAAAGAGGACAGCTAATGTTCCTCCAGCTGACATAGGGCAAAAGGTGGGCAATGTTGACAGGGCTCCTATTAGGAATCTTATCATTTATAACTGCACTGATTTTAAGGAAAACTTCACACCACATGCTTTATCGCAATAACATTACTACACTTTACCGTGTAGTAATGTTATGTGACGGTACTGTTACCACTGTTGCCCAGTGTTATTTTTTCCATTACACTGCCCTAAACAACCTTCACTCTTATGGTTGAAACTACCACTATTTTAAAAGTCTGAAAATTGGGAAATGACTTTGCATGGAGTTTTCGTGTAAAGTAAGAGCACAGCACAATTTGGTCTCAAGTGAGCCTGAGCAGAAAAATAGATTTAATGAAGTATCTCTTTATATAATATATGCAATGAGCCACCTGGCATTTCTTACAGATCACTTAAAGTTTACAGTGGATCTACAAAGGTGCAAAACATGTAGTCCCAGTTATCTGGAACTGAAAAATAGTTCCAGATAACTGTTGCTCTTTTTTCTTCATTTTTCTCTGTCTGGAAATGTCATCAGATGAAAAGAGACAAAAAAAATAACTGAAGTTGTTAAGTCTCCTGGAAATAATTGTAATGTCCTCTGAAGTCAGGAAAACCAGACTGTATGTGTGTATGTCTTTATGAGAATCAAATGATTTGGTATAAACCATAAGGAGTGAGGACATTTGTCTGGCCCTCACAATTGTAAAGGGCTTTTTGGGGATTAAAATCTAGTTTTAGCATTAGGTAAAGGGAATAATAAAATGGTTCCCCAAACTAGACTAGAAGTGGGATAACTTTATGTTTAGAATAAGGCATTTAGTTGTACAGGTTAAGGTTAGAGTGGTAAGTCTAAATGAAACTTTAACTCCAGATGCTGTCTACCTTTGATGACCGACTTCAAATTTTTCCTTCCAACTTTTTTTGAAAGTTTCATTAAAATAAAAGAAAGAGGCGTGCCTGCCTCTTGGATGAGAGGCGAAACGTCTTCAAGAAATTCAACTTAGTCCAGTTGCCTTTTTGTTGCTACTCTTTTGTAGCATCGAGGCAGATGACCGCACATCTTTGAGTCTGGTTCTGTCAGAGATTTCTTCCTGTTAAAAGGGAGTTTTTTCTCTCCACTGATGCCTAGTGCTTGCTCATTGTGTGAACTGTTGGGTTTCTTTTCTCTCTGTAATATTGTAAAGGTTTTGGCCTTATTATGTACAGTGCCTTGAGATAATGTATGTTGTGATTTGGCGCTATACAAATAAAATTGAATTGAATTGAATTGAATTTTGGAGACGTGAGAACAATGTGTGAGCCAGAGCTGAGGAGCTGTTCAATGTACCCGTGGTGCTGAAATGACCACTGACTCCTCTCTAAGTAAAAACCCACATTGTTGTTTAACTATACTGTACACAGTGTGTGTGTCTGTTCTTGTACTTGCTGCAGAGTGAGGACTAAAAATCGTATAAACCCTACAAAGGGAGGACATTTTGACAAAGTGAGGACGTTTTGACAAAAGTGAGGATATTTTGGCTGGTCCTCACTTTTTTCACCCTTTTCACGTGCTTTTTCAGGGTTAAGACCTGGTTTTAGGGTTAGGGTTAGAAGTGGGTTTAGGTTAGGGTTTGATAGAAGCGCAAAACATGTGAGTGTGTGTCAATGCAACTGTTGATACAGATCCTAATGTATCAACAGCATAAAACCCAAACATCAAAATCTTATCAGCTGGCGAAGGCCAATTGCCCCCGTTTTCCTCCTGAAGAATCTTACTAGTCGACTGGCCTTCAGACTTGTTTGTTTCATACTTCTCCCTCATCTCAAGGACTCCTCTGGATCCTACATGCATACACAGACAGACTTTGATAATAACCAACCAACCTGCACACACACGTACGCTCCCTCCCGCACCTTCCCCATACTTCCCCCTCCCTCCCTACTGTTCTCCATCCTGGGCGGAAGCAGTGACGTCAGGGCGTTGCACCTCCGCCTACCTCCGATAACAATCATCATCATCATTCAAAGTTTGAAATACTGCAGCAGATAAACCAAACTCACCATTATTCTGCTATCTAAAGTAGCTTGTAAAAAGGAAAATGGCTACAGCTATATGTTTTGGTTTTTGTGTGTCACAAGTAAAACATTTTTTTTCCTTATTTGCCAACAAAATAAAGCTACTCATGTCAGAAAAATGTTTCCAATTAAAGGCTACTAAATGTAGGACTGACCCATCAAAATTGATTTTCTGCACTGTTCATACATTTTTTTACTCTATTCTTTTTTGGACACTGAATAGACTTTTATTTAGTGCACACTAACTGAACATTCTTAAAACACACACTTACTTACACACTTACTGTTATTTCTTTCATTTTCCTTTATTTGTAAAACTTTGGCATTATCACCAACACTTTCAATGATTGGCCAGGTATAGAGAGTATGTACAGTCTGAGCAAAGGATGCACAACATACTATTTTTCTGTACAATGTCAGTATATGCAAACATCTGCAAATACGTGCAGATGTACAGCTTGCTTATAGATTTACAGCATCATATACTCTCTGTGTGCATATATATATATATATAGGGTTATAGGGATTATATACATCCTAAATTTGTAAACATTAGAGTATTTACAGTATCACGGTTGTACAACACAATATCTACAGCCTGGTGGTCATACTCTTAATTGCATCGGTCCCAGCTTCACCTCGTACAGTTGTGCAGTGCAACACAGCACATACAGATTGTGTTTCAGCAAACATCATATGTACATAATCACTGCATTGCTTCTACAGTGCTTATTGGTGACACACAATATATTCTGTTAATAGACCAGTAGGTATAAGGAGCATTAAAATCCACATTCCTAATGGTTTAGACTGTACAACACTGTAACTGTAAAACACAGAGGGCGCTACTCATAATATCTGCAATTCTGTCTTACCTCGTGTTAGTGACTGCTCAACATATTAGACACAATCAGGGCAGCAGCAAAAGACAACTTATACAAAACTTCTGACAAAAAAATGCTCAGATGCTAAGAGCAAACAGAAGCTTACTGAACACTTGGGTACGGACACACTGAATGATAAACTACTTAAAAGCTAATTCACATAATAATACGAAGTAGTATCAGCTGAGCCATAGGACGCTGTGCATTTTTATGACTACTATTTAAGCCAAATAACACACACATGAATATGAACAAACTAAACATTAATACCTAAAATACTGTTTCCGTCTGTGGAAGTGCAATTTTGACATATTTAACATTAAGACGCAAAGGCTGTGTTTATGGAAGACAACAATACAATACAGTAGAATAATTAAGCATATTATAAACAGTAGGATTTCAATGGTATCATTAACAATTTCCCTTTGGTAGGATATTAACATTTGGTACATGCATAAGTGTAGAATTCAGAAATGTAATTGGACCAAGACAAAAAAAGAACATAATTGGAGATTATAAAATAAAATATATATGTCTTACAGTATGTCATGACTATGGAAGACTGTGTTAATGACATACATGTTCTGTACTTCTGTATGACTGACCTTGGTCCTCTGTGGCACAGGATACTGAGAAAATTGTTCCAAATTTCAGGTGGATGAGCTACTATAGATATGGATAAAGGCAGGTACATAGTGTAGGTGTGTATTTTGTACCAAAAAAAGTGTAAATGTGTTTGAATGTGTTTCAATTTGAGCAATGTTACCCTGATACCATGAAAATGTGTGAAGGCCTTGCCAGAATTAGAAGAAGGATAAAGTATTGTTATGAATATTATTATTACTTAAATCAATCAAGAAACGGGACAGCACATGGCCAAGTGAAAATAGAACTTGGCTTATAACTGGAAGGTTGCTGTTTTGAGTCCCTACAAGGCCAAGGGCTGGGGTACTCCTGAGCAAGGAATCCAATCCTCATTGCTCTCTACCAAATCATGTGTGCAGATCATCCTCTGTGGGGACCCCGAAACAAGGAGAAGTCAAATAAGAAAAGAAAACATTTCAATCAATCAAGATTTTTAAAATAAGCTTGTAATACTCTCTAAGAGAGATGTTGTCCAGTTTTAGAAGCAGTTTTAGAACCCTTTGAAGACTTAATGACTCATGTAATCGAGTAGTTAACAACTCACACCCCTTTCTTGTCCAAACCACACCCCATGGACCAAGAACCTGACAGAGTTTGTCCCAGACTCTCCACCAGTCAAACAGAACTGAAGGAGCCTCTTGGATGAGAGGCGAAACGTCTTCAAGAAATTCAACTAAGTCCGGTTGCCTTTGTTTTCTACACTTTTGGATATTTCGTGGATTGGTGAATCACACAGTATCAAAATCAAAATGTAGAGACTGAAAAGTTACATATAATTATGTATATATAATTATGTACTGTGAAGTGATCTGAACGAAATCTTAATGTCAGACATCGTTTAAAGCAGAGGCCTAAGAAATGCTTCTGTCCTTTGGAATAATTTTACTCTAATGGGCGCTGAATATCAGTGGTTTATATTCGGTTTATATCAGGCCTATGAGCATGTTCGTTGTGCTTTCTCAAAAAGTGGATGACATCTGTATTTTATGGCCCATAGTTAGTGTCCTTTGAGTTGCAGTCACGTCTCCGTGGCTACTCCTTCTCTTTAAGCTCTGTACTGACTTCTGGACTCCCCAGTTTCTTTGCCCCTCTTCGCTGAGCCAGACTGGATGACTGAACAGGCTCCAGGACAGGAGCAGGAGCACAGCGCCTCAGAGCTGAGTAAGTGGCAGACAGTGCCCCCTGGTGGAAGAGAATAAAGAGAAAACTACTTTATATTCTATTGCTGTAATGCTGCTCTAAATCACTTCACATGTCTAAAACTGTCCTCCAGTGAACTTTGTCTTGGGTTGCGAAGATATCAGAATTATAGTAGGTTTTATAGTATTCCATATGTATGTCAAATAGAAATTAAAACTGTATGGTATACAGTGTATTGTATATTTAAAATCCAAGCAGTCTCATGATTTCATGTACATGTAATCATGTCACTACATGTATACACAACTTTTAGGTTGCAGTCACATCCTGAACAATTATTTGTCAAATCATATGAGGTTAAGCTGTTTTTTTTAATATATTTTTAAGTAGAATGGCTCATCTGGACAGAAATCTGGACATGAATACTGCATGTCTGCCTTAATTATCTTCACTAGTTAGCTGTGGACAACTGGACCTGCTTAAGTTAAGTTTGAAGATGTTTCCAAAGATTCCTCATCAATTTAGCTTCTTGGATGAGAGTCGAAAGGTCTTCAAACTTAACTCAAGTCCAGTTGACTACAGCAAACCACTGAATTTGACTTGAATTTGAGAACCTTCACAGACATGTTTTTTATTCATAGTAATTTACACTCATAAGTAAAAATATACAGTATATATACACACACACATGCACACAGATAAAGCAGTCTGACCTTGACAGTGAGTGCATCTTGTCTGGTGAGAGTTCTGTCAGACAGCTGGTCTCTCTCAACAACCCAGGGGTGACGAAGAATCTGAAAAGCATTGCATTAGTGATGATGTTCTAACGTACTGCTTCAACAACTTAAACAGTTGTAGCGAGAAATACCTACAGTATAACACAATAAGACTAGTAAAGTAAGTCATATTATAGTTTTAAAATACCTGAGGCGCAGTCAGGCGCTGGTGAGGATCCACATGGAGCATCTTCATCACAATGTCCTTTCAAACATTAAATGTGAAGACACACGCAGCATTATGTGTAGTATACGGTATGTATTTTGCAACAGAAAAACTAAATGTGTATCTATCTCAATAAATAAAGAAATAAAAATCATTCTTACCTTGGCAGCATCTGACACCAGGCCCCAATTCCCTCCAGTGATGATGAATTTCCCGCTACCAATTTGAGCCAGAATTTCCTCAGCTGTGTCCTCAGGACTGCTGGCAAATGGACTGAAACTGGACATTATCAATACAAATTTAGAGAGTGCAATTTAAAGACTGGATGTATTCCAACAGCAGAGAATATGTCAGACCTGGGAGAGATATAACTGTAGTAAAACCAGCTGATTCACTAAAACCTCTGACGTTATAAAACCCAGAGAAAACAAACAATACAATTAGGAATACCCTCTGCAGTATTTATAGTAGTTCACTCAGTTGGGGTGGGGGTGGGGGGGGGAGCAGAGAGTTAGTGAGGAGGAGGAAGAGGAGATGGAGGATGCAGAGCAACAGAGAGCAGCAGATCAGGAACAGGAAGCAACACTGATGCTTACAGAAGCCGCTGCTCAACCTGTTCCTGGACCAACAGATGAAGTAATGACAGTGTGTAGTGAGACTATTAGAATAAATATAAGGTTACAGCACGTCTCTACTGAGTTACAAGTCATGACACATTCACTTAAATGCTTCTGATTCATGTTTATTAATAGCTGAGTTTGAATTGAAAAGAGAAATTCGGAACATCTGCTTCAGACAGTTCATAACTCAGCTGCCAGGCGTTTAAACAGGACACACAGACTGGAACAATTCTCTGTTCTCTTTACTTTGGGCTCGAGTACATTTTAGACTTGATGTTAAAGTTCTGTTTAATTATTTAGAAGGGACTTAGTGATTTGTCTCCACGGTATTTTACAGCTCTTTTATCCACATGCAATACCACTTACATTATTTTTCTCCTTTTAACGGTTTGAGCTGTTCTTGGCTGAAGAACAAAGGGGACCAAATGTGTGAAATACAAACCCAGAGACTCTAAAGCACCAGGGCCAACAAAATATGCCAGGTAGTTTCTTTTAAATAAAAATGTAAAATGTATTTTTAATGTGCATGGGGCAGGGAACTTCCAATTAAATTTTGTTGTGAATCTGAATAACACTGCAGACCCAAGATTTAATGAGTCTGTGCTCAACTGAGCTGAACTCAATTGTATAGTTAATATTGTTATATTTACACTGTAAGACATTTAGTGCTTATGTGTTTTTAGTTATTTTATAATAAAACCTGAATTTATTTTAACAAAGGATTTTTCACATGAATAACCTTTTTTAACAGTTTTGTGATGTGTTGTATTAATAAAGATATTATTAGATTTAAACTGACCCAGCTATCATGGTGTAAAGCAGGATACCAAGGCTCCAGATGTCACAGGCTGCATCATAGCCCTGCTTCTTCAGAACCTGTGATTTAAAACAAAATGTGCATATTTAATATATGGTTGCTTTTAGGATTTGTGACTAAGGATTAATTTTGTACCTCAGGCGCCATGAATGTAGCTGTGTAACACGGTGTCATCAACAAGCCATTTTCAGCTCTGAGCTGTTTGGCAAATCCAAAATCACAAATTGTGATGCATTCTGGCCGTCCACTGTCATCAGCATATCGAATGTTACTGGGCTTTAGGTCTCGATGCACGACCTGGAAAAGGGCAAGACATACACAGACGAGAACACGTAACATTGCATATTATCACTTTACATATTTAGTTTGTTTTTATATTTTTTGACAAATGTATTTATTTAGTCTAGTAGTGGTCCAGTTGTTCCATTATTTATTTATTATTATGTAATTTAAGTCTGATTACTGGAGCCTGGAGCACGTTTATTTCATTGTTTTTACTTAGTTTTTTTTATAATATTGATTTATTTTATGTGTCATGTGTGTAAGACGTTTGTCAAAGGATGTCACTCTCTTAAAACTGCAAGACAAATCTGCCTATCGGTACACATGCACATACAGTATCAGATTATATGACACTATTCAATTGTAAAAATGTTACTGCAACAGATTGTCTTTTTGAACATTTCTGTGTTCAGTCTTTTCTTATTTTGTAAAAGTGACTTCCTTCTTTTTATAAAGAACACATACATAAAGTATGATGATGCATTTAGGGTTTTGACTTTTTTTTGTCTCTCCATCTTACCCCCATTGAGTGTAAATACTCCACAGTCTTGGCCAGTGTGCAGATGATGTCTGATGCATCTCTTTCTGTAAAATGTGGCACTGTCAGAGCTCTGTCGAGGAGCTCACTGCCCCTCACTAAATCCTGAACCAGGAACACACACTGGCCATCATCAAAAACCTACAGGCAGAAATACACACAGAGAAATGGCTGAATAAAACTAGCTGTTAAAATAAAAATGCTGAACTGAAATGGGCTGTAAATTCTGCAAATTCATGTTGTAGTTTAACACAGTCTACAGTTTCTCATTAAGTTTCACTTAGACAACATGGAGTTGTCAAGGGTGAAAGCAGTGGGTGTATTAGACTCACATCCTTCAAGGTGATAATATTTGGATGGTGTCCATATCTCAACAGAATCTCAATTTCCTCTGACGGGTCTTTCTTCGCTCTCTCAATGATCTGACAAAAAGCAGAAACACGAAGGAGAAATTATGGAAGACACATGACCACTCAAAGAGATTTACAGGTACAGCTACAGTTTCGCCATTCACCCATTTGTACATCATCTTCTATCACATATAATTCAATGTGGGGTTCCATGTCATGTCCACAAAAAAGATGGATGAGCCAGAGATTAAAACACCAACCATCTGGTTAGTGGATGACCTGCTCCACCTCCATAACCCACATTCTTAAATATTACCCAATCCAGAATAAGTAGCCCATTTGAGTTTTACCATTTCAGATTATAAAGATTTACACTGATATGCTTAGACTTTGAGAACATCTGCACACTAACGTCCACTACCTTCACTGAATATTCCACAGCAGTAACTCTGTGCAGACATCTCCTGCGGACAGAAGTCACAGTCTGTCCCACTTCCTCTTTCAGCTCGTAAACATCACTAAAGGCCACGTCGCCACGGAGATGCTGCAGACACAAACACATAATCAGAAACACAAATGCACAGTAGCCTGTACACTACTGTGCACATATCTTAGGCCACCATTAGATTTGCTGTTTTAGCAACGCTGTACTAACTGGACGGTATAGTTATTTCTCGATCACTTGATTGGAACATATTCAGAAAATATGGCAAGCATGTATTCATTTTTAAAATAATTTTCAGGAACAAAGTGTCAAGTATTTAGCATGACCTACCATTCCTCTTGAACTACAGCACCACCCTGGAGTGGAAGTCGAATGAATGAGCCTGTGTTTGTCATATTGACCAATATCTGCTATGAAAAATGTCTGATATGGCAGGTTTATTTAAGACATACACACACGTTTTATGAGTTGAACTCATTGACAGCTTGAAAATATGTTAGAAAAAAATTCAGTCACATCATTCCAATCCAAATACCAAAGACCAGAGAGTTTGACACACATAAAAACAACAAAGGTATTGGTGCCCTGAGACTTCTGCGCAGTACTGTAGATCAGAATCATATTTTCTACATCAGAGCATCCAAAACTTTAGAGGTTAGAGGCCTTTTAAATTTTAGCAAAACTTTTAGCAAAATTACCAATGAATTAGCAGATATGACCATAGTCCTAATTAATCACAAATTACTATTTTGGCCATAACTAAGAAGCTCTAATATAAAAAGTTCTGAATGCAGTGTTTCTTTTTAAAAACAACAACCTTACCACCTTCAGATGTGCATTAAAAAGTAAGACATCCTATCAGCCATATTTAAGATTTTGGGATGTAGATTGGTGTCCCAGATTAAGAAGAATACTGTATGTTTCCAAAAATATGGCAAATGGAACAATTTTATGCTATCTTTCAAAGATTCTCCTGCAATACCAACAAAAGCCACCAGTGGGCAGTGGGCAGTGGGCCAATTTTCTAGAAGCTTTGCTGTACATAATAAAATCAGCATTATGAAAAGGCCATTCGCTTCAGTATTTACCAGTTCTGTGTCCGTTAAGCCGAGAAAACAGTGATTTATTCAGATCCTCCTTATTTGATCAGCTGTAGGGACAGAATGTGGGATTATTTCTAAAAGCATATACCTGTGTTATGGGGTCAATGTTCTTCACCTCTTGACGAGAAGTTGCTACTGTGGCAACACTCGATTCCTGACTTTGATTAGTTGCGACAAAGCTGAAACCCCGAAACAACTGGTGTGTGTTTGCACTGGGCGGAATGCCTGGAGAATCTGGGTAAACAATCACAAAGATACAAACATGAAAAGTCTGGTGTGGAAGACTAAGGTTAAATCATTTCCATTTGGCAGAGATGGGAAATGAATTAACTGCACAGATTTTCCCTTCTTCTTTACTCTGTGTACAATCAGCTGTGTGTACGAAGTGTTGTTCTCACCACAACAAACTATGGTAAGAGACAAACTAAACACCTTTTGAGGGTTTCACCTTTTAGGTTCCTGTAACTTCTAATGCACGTATAATTCAAAATTACGCTGTCTTCCTCATTCATTCTTCATCAAATATAATCATAATGTCATTATGATGCACCTATGGTTGTTATTGTTTTAATTACCAGTTGGTGTTCTGGAGGTGAATTCGGGGTCAAAATGAAAAGTGTCTTCAGGTCGCCCGACAGTTGGTTTGAAAGGAGGCCTCATCTCTTTCTTGTACAACTTCTACGGAAAGAACAGCAACAGTTGGTGTACGACAACAACATTTCTCTTTACTCTAAATTGCTGTTTATATTGTCACTGAAAATATAGCTGATAACCCACAACTGTATCTTAAAGTAGAATTAAACAGAATAAAATAAGATAAAGAATCTGAATATGGAGGTTAGACAGTAAAATAATGTTTGGCCTGTTTTAAGTATAAAAAAAGTTTACATTTTACAGATAGTAATGAAAAAGAAAACTTACTATATGTAATACCAGTTTACCATATGTAATGTGCCAGGCTTCTGCCTAATGCAAAAAAGATTCAAACACTTTTATTTAAGTGAGTGTAATACTAAGTATGGCCTGCAGGTGTCACCTTTAGGACATCAGTTGTTTAATCAGATGCACCAGCATTAGAGAAAAAAAGGAAAAGATTATTAAAGCTTTACTTATAATGATACTATTACCACTAATGGGCATACTTATTTGCTGTTTTGACACCTTATGTGACAGAGAGCTGATGAGAGGGTGAGCCAGTTTATTACAGAAACCTCTCGCAGGTCAAAATCTTAATGGAAGAATTGAGTTCAAATAAAGAAAAGTCAAAGAGGAATCACTCTAACCGATGCGACAAAGTGCTTTACAGTAATTAGCATAGTGAGGAGAAGAGCATAAGCCTCTTACTGATGGCTCCTCACATCAAGCCAGGAACACCATCTGCAAATAGGCAAATGTTGTGTTTGGAATGGTGGGGAGTGTTATGACTCTGGGAGTCAGTGTCGAGGGCCAAGATTAGCGTGCAAAGCAGATAAAAGTGGATTTTGTCTGACATGGAAGCAACACTTTGCATAACGGTGGATAAACGTGAATCACAAGGCTCCCAAACATCTCTGCTAAAGAAAGAAGGGGTGCAACAGTGTGATGACGAGTGTTCAAAAATACTTTGTTGCTCAGTAAAGATACATGTAAGGAGCATGGTTACTGTAAACAAAACAAAAATTAGTCATTATTTTGAATTCTAAGAGGCAGAAGGCAACATCTGTGGCACATGAGATGTTTATTCTATACACTTGATGCATATGTTATTCCTCTTAAAAGTCCTCTCAGTGACAGTGCTGGTATGCAAATGTAGTTTCAGTCTACACACGTTTTTTTTTTTTTTCATTCTAATGATATACTTATCAGCTTAAAGGGAATTTAGTGTTCAAAAAAAGGCAAACACACGGTTTGTCAAACAGATGGATAACCCAAAATGCCTCAGAAGGCCACTGGAAGTCACAGGGTGCAAAAATATAATACATACATTGAATTGTCCCATGTAGGATATAGATAAGTAACATAAACACCTTGGCTTTCAGCACTGAGTTGCTCTTGGAGGCTTCTGCAGCATGTGGGCTATTCACATTTAAGCCATGGCCTGAAGTACGAGCTTTAAAGTTCACCAGAAACAAAAATGTAGCCTCAGAGCATGATTCACTACGGCTTGACAGGCTTCTTAAAAGTCCAATAAGCTCAAGGCAAGAAGTTTGAAGAATGATCCCTTTAAAGCATCACATGTCGGGTGGACGTCAAGGTTGGATCATGATAGTGCAGGAAGTGTTTGCAGCCAGACATTTTGCACATTCAGAGATTTCTCTGCGAGAGAGGCTTTCATAGATAAGAGCATTAGTTGGGGGAAGACATCAAAGAAGAGAGTTTAGGGATTTTTTACACTGAGCAAAATCTCTTTCTGAGGATGAATGATTCATGACTGTGGGCATCTCTTGAGGTAGTGGATGAACCAGTGTAGGATTTCAATGATATGACACAACAACTACAGCAACCAAGGCACAGTTATTGGGAGGACAGTATACTACTGACTTCCAGCATTTTTCCAAAGCTGTGGCTGGCATACACACAGTGTTATCCAGAGACTGATTTTTCACTTAAAAAAGAATTGCCCAAAATAATGCAATACTGTGCTTTTCACCCCCTAAAATAATTTTGCTGGGTAACTGACTTGTAAAAAAGGGAGTCTAAGCCTATGTGGGTTTGGTGAGTGTGTTGGAAAACTGAAAGTATGTGACTTAATCATAGTCAGAGACTCAAACTGCCAGAATCAGAGCCAGCAAGTTAAATTCTAATGCTGAACTGAAGTCAGTTAAAAAGATATAAAATAAGAAGCTTTTCAGCTTTTATCCTGGGATGTTTAGTACCGTGAGAGCATAGCCAGGAAATATTACACAGCATTGCTTTACCAGTAAAAACAAGTAAACAACAAGGCTTGACAGCTTGACATATTGTAAATATTCCTTAAAAAATTGTACTTACATTCCAGTCTATGGATGCAAAGAAGCGATGTCTTTTTATTTCTTCTACTCCGTCCGGTCCTGCACCTATCAATCATAGAAGCAGGTTGAGAGAGAGGAGTGTCATTGCTCCAACCATCCATACCTTTCTCCATTAAAGCCAATGGCATCCTCAGTAATGATGTTTTTTTCAATGTAATTTTAACCTTTTTTATGATGACTGTACTATAGGACTATCTTATCTTATCTTATCTTATCTTATCTTATCTTATCTTATCTTATCTTATCTTATCTTATCTTATCTTATCTTATCTTATCTTATCCCAACACCCTGACACTCACATTCACACCTGCCGTGATTAATGTCATTAACATAAAAAGGCACAGTTGAAGCAGGATCCAAATTAAGAATGTACGAATGTAAGAAACTAACTATCCCACTACTGTGTCTCAGCCTCAGCCGAGGCTGATCAGTTTCCCAGTGTCAGTCGTGAACCAAATCTGGATCATCAACAAAATCTAATAACTTCCTGGCTGAGATACTTTAAATTAAATCAAACAGACAGAATGCCTGAGCACAGTGAGTCATTTTTAAAATGCACATAACAGTTTGGCTGCCTGAACATTGATTGCATCATTTGGAAAGACTGGCATGCAAAAAAACTAAAACCAAAACTAAAAAATAAACTGTGGCAGCTGTGAAAGCCGGAATCAGAACTGGAATCTGAATCAGAATTGCCTTTATTGTCATTGCATGTTCTAACAATAAAATGAAAATTCTCATCTTCAGGACAATGAATAAAACACAGGGCATAAAAAAGAGAGTTGCTGCACTCATGAGTGTCACCATTTTCAAAACATAGCTTTAGTTTTCTGGTGTTTATGTGACATTTTCATTACCTCGCTACAAACAGACCAGATCAGAATGAGGTTTATGGCCTAATCTCATCAGGGTCTCATATTGATGAACTGGTGATAAGGTACAACAAACAATGTCCTTTTGGTTGCTGCTATTATTTACTGCATCCTGTATATTTTGTGTCCCTCCATATAATACGTGTTTTTGTATGCAGTACCTAGTCGATTAGCAGGGTTCCTCTTGAAGAGTGCTCTTAATAAACTCTGCACCTCAGGACTGAGGAACTGTGGCATTCCCAGTTTAGCCCTGGACACACAACACACGAGACACACAATTAATGACGCTTAATGATGCTGTGATGAGCTTGTATGATTTCATGTAAACAATTTTATCATTTTTTAAGATTAATTTAGCTCTTCCAAAATCAGTTGTTGAAGGTTTATATACTGTAGGCAGTTTAGCATAAATCAACCCGAGCTTAAGAAGCGCAGAAGCAATAGTATCCTCTGCCCACCCTTCATTCACATTAACGATTCACAACTTGGCAAAAGTCTTGAAAATAAAATAGCAAATAGTAGCATTCGATTTAATCTTACTTTAGAATAAGAGCCATTGTTTCCTTACGATCTTTTCCTTGGAATGGCAAAGATCCGGTCAACATCTCGAACTGGAAAACATGAAAACAACTGTGAGACACACGTCAGCTCAGCTGCTCAAAACACAATGCTGCAGACATGCATTGTTTCAAATCCTTATGCTTGATCAGTGATTTGAATGAGGCTGTCCTTCATATTTCACTAAAATATGTGCAGTACAGTTATTGTATTGTATCAGTTGAAAAATGACACCAGCAGACAAATTTTCATCCATGCTTATCCAAAATAAAAACATTAACATGCTTACTCTGCTCCGCATACATAAACAGACATAAACAAATCTAGTCAACCTCAGAAATAAATTAATTTACACAACAATTTACAAACATAACTACAAAGGAGATTTTTTTTTTTTTTTTTTGCTTTTTGTCTGTTTTTCTATCTGTTTGCTACAGTAGCATGATTACACAAAAATTGCACAGATTTTCTTGAAAGGTCCGGAAGGAACCATTACAGTTTGGAATGAATTACGGCCAAAAACTGTTTTCATAATGGATTAATCAATTAATCAATTATTTTCTTGAACAATCGGGTACTTGATTGGTCCATGAAATGTGGAAAAAAAAGTTGATCGGTGTTCACCAAACCTGGAAATGATGATGTTCTCAAAAGTCTTCTCTTGTCCACAAACCAAAATTATTCAAATTTTAATAATTTGCTTGCCATATGGAGCAAAGAAACCAGAAAATATTCACATTTAAGAAGCTAAAAAAGAGAAAGCTTGTTTCAGTTATTGAAAAAAAAAACACTCAAACGATTAATTATCAAAATAGGTGAATGATTAATTTAGTAATTGATTAATCAAATAATCGTTGCAGCCCTAGAGTGAATCCAGTCAAGGCAGTAGACATTTCTTTGTTTTTTTTAACTTCCTCTACATTGCTTTTTTTTAAAAATTTGGTGTGAATGTGGATAATAATCTGGATTCCAAACGTCATAATCAGTGGCAAACTAATGGTGACAGAGAGGAGATGACTGCTCATAATTAATGGAGCAGATAAAACCACCTGATAACTTAAATGAGTAGCAATCTGTCACCACTGCACACAAGCCAATATTTCCAATACATTTTACTGCCTTTGCCAACATTTTATATTAAATGTAGATCATAATTGCAGATATTAATATTTTGTCATGTTTGTTTTTCTTTATTTTAATATTTTGTGTGCTGCCCAGATGTAGCTACCAGCTACCAGTGAATGTTAATCTCCTTTTCAGTACAAGTCAAATAAGCCTCCAGGATAACAAAGCAAGCAGAATGCAGCAGATGTATGATTACTGAAAGTGATGAGACCTAACTACCAGATGGGGTAATTAAGCAGCATTAACTGCAGAATAAATCCAAATTAAGAATAAGAAACCAGTACTGGTATATCAAAATAGTTAAGTTATTAGCTGCTGTAGAGAATATAAATATCTGTAGATTTTTTTTTACAGCAGACATGAAGCAGACATACTCTACAACACCCAAAACATGTAAGGAAAAGATTACAAGTGCATGCAGAACGTGAAAATAGATTGGTGACGTTGAACAATTCTCACCATAAGAACTCCAAAAGACCACCAGTCAGCACTTTGTGTATGGCCTCTCCTGTTTACAACCTCCGGAGCCATGTACTCAATTGTTCCACAGAAAGAATACGCTCTTTTGTCATGGTCGATGGCTTCCTTACTCAATCCAAAGTCTGACAGACAGAGAGAAAGGTGGAAAAAATCTGACAAAAGGAGACGCATGGAGACAGGAAATGGATCAAATTTGCAGTTGTATGTACTGACCTGTTATTTTGATATGTCCTTCATCATCCAGAAGAATACTGTTAATTAAAGTTAATGTTAAAGTGTGCTTTTACAGTACAACCATTACATAAAATCATGGAGGCTTTGTATGACAGTACTTCTCAGGTTTGAGGTCCCTGTAGATGATGCCCAGACTGTGCAGATGGTCCAAGGCCAGAGCCAACTCTGCGAGATAAAACTTCACATCCTCTTCTGTAAACATCACCTGCAACCAAATAAGTACTACATCACATTTCTTTGATACAATCTGGTAGAATGATTCACATGTAATGACAAGTAAAGGTGAGGGTCACATCTACACAGCACTAAAAATGGTGAATGGTGGCCAATGTATACACTCCAGAAGAATCAGCACCTGATTTACATCTCTAACCTCTAACAGGCCTTTCAAATAAAGGTTTGCAATAACAGAGGAAAGAACCAAGAAACTTATCAGCTGTAAAACCTACCTCCTTTGACAAGCGCGTGAAAAGGTCTCCACCTCTGAGGAAGTCTAAGATCAGATAAAGCTTCCCTTCTGTCTGGAAGGCTACAAACACACACACACACACACACACACACACACACAGACATATACAAATATTATTTTAAGAATACAGGGCTCAGGTGTACTGACCAAATCAGCTCCATCACACATTCAGTGTTTGGACTTGTTTTGATTCATTCCATCTCTGGATTTAATCAAATATATGCTATAAATAAACTGATATTTATATTTCCTACCCTGTTCTAATAATAGTTTAGGTTTGGTTTGTTGCCTTGTTACATACAGGATCTAGAGAAACAAGATGACATGACTTCCATTATACACAAATGTATACTATAAAGCAGGGATGTCAAACTCATTTTAGTTCAGGGGCCAAATACTGTACATTTTGATCTCAAGTGGGCCAGATAGTAAAGTAACGGCATAATAACCTATAAACAACAAGAAATCCAAATGTTTCCCTTGGATTTACATTTAATGAAGTATCTTTTTACAAAACATATTAAGAACAACCTGAAATTCCCTTGAGAAAAATAAGTGTATTATACCTAAGTTTTCTATTTACACATTACAGCTTACAGATCACAGTGGATCTACAAAGGCACTCAAAAGTTTTTAACATGTATCTGGAACAGAAAAATATAGTAGTTCACATACTGATTAGATTCTAATCATTATGTGAAACTTTCACAAATTCATTATGTGGGCCAGAATGGACCCTCTGTTTGACAGCCTTGCTTTAAAGCCTTATTGTATATCTCAGTCCACAAAAAATCTTGTTGTAATGTTGAAATTACAACTCTTTGATGTAATTCTTTGAAAAGTGCCGTCCTTTGAATATGAGACGGGAAACCAAAAAATGGACAAAGAGGTGCCAGTGGCAGAAGCCTTGAGCTATCGCCCCACGCACCTGACTCACTGGACCTGGCATAGTCTGACTTCTATCTGGACCGCAAATCAAAATCTTACTTGGGTGTTCACCATTTTCAAAGTGATCATGATCTGGAGACTCAGGATGTGACCTTCTTGCACAAAATGATGGCAATGCTCGAACATCAGTAGACCAAGAGCTTTGACATTAAGGGAGACTATGTTGAAAAACAATGCAAGAACAGTGTTTCTCCTTCGATATTTTCCAGGTGAGGCTTAAACATTTTATCAGCTGTACATTGGTATCAGCTAATCATCGTATCTTGATATTGAATACAAATTGAATGAGGAGTTGATAAAGTAGAAGATAAATGAGCTATTTTTTTGTGTTATTTTCTTGATAAATTTGAATTTCTTATCATTCAAAAACAGTGTAATAGTGTGAAGGGCTGAACATTTCATAGTTGGTGCATAATCCACGCAAGTCATCAAACAGACAGACTCACCATAGTGCAGTTTAACTATAAATGGATGGTTCACTTCTGCCAGAATGTCTCTCTCCATTTTGGATCGCACACGGTCCCGAACTAAACAGGAGAGAGTGGGTACAGTGCAATCTGTTAATCTAAATATAAATCAACCGTGACAAGCCTCGTATGCTATTTATTTATATAGGATGAAACAGCATTAACTTAATTAAAAGGTGTAAAGTGAATTAGAGCCATTCCAGTATTGCAGGTCTGCTCTGCAGTGAAAACTACAATAACAGTGTTACTGCAGCATCTGTCTCCTTGACAGGATGAGACCATTAGTGAGACCAGGGGTGCAGGTTAAGAGGATTATAGCTTCTACAAAGACACTAAATCAGCACATGTCATCTCAGCCTGATTTTACTGCACACCTCATTTAAGATAATCCCATTCATTGCAAACCAGTTAATCTGAAACAAAAGTACAAACTAACCTCTTTTACCTAGAATCGTCTTGAATGTAGGACATTCTGGGAACTCTGACAGTTGTATATATCTCTTAGATTATTACTCAGAGCCCATTGAACACAAGTATGTTAAGTTTAATTCATCTCAGTAAATGTTCAGTAGTTTTACATAAATAAAACTAGAGAAAGCACTCAAAGAGTGCAAACCTCTGCTGTGGCTGCTCCAAATTAACATTTATACATTCCTCTATCCTATAAGGTTTTAAAAAGGTGTTTGAAAAAAAATTATAAATCCATATCCTAGTCACTAACAAAATCTAATAATGTCTTCCTGGGGCCATAACCCACATATCCAGAAATTTTAAATAAAATTAATTAATTAATTTTTTACAAACAGGAATTACTTTTAGTTGCTGTTTCATCACTGTATTTAAAAATTGTCTCCAAAGAGTTATTAGTTCAACTTATCATTTTTACCTTTCAGTGTGGCTTTCTTTAGGACCTTCATGGCGTACAGCTGTCCTCTGTCTGCTCCCCTGATCTTTCTCACCAGAAACACCTGACAAATCATCACCATCAACCATCACTGTCTTCATCACATTTATCGGAATCCAAACTACTAGTGCAACATTTCAAACAAAACTGAAGCCCGTAATTGAACATATACGACAAACATATACAACAGTTTTTTTTAATAGATGACAAACTTTAGTGAACCAATCCAAAAAAAAAATTAACTGTGACAAGAGTAAAAATATAATGTTTTTGACAAAATAACAGTAAAAATTGTTTGCTGACCCAAAATAAACCTCTAAAGACTTATCTGTGGGTCTCCACCACAGACCTTATGTGAAAATGGCTTTCTCGATGAAGTCAATCTGGAAGTGGGAATATATTTGATAGGAGGGGGGTTAAATGAGCCTACTTCTCACTCAATTTAAGAGGGTACAACTTTGTGTCCATATAATAATTCCAGATGGTGCATTTACAAAAGTCGTATGATACCAGTAAGGAGGCAGGTAGTTTTCCTCATAGCCATATAATAATAAGTAACCCTCCATGAAAAACACCTCAATAGTACACAGCGAATGCTTGTTCTTGTGACGAAGGTGTTGTTCTCTTCAGTTACGCTTGTTATGGCAGAACATCTGCTCCTGACAAAGGTATCAGCCCCACTCTGGTAATAAGAGAGAAAAGTCATACTGTAAAAGTATAATTAAACTACACTTTCTTCCATGTGCTGCAAAAGTCATTAAATCAATGACAACTTTCTTGAAGAGGCTCAGGAATGTACCATCTGTGGAGTGACAGTGCTCACAAGACAAGTTGAAATTTATTCAATAAGTCCAATTACATCTTGCTGCTGATTCAGTGACTTTTGAAGAACTGTGACTGGAATGACTGAGAATCTAGAGACACATTTATCTTATGAATATCTGAGAGATGCTCTGATAACTGACAAAGCCTTAAATATAAACACACAGTACTGTTTTTTTCTTCAGGTTGTAATATTGAACATCTGGTGCACCACCCTTGATGGTCCTGGTAATCTGATGCAATTTGGTTTGAGCTATTTAGGTCTCAGTGGGTTAAAGTGCGTATCCTGTACCTTTCCATAGGAGCCCTGCCCCAGCACTTTGAGCAGCTGGAACTGAGAAGGGTCTGCTTTCTCACAGCCCTCCTTGACATGGTGGCTGATGTCAATCTCCTTCAGGATGCTGTCATCCTATAAGAAAGAATGCAGAAGTCACAATTTATGCAGTGTAATTTAGTTTAAGGCATTTAAAATCTCTTTAAACTACTAAAAGTCACAAACCTAGTTATTCCAAAGGCTATTAAACATGTCAGGCGCATGTGCATGGGCGCATTCCCCCACTCAGATTCCACCACCCATCCAATGACAACCCTCACACATATACACTGCTGTGCGCGCTCCCACACACCAACGGACATACACGCACCATGCTTCTTAAGACTCTAACTCAAACTGATACAGCTGTTGTGGACTCGGTCAGCTTCTCTCCATGTGGTTGTTAACAATCACTGCATTTACTGCTCACATATATACTATTAAACGTAATCATTACTGTTACAATGTCTATGTCATATTATGGTACCCTGTACTGGGCTACCACTGTATGTCATGTTATGTTATGTTATGTTATGTTATGTTATGTTATGTTATGTTATGTTATGTTATGTTATGTTATGTTATGTTATGTTATGTATGCAAACCTGTTCATCACCACCTGACATGTAGACAACCATACTACATGCCAAAAGTACTGGACAGGACAGGTTAAAAAAAAAAAAACATGTCAGTATTTACTGTGATGCTGTAAATGAAGTGATGCTGTTTATGATCTGTTATAATTACCTCAGGTGTCATGTGGGGGTCAAAAAAAAAAATCCAGATTTAATTAGAACTATTATTATTATTATTATTATTATTATTATTATTATTATTTTAACTATTTCTAGCAATTAAAATTAACTGTTATCAGTTATTCTAACTAATAATAGTTAGTACACATTTGTACAAATGTATTATGAAAACCATCACAGAACCCTCTTTATGTCTCCTGACCCAGGTTTGTGTATTATATTTGCTAGGACAGAAACGACTTTTGTGGAGGATGAGATAAGGATTTTTGTGATTATGCATTTGTTTTTTTGCACTGCTGCCTTAGGTATAAAATACCAAAGTGTTCTGTTAAAAGTTTGCCCATACATAAAAAGCATGCAGCAATACAAAATAGGAATCTCAAATTTAACATTCAACACTTTTGTTACTGCAAGGACAGAATCTGAAAGTGTGAATAAAAAAATCCAGTTGCTCTAATTAAAATCAAATATTTGGCCAGAATCTCCAGGTTATATATTTATTCCAAGTGGGTTTTAAGCACCTCTTGAAATATGCATCAAGATATTCATATTGGAAACATTTAACAATGGTCCCACTTGGATGACTGTTAAGATAATTATTAAAACAATTTCTTTTGCAGTCTAGACTCTACAGTACAGAACCAAGCAGAGGCTCTCATTCCAGCATAATGAAACAAGAGACTAAACAGAGAGACAATGTGCTGACATGACAATAAAGTGCAGCGCAGATCCACACCCAACATTTCTAAATCATCAATGCAAAATGCTTGACTCTTACATTTGACTCAACTCACTTCCCTGAACAAAGATTTCAATTCTGTGACGAGAAACGTATCAATCTATTGTGTTGACATTATTTAAATGATGTCATACATAATGTTTATTGGATTAAAAAGCATTTGAATTTTGTAGATAATATGAGGAGGCTGCATATCAGTTGCTACCACAACTGTGGAAAAATGTCATAGAGCCTAACAGTTGCATATTTTTTTACTCAGTTCTGATATCAAAAAAGAATTAACAACTGGAGAGTCATGGGTGGGAATCAAGAGAGCATGATAGTTGGTGTTATCCCATCATAGCTTGATGTCTGGTGTGAATTTCATCTTGATTTTATATACTGTATCGGTCTGTCTGTGTTTATTACTGTGAAAGGAAATTGCCCATTTTCTTACCTTACCTTACTTTACATTATACAGAATAATGTAGTCTGTAAATGTCGGTTGCTGGTCTAAGCATCTACACAGATAAAGTCAGAATCTGATTATATCCTCTCAATCAAAGTTATTTAAACCCAGGCCTAGCTGTTTACCTTCAAGGATTCTTTCATGTTTTATGCTAAAAAGTCCAGTGTGAAACATCTATTGGCAAGAAACTTATAAGTTATATGTGCGGTTAATGGATTTAACATAAGAATTTAATAAAAAGAATCTTGTGCTGCCAAGTTTCTACAGCAGCCTGAGTGGACAAAGCAGCCAGAGTGTGCCTTTCTAACACGAAATCCGGTTTCTGGCACTCCAGAGAAAGTGAGGGTGAGTGAGAGGACTTCTCTGTTTGTTCCAATCGGAAGTGTCACCATTAGATGGTCACTAATTCTTACACGTTGGACCTTCAAAACAGCGCAGTAAAAGTGACATCCATTCAGAAGGAAAACCGATGGCACCAGCATCAACATCAGATATGCTTGCACTGTAGGTGGCTGACCTGCAAAACTCAAACCCAAATCTTAGTAGAGAAGACTTTCCTGTGTTGAGCAGCTATGGACAATCCTTTAGATAACACGTCCACTTCCATATCCAGAGAGATAAATGCATGCACAAGACACAGGTCGATGTAGTCTGTCAAGATGATTCATCAGCACTCAGGTCATAACAAACATCACAGGATGGGAAGGGACAGACGGACGGAGTTTCTTTTCTATTTTTATCCCAGACATGCAGGTAGATGTGCGGCACACAGCTCATACTGCCTCCCCACCACCCACTGGTTTGTTTGGGCTATTTATAGAATCAGTCTGTCTGTGTCCATTTATCTATCAACCTCCGTGCTTTGCTGCCTGTTGGGGCTTCTGACTGCATTTCCAAAGAACCTTTCCTCCCTCTTTCTCTCAGAATCTCTGTCCCCTCTGTTGTCAAAATTCCTGACAGACAAGCAGAGCAACAGCTGTAACTGTGCTGCAATGAAATACAAAATCGCTCCACAACAATTCGTCAATAACACACAAACTCTCACTCTCTCACACACACACAAAAATTGTGAGCTGGGAGCTGTTTTCAATTACTTTTCAGAATAGATGTAGCCTATTTGGGTTTTTTTTTTTTTTAGAAATTCACAGATGCATGCTATGCACCACTGTGATGGAACCGCCTTGTATATTCATATCCAATGGCAGATACAGACAAATAAAAAGGAGCACCCCCATGTAATAAAAATACAGTGATAAATTGTATTTATTTATTTTAGTAACTATACACTCATTCAGATGTTTCATAAATGTTTTCCCCACAACATATTAAAAAGTACTGCTGTCTCACAGAAACTACTATTAATATGAAATTTTGGGGAATTACTTCACACTTACAACTGAGAATCAAAGGTATGGGCTACATACAAGGAAAATGTACCAATACATTAATAAAATGTCTTTCTAAAGGTCTGTCTGTCTGTCTGTCTGTGTACGACCATGTGTGGTTGGTTCAAGTTTTTGTGAGCGCACTAACACTCACCTCTAGCTGACAGAATCCTGCGTTGTTTTTGTTTCTTGCTGCCTTGTTCTTCAGGTAAATGGAGAACCATCTCCGCACTGTGAATTTTCGAGTGCTGGTATCCATGGCAACGGGCAGACTTCCCCCCCCTCCTTGTTTTGCATCTATCCCATAATGATGGACATGTCCCTTCTGAGGGGGTCCTATAGGTGTTTTTAAAGCTGCAGACGGGGAAAACAAAGCTTTTCAAGTGTTCGTATCTATTTGTCCCGCAGTTTCTTCACTGGTCCACCTTCGATGCAGTCGTAGCTTTTGGGCTCTGCCATCATGATGATCAGTCCTCCTCCAGCACCTCCAGCACCTCCAGCACCCCTCCCTCCGCCTGTTAACTGCAGTGAGCAGAGCGCGCTGCCTCAGCTTGCACCGGAGCCGTTAATCTGCTCAGACAGGCGGCTGCTGGGACGACAAGTGGACGGGACAGGTGGTGCTGCTGCTGCTGCTGCTGCTGCTGTTGCTGCTGCTGCTGCAGGGCTTGGGATCCATCTAGTGTTGCAGCAGATTCGCTGCGTGAGGGTGAGAGGGAGAGGGTGAGGCTCCAGGGAGAGAAAGGTGACGAATAAATCTGCGTGTGCGTCTTTATTCCCCACTGTCTCTCACTCTGCAGAATATGGGATTGTCACCAGTCACATTGTGCGCCACTCCCTCTCTCCTTCGTCTCCCCTGTGTCTGCCCCTCACCTCTCTCTCTCTCTCTCTCTCTCTCTCTCACACACACACCAGCATGCAGTAACAGCTGTTGAGGTCACATGGTGCAGCCCAGCTACCCTTCTCCCTGTCTGCCTGTCCTCCTGCGTGACATCCAATGACAAACGGGGACGCAGACATGATCAGTGGCGTGCACAGACATTTAAGGGGCAGGGGCTCAAGTTTAACAGAACAAAGCAAAGCACAAAAAGGCGCCACTTCATATTTATTCATTGAAGAATAATATAAAAGTGGGAAATCCACAGACTGTTGCTAATAAGTGGACGCAGACTTCAAGATCTCTCAGTGATGCTAATGCAGTAATATGTTTAATAGCCACCAGGTGGCGACTGCACTGATTAGAAAAAGAAAGTTGGAATTGAAGTCTATTGGGAAAAAACAGCCTATTTCTTACATTTTCCTGAAAAGTTAATGGTGTCACTCACTAGTTTTGGGTCTTTAATAGAACATAACATATTTTGTAAATGATATTCACATTTAGAGGAAAATTATAATAAAGAACAGCACATATGTGAGTGGAAACCAGTGGTTTCATCAAGATGTCTGTTCGCAGGTGCCGTCTGTGAGTTTCCATTTGCAAAACACTGAAATGATGCTGGCCAAACTGTGATTCTGGAGGCATTTAAGTGGTAGTTGAGATGCTTATTGGCTACTTTGCACCCGGATGTCACTTTAATTGAATGATTACACATCCATGCAGATGTTCAATATGCCTACTCAGAATAATGCACAAAAATGACTACTGTCTTGAAGAAATTACTACTCATATGCAATTTTTGGGCATTACTACACACACATATACACACTAAATAAAAGTAGAAAAACTTATACCTTTCACCTTACTGTATACATGCTTCCTTTAGGGAACAATATTAGAAAGCACATTATACACTTTCATTGTTATGCAGATGACACTCGGCTTTATTTATCAAGGAGGTCGGAAGAAATAAATCAGGTATATAAAGTATAGGCCCGAGCACTGAGCCCTGGGGAACGCCAAGATTAACTTTTATGTGCAACAGGTTTTTTCTTTCATGCCATCTGTAATTCCATCTTATTCCCAATGCAGTTTACATGTTGGTAAAATGGCATGTTAGTTACAAACTAATATCTAGGTAATATCTTGGTAACAAGATATAGGCTGAGTTTACTGCAATACCTACACCGGAAAATATTTTGTTTTTAAATCAAAATTGATGTTAAAATTCATCCTCTCTCACTGACAATTTTTTATTATCAAGCATTTACTTGGTGCTTGATATGAAAAATATGATGGAATGACCATGGTATTACTTCTTATCACGAAAAGGGCAGCGCAAGAGGATATTATTTTTATTAGGATGAGGATATTATATTACAGTAAAAGAATATAAATGATAAAATAGAGCAAGCAACAGAAAACCTGATGAGAACCACTGTGTTCCAGTGACATAACACAATCCAATGCAGCACTGAGGACAGCAATCAATATATTGTAGTCAGTATTGATGACAGAGGCAGCAGGGGAGAGAAGTGTGTGTGTGTGAGAGAGAGCACACAGTGCGATCCCGGTTGCTCACTGGGCA
This sequence comes from Brachirus orientalis, assembly GCA_016785285.1. Lineage (NCBI taxonomy): Eukaryota > Metazoa > Chordata > Actinopteri > Pleuronectiformes > Soleidae > Brachirus > Brachirus orientalis. Next base: position 11,209,011 of record JAFBJR010000172.1, read on the forward strand.
TGGCTCTGTGTGTGGGTGCTTGGACCTGTCACATCAGCAGCTTTGCAGAACTGCAGTGTTACATAATCATAGAGAAATAGAGACCAGAGGAAAGAGGGAGATAGAGAGAGAGGTTAAAACCATGTGAAATGGGAGAACTTTAATAAATCAAAATCAGGTCTGCTGCTTCACCTGGCTTGACCTACACTTCATTTTCTTTTCTAAATTATGGTTAAAATATTTCTGTGACATCACTTCAGATGCTTTAAGTGTCATTGTCCCTGAGAACAGAGCCCATAGTGGTGTTTTCATGTGTCTGACAGGATTTGGAACATATTAATGAATATTGCTGGCTCATAGTTGCAGGGCATTTGACGATTGAAAAATGTAATCAGAAGTGTTTAGTCGATCCACTGGGCTGTGTTGTGGGAGGAGATTCAGGATTATGGGCTGGTGTCTTTGTCCCAGTGGGATTAAGGCTCTGTAAGAAGATCATGACATTTATATTCATACAAAGTGAATGGGTATGCACAGAAAGACACACATACTGAAATAATGCAGTTAAAATATTATTTACGTCCACAACATGCATGCCAAAGCCTTCCTGTTGTCATAGTTTTGTGGTCGCCCATCTGTATTTATCCATCAAACTGTATTTATAGGTTGAATTTAGATCATTGTATGTTATATAATCAGACACTCACTGATGACTAAAGGGCAGATTGACCAGACATTAATTTTTTTATTTACATTAAAAAGGTACATAAATTTATTCTAGTAATTTCATACCATACAATTTATCCACAGCAGCTATAATTACAAAAACAGTTTAATATAGTTCTTAGCTTTAAACAAGTCATTTAAGCTTTGCACAAAAAAAACAAACAAAAAAACTAGAGACTAGTCTTGGTACAAATCAGTGTGGGATTAGAAAACATTGTTGCCAAAAAACGAAAAAAAAAAAAAAAAAAAAAAATTTGCTACATCACTGACCAAAAATAGGGTGGTACTTGTTTAGCTTTATTTGTGTTTATAAACTTGTGCAAAAATGAACTTGTGTGGCACCTAGTGGCCCATATTATACAGTACTGTTTTTATTTTCTGTCATAAAGTTCCTATTATCATCATCTCTGCCAAGGAGGTGTTATTATTGGTGTTTATTAGTTTGCTGATGTGTGTTTGAAACAAAATTACATAAAAACTACTGCACCCATTTTTCCCCAATACTGATGGTAAGGTGAGGTATGACTTAAAGAAAACTCAGTAAATTTTGGAGGATACAATAAGAGGGGTGGATACAGGATTTTGCAGTTATTTTTGATGTACTGACTGTTTGACTGAATTTAACAATCATGTCAAAATGTGGTATAAAATACAAAAAACATACGTCGTTTAACATTTACATTTTATAACAGAGTTAAAAGGAAAAAAAAAATAAAGTCTTACACTAAGTATTTTGATGTACTGACTGAATTCAATTATCAAAAATGTTTTATAAATTATAAAATACAGCAGGTTTTAGAGTTAGATCCGATGTGGTTTGATATTTACACCTTATAACATGAAGTGAGAGTCAAAAATAGTCATACTTACTTCAAAATACACATATACCAGCAGGGATACATCATAGAAAGTAGACAGCGATTTGGCTCGCTTGTCTTGACCTAGACTTGCTACAGTGCTTCCTGCTGTGCCCTCAAAAAAAACACCCTGCGTGTTGACTAATGTACTATGAAGGATCAGGAAAGGACATAATTCCATTAAAGCACTATGTGGTAGTGGAGTGTGTGTGTCTGTGTGCACTGGCTTGTGAACAATTTAAAAACAACCCCACAATAAATGCAATAAAGAAGTTTTTTCTCCAGTGATTATCCAAATCTATTTAAATTGTCATTAAGCTACAATGTTGATTACCTGAGAAAATGAAACTATTGTTAGTGTGTGCATCTTAGTTACAGTACTAAGAGACTGGTACAAGAAGAATGAACCAGTTCCTATGTGTGAACATGTGTACCAAGTTTCACAGGTTCAGTTTAGTCATGTATAGATTTTATGGTAGAGGTGGGTAGTAAACTGGCATATCGTGGTCACACACACTAAACCCAGACGCCTTGTTAACAGCCACATTCTTGTCCCAGTCTCCCTCTTTTTCGCAATGCTGGAGGCTGAAATCAGCATCAAAACAAATCTCAATCTGCCCCAAAAGCTGGACATCAGCATTCTGCCAAAAACCAACAAGAAACAATTTAAAATCCTTCAGAATGTCAGACCACATTTGAAATTCAATGAAAAGGATAGCAGGTGTTTATACCTTTGATGGGTGGATACATTGAATCTTAGGCTTGACATTGTAGAATTTCTCTATGGCTGCTTCAATTTGTGAAAACTACAAAGAAAGACAGAAAGAAGAGTTTAAGTCACACTTTAAAACCTACATAATAGTTTCAGACAAGGAAACACTTTAATTTGATGTTAAAAAAAAATAACACTTACTGTGTAGTATTTTTTTGAAGGGGTGATGTTAAACTTCTTCAGGATGCTACAAAACAAAAACAGATGTAAATTTGAAATTGCAGTAAGTCACTTTTAATATTAACAAATACCTGTTATGTTAAACCCATGGTTGAATATATTTACACAGCACTGAATAGACTATCAGCTCAACGTGAATGACTCTCTCAGTATAGTGGTATTTAGATCTCATGGCATCCAGCCACATTGTTGCACTGCCCAAAGTAAGTGAAAGACAACACAAATAGGATGAGGATAAACTGGAACAAAACACAACTGAATGACAAGACAAAGAAAAGTTTCAGGAGTGAAGTGCTGCTCAAAAACCCTGGTCATTTAGTTTGAGGGGATAAAGGCCTCTTGTCCCCACCCACCCCTGCACTGCTGGTGTATATACACAAATGATCCCTCAGTCAGGTCTGACAGTATTGCTTAACAGAGCCCGTTTTCATGTTAAATTGCTTGTGACACAGAACAGATATGAGCAAAAGTTACCCACTGCAACTTTAAGGCTTCGAGGGGATGCTTTTCTTCAAAGTGACTTACAATAGGTGTCTAATGGCCCTCAGTCTAAGTTACAGCTGACAGGCAACATATTTTTGGTGGTTCAGTTATCATAATACCTTTTAAGTATAATTTAAATCATGTTATCTGACAGACATGGACTCATCTGGGATTTGTTTCCAGCCTGGAGAAAACCTGGCTTTTGCCAGGAGACTTTGACCACTGACATAGTAGTCCAGAGAGGGGAGGTAGCTCATATTGCACATCCTACTAAGCAACTGTATATAAAGTTTGTTATTATTTCACTGGCAATAAATGCATACATTGCAAAGCAACTTTAAAAAAAAAAAAAAAAGATCCCAAAAGATTGTTGGAAAATACTCTAAATGCAATAAATCATGTGTAACTAAAGGCAACCTTTTCAAAGATGGAGAGATCACCTGGGGTTATGTAATGCAAATGAAGCACTTGCATCTGTCTGTGCTCATCTAATCTCAGGAGAGAGATAGAGCATCAATGCAATATTTTACAACCTGGGTATGAACCTGTGTGTTTAAAGCAAACCTGTCTACTACAGCTTTAACCGCATGTATGGCTAATAAGTAAGAAAGGGTTCACAAGAATCAGGAACAACAAGACAGCACTGGGAACTATAAAGAAGATGATTGATGGTGTGTGTGTGTGTATGTGTGTGCACATGCATATGTTCTGCACCTGTTCAAATTCAATTTGTGGTACAGTTCCAAAGCTTTGCTGAAGTATTTATGTTGACTATTCAGAGACTCTGCTTTAGCCGCACATGTACCATGTTTGTGCCACTCATACTTCCTGTGGAAACAGAAGGACAAACAAGTTAAACTTACTATGAAATACTACAAATTTGAAAACACTAAGGTCAGCAGTGATAACTGACAGATGTGTTATCTCAAGGCAAGCTAAGGATTCTCTTCCTCCTGAAATATACAAATATTTCTGTGTACATACAGTACAGTACAAGTGATTAACAAATGCTACCTGAGCACACACACACCAAGAACTCTTAAACTCTTAAAAAGTGAATAAATGTCCTATTACCATCATTTTAGGATTTAAAGGTTGTGTTTAAAAGTATCATATGAAGTATAATAAACATTTAAATATACTCAATTAACACAGTAAACAATACAGAGAATAAGTATTCAATGCTGATCTTAAACAATAAAAGATAGTTGTTTGTAGGATTTCAAAGGCCAAATTAAGTTTGACTGGAAAAATAGATTCAAAATCCACCTAGCCCTACTGTAAGGTTTATATTGGTGTCTGCACACAAGGTAATACACAAGTTCACACTTTAGTGCAGAAAACACCTGACTGTCAACACACAACTACACAAATGTGGTAGGGGTAAAGCATCACAGTACAGAAAACTTGAATATTACCCAGTTAAAACATATAGTATAATATACAGAATATAAAATGGATGAACTGACTGATACAATACCAAAAGCCAGAAGATGAGGGCTGAAGCAAATCAGGCCAACTTTTCTCCATGTCAGGAAGCAAGTCCTGAAAACAAAGAAAAAACACATTCATCATCAGTCTATCCAATAGCTTTATTATTGAATTAAAGTATTGTTTGACATTAATATTACAACAGATCTACAATTTAAACACATTAAAAAAAGAGGATAAAAGACATTAGTTTGACTAGTACCATACCTGAATTTCAGAGGAATTGAAATGCCATGAAGAGTTGCAGTCGATCCCTTTATCTGGCCTGTAAAACAGAAACTTCTGTAACCACAAACATAAAGTAACATTGACTGATTATAAAAGCTGTTTTTGATTCTACCAACGCACAACTTATTCCAAATAAATATGTGACTTAATTTGACTTATCATAAAAGAAATTTGTTTCTTCCCAAAATAGGGAAATGTCTTTTATCACCAATGGACAAGCTGTCATCCAATTAAGGACTCTTTCATTTAAAAACTGTCCCCAAAGTTAGCATATAATAGATTAATAGGCACACACCATAGTCCATGTAGTGTCCAGTAGCCAATGGTGGGATGACAGGGTTCCATCTAAAATTGACAAAATTAGTGCTTTCATTTCATCTGAAAAAATAAACCCTAATAAAAACTAAAGATGCTTTCACTAATACTGAGGTGTCCGAATCTCATTTGTCTAACTAGGCTCCAAATAATTATTTTTTAATATTGATTCATACCGATTATTTTTGATTAATCAAAATATCAAATATAGACAAATTCAAAAAGAGGAGTTCATTTTGAAGTTGTAACTATGAACTACAAAGTACAAGACATGACATGGCCAGCATGGCATTGGGGAGAGGAACTGCTGCTGTGTATAAAACCAAAAAAAGGGGTTATTTTATGTCATGTCAGTTAAAACTGCACACGTCTGACCGTGATGTTGCCTAATCAAATCACATTGCTGACATATAACCAGTCTCATGACTTGAACATCACGGGATATTTAAGTTGCTCTGTATATAGGTAATGTGAAGCATTTTAGGAGGTTATAAGAGACATTTCATTTTAACTGAGATATATCCATCTATCTATCTTGCTTTCTAAACTCTAAACCTTTAGTATACTGCCTAGAAAGAAACACGTGGACACATTGCTTTTCATTTTAATATGAGTTATCACTCTGGCAAACAGAGGTCATTCTCCTATCAACCTGTTTTGATTTAGGATTAAGATTATAGTCATATTTGCTGAGCATAAACAGACCAAACCAAACCACCAGACCTACATTAGTTGTTTTAAATAGACAAAGATATATGGTTAATGCTGAGTTAAAAAGCCTCAACTCAACGAACTGCTGATTAAGTGATTTGAAATAAAGCTCTTTTTATCTTGATGTTTTCATCATATCTTCACAGGTAAGTAAAATACCTGAATAAAAATAATAAAAGCAGGGCCTTTTTTAACTCACAGAACAGAAGGTGCTGGGCCAGTGGTGGGTCAGGATCAGTTTGGTCCACATGTGTCTGAAATGCATGTAAATTCATTTCTTAGTCGTGTTATCAGCATGACTAAGACAAAGGTTTACTTCTTCTAGCTTTATGCTACGTTGTAACAGACAAACAAATACAGGGGTAATGAAAAAGTGTCTCAAAGAACCATTTGTGATTTCATCAAACTAGCTATACTTACCTGGGTGAGGTGACAAAGGCAGAGGCCAGAGCTGCCACCAGGCAGAATATAAAAGGTGAGCAGAGCCTCATGTCTGACCTGAAACATAAAACAGATAATAGAAATTAGCTGCTTTCAACCACAACTCAGTGGTGAACATGATACTAACCAAGGGTTTCTGCAAACATTTACTGTCAAACCAAATCCTAATACTAGGAAGAACAGTTGTGCAGGTAGAATTTGTGTTCATTTATTATCATATCAAGTAGATTAAAAGAATTTCTATAAATATTTGGATTAAAATGCATAGTTTGACTGGTCCAGAGAGAGAACACACACACACACACACACAAAGAAAAGATAATCTTGTTTTCAGTAAAACATATCACACATTTTACAGTAATTATTGTGGTAAAAGAATGTGATTAATGTGTATTTCCGTCTGCTGCCATTAAGTGACAAAGCAAAAACAAAGAAGAAACATCAGAAAAGCACAAGAGTAAGAGGAAAATAAATCATTTAAATTAAAATGAATCAATGACAAACAAAGCAACTGTATCTATTTCAGCCCATTGTTCTTGACATACAGTAACCAGATTCCATGACAATTCATCTTCTGACATAATTTCCAGTACTCAAAAAAACTGATCAGGTCACTACCAGTCAAAAGGAGAGGAAGGGAAAACAGGAAGTGGCTTTTACTGGAGGAAGTGAGAGGTAAATATGACCTCACGTGACCATTTAATTGGGCAATAAAACTTAGAAAAAATTTACCTCCTCATCTACTCCTCACTCATACACGCACAAAAAGTAATATAAAATGTATTTGTCATGCAGACATTAACCCTAACCACACCAGTGACTGAATAGTAAGACTTATGCTACAGTTTTTGACATCATTACTGAATGTATGACAGTGATTTGTACATAACATACATATTCAAAAAAAAATCTGCAAACTCAGGACGGAGGCAACATTATAATGACGATGAATGTGTGCAACAAGAAACAAAGTCAACGACATTCACAAGACACGTGACTATTTATCTACTAGCAGACCTTTTCAGCTGGCACTGCACAAAACACTGGACAAAAATGTCGTTTCCCCAACACTGACACGATAACACACTTAGTGTGACGTTTAAAACGACGCTAAGGAAATGTCTCATCCGTCCCGAATGCTCAAGGCATAACTGTAACGTCACCTAATGTGAATAAACAGGACAAAACAACAGGCAACTTTGAAGTCACTAGTCGACCACAAGTAGGTGATTTTGTTCACGATAAATGAGCCGAAGTAAAGACAAGTTACAGTCGGCCAAAGGTTAACCATTAGCCACAGCAAACGGCGTTAACCGGGAAGAAGTTAGTTTTACGTTGGCTGTTCAACACTCACTGAAGAGCACAGGGCTTTCGTTTAAGGACCGCCAATATATCCCAAAGTTTGAACAACCGTGATTTCCCCGTTCTACTGCTTCCCAAACTTTGAGAGCTTCACAGTCATTAAATTGAGCCGTGTTGTCGGGACGAGCTGCTGTCGATTATCCAACATAAAAGTGACTTCACCGCAGTGGGGCTTCGTTTCGGCTGTTCTAAACAAATTTATAATTTATATCGACCTCACCCGGTCTTTGTCGTTTATGTCGCGGCAACGCTGTGGAGTAGTTAAGGTGCAGCTTCTCGCTGAAAATAATTAGCTTGTTTACGTCCCACACAACCTTTTCACGGATTTAACTAAGCTCAGCCAATCAGGAGCGCCAATAGACGTCACTTGGTGTCACGTGGCAGAACTGGGTGCAGTGGCGGTTCTAACCTGTTAGGTGTCCTAGGCAAACCCCCCCCTTTCCAATTGTACCCAATTCAAATAAACATACAGACCAAATATTGTTGTTCTGTGTAAAGAAACATAATTTGGTTGCATTATTGTTCTTTTGCTCATTTCTCCTCTTCTAAATTTCCTCATGTTTTTTTCTAAATTGGGAAGTTTATGACTTTGTTCTGTACTTAAGTAACATGAAAATTCAAATATTTTCCCAAGTGCTGTTAACTGACATGTGGAATGAATTTGTTCAAGCTCACCAGCATCTCACCATCTGTCAGCTACATAATATACTAAAATTATCATTGGCATTTTGTTACAGTGTAGTAACAAGTGTATGACCAACAGAGGGCTCTTTCCAACCACAGACAGACCTAAGTCTGTCTGTGGTTGGAAGCAAAGAAGGAAGCAAATATTAGTGCACAGACATACAAAGAGTACATATGACTCCTGATGACTCGTCCCTCTAACAGGTCCATCTCTGTAATAATAATCTCTATATAATTCTAGTGTTGGAAACTTGTATAGGTCCAAAAAAATAAATACATTTTAGAAGATGTCATTCTTTCTGTTGGATTTTTTTCCTTCTGTATAATTGTTCCCATTTGGCAAAAGGTGCTGCTGATGTTGAACATGACAGAAATAGGCCAGTTCTTATCATCTGCACCAAAAAGCCAATACTTTACAAAACATAGTCCCTCTTTGTCACAAGAATACTGATAATACATATTTTGTGTATGATGTTTCTGAGACCCTCGTGTTTCTGTCCTCCATCCTCCATATTTGCTGCCGTCTTGTCTGTTCCTGTCTTGGCTCTTCTTGTTCACACTTCTCTCTCAGTCACTCCCTTGTCACATAGTCCTCTCTAATCTCTCACCCTGACACTGTTTACTTCCCTCGTATACAGTATGATTCCATATTTTCCCATCATATGATTTTATCTCAGATGTGAAATGTGTCTCACAGCTCCTCCACTGCAACAGGAATAGTCCTGCTGTAACTGTAGCTAATTTTATAAATAGGCTCTGGCCAAAGTTCAGCATGCGACACAGTGTCTCAAGACGTTCCTGGGAGCAGATGAGAAGGAACTTGAAGGGGGACCTCGGTATAAAGTGCAGGGCTCTTCTTGTTCACACTTCTCTCTCAGTCACTCCCTTGTCACATAGTCCTCTCTAATCTCTCACCCTGACACTGTTTACTTCCCTCGTATACAGTATGATTCCATATTTTCCCATCATATGATTTTATCTCAGATGTGAAATGTGTCTCACAGCTCCTCCACTGCAACAGGAATAGTCCTGCTGTAACTGTAGCTAATTTTATAAATAGGCTCTGGCCAAAGTTCAGCATGCGACACAGTGTCTCAAGACGTTCCTGGGAGCAGATGAGAAGGAACTTGAAGGGGGACCTCGGTATAAAGTGCAGCTAGATTCAAATGAATAAGCAAGACGGCTGTATACTGCAGACATTTGGTGCAGATGAATTACACCACAAGTCTACAATGGTGGTAGTTTGAATAACAGACAGACCACTCTGAATACAACAATACAGTTTCACCGCACTGCGAATGACATCCTCCAAAACCATGCAGCTAAATCTGAACTCAGTAACTACGTCTCTTTGGTCTGGAGAAGATGACATCACCACGGTCAGACATGTTGTATTGTTTAGATCAGCTGTTACACTTACATACTTAGCTATTTATCATCTGAGAACATGTAAACACAACAAACATGAGTTGCAAATGCATATTTTCCAATCAAAACTTGAATGGGTCTTTTAATCACACAGTTCATAAGAAGTGTCTTAAGGATACTGGTTATATATAGGCAGCTCCTTCTCCTTATAAGGCCTCAGGGAAAGGCAGGTGGGGGTCGGTTGGAGACGGTTGGTGGTTTTGCTGGCCTGGTGCTTGGTTTAGGCTGACTCCCTGTGGATTCAGGCTGTCACCCGAAGTCACAGCGAAGGAAATCTCAAGGGGTAAGAAAATTAATTTATCAATCTGTTTTCTGTTTCTATTAATTCTGTATCCTCAGTTTTTTTTTTTTTAAATCTGATTTTGTTACACTGCCGTGTGTAGCAGGGGGAATCGGTGAGATGGAAGTATAGAGAGACAATTACAGGATGTTGTATGGCTTCTTACCAGAGCTGATAAAATAATTAAAAATGACATTTATGGATCAGGGATGTGCAACAAATCAGTTGGAATAAATGAGCTGTTGATTATAGTTTTGGGATGTATTTATCATTTCTTGGACAAATCATTTTGACAGCAGGTCTGCAGCATGTGTGTTTATCATAGCACTCCATTTAGTTAGAATGGAGAGTCACATTTGGTAAGGACGCTTAGGCCTGCTGCTTAATTGGACAAATTACTGGTGTTTGGCTCTGAGACCTTTATTGCACTGACCTCATTTAAACTTCACTCACAGATATTTAACTTGAATGAACTTGAAAAGGATGGCTGTTGCATCATACTCATCACTAGTTGGCACCATTAATGATTCTTCCACTTTAACTTTTTTTGATTTGCACAATTATAGTTAAAATTATATTACACAGAGAGAAGCTCATGTGTCATTTGGCAGACATTTATGGTGTTACGGTACCGGCTGCACTGACAGTGCAAAAGACTGCCACTGGAATGTAGGTGTAAGATTTGGGAGCAGTGCTTGAGTGTGGATGATTGTACTGCCTAATATGTTTGGAAGCCCTGTTTCTTACTTTGAGCTGTAGATTGACCTCTTGCTGCACAGCATTTTGTTTGTCTAAATTATTTATAGCAGAAGGGACGTTGTCATTTTCAGTGGCAAAGATTATTGTATGTGGAAGAGAAAGAACATTTAAAAGAGTAACATAATTCTACCTAAATTAAACTACTGCAAAGTCTAATGATTCAACCAGGCATTTAATAGATGCTATTCACAGGTCAGAGGCAAAAGGTCAGGAATTAGAGCATTGTAGTGTTATCTACGGTATCTGCTTGACTTGTCTGTTTTGGGGCAGTGGACATGGCTTTGGTGATGGTGACCCTGAAGCTGGGGTGAGTGTATCAGAGATCTTGCTCTTGTTTAGGTGTCTGTATGTTTATTTCAGAAACCCAATTATAGGGAAAAAGAACAAAGCATTTGGAAAATCAAGGTGTCCTCAAGTGAAATTTAAAACACTTCATGAAAATGGTGCCTAACTTACAAGCTCAAAAGGCTGTAAAAACAAAGATTGGCTGGAAGCTGAGAGAAAGGCAACATTTTTAGTGGTTAATAATTTGAGCTTCATTACAGCTACAAACAGCAATATGATAGCCAAATTTCTTTGATGTCACATTTGAAGAAACTTTTACTGTTTATGTGAGCTTATCTTTCTCTGTAGTTGTTAGGGAAAAGTTTGGTTAATTGCAGAAAGGACATTTTGATGTTGTGTGTGTATTTTGGCTGGTCCCCATAACTTCCGATGTACTTAAAGGGATTTAGTCTTTGTCTTAGTGATAGAATAAGGGTCAAAATAAGGCATTTAGCTTAGCGGTTCAGTGGTTCTTAAATTTTTCATACCAAGTACCACCTGAGAAAATATTGAGCTCTCAAAGTAACACCATTATCAACAATGTTAGAATACAGTGGAGTAAATAGGCTGAGCAAAGTCAGCTACTGGCTTTCCAGAGGAGGCAGATTTAATCTCAATAAGATATTTTTTTCTCTTATCATCCTCCCCGTCCTCATACTTCAGACACTGGTATAGCCAAATTAGATTAAGATAGAGCAAGATAGATTTTTTTATCTATCTATCTTGCTCTATCTTTTATCTATCTTTTTTATTATTTTTTTATTTGTTATTTGTTGCATTTTTTACACACTCTGGTCAAAAGTCCTCAGCTCCACTCTGATCACATACCAATAGAACAGTGCCTCTGATTTTCTTCCAAGTACCACCAGAGGAAGCTCGTGTACCACTGGTGGTTCATGTGCCACAGTTTGAGAACCATGGGTTTAGATAAAGGTCAGGGTATGGAGCTAGGAAATGCATTATGCCTTTACATGTCCTCACATGTATGTAGTGGTGCCATTTCTCCCTTGTTTTCTTTCCTTTGATTTGTCTTGTCATGTTGTCCAGGTTTTGTAAATATGATAAAGACTATATTTTCAAACTAATAGGTCTAAGTATTAATCTTTTTATAGTGTACTTGGCTTTAAAAAGAAAAATAATACTCTGTTTACAGTATGTGATTGTTAAATATGAGCTGTCAAACTGAAGGACAAGCTTTGCATCATCTGGACTGACCTTTCTTTTAATAGGCATTACTGGTGCAAAAATAGGCTACTCTTCATTCATGCCTTTTGTTTATGTGTATGTTCATGTGTCTGTGTTAGTGGTGTCTTAAATAGTGTCACCTTGTCTTGCTAAAGCTGCCAGTATTGCTCCAGTGTTTATGTTTGCGTATTTTTGTACAAAAATTCCAATTTTTTTCTTTTTTGCAGGGGACAAGGAAGCAAATACAGAGTTCATTATTGTTGTCTTACTTTGCATGTGAAGCCATCAACACATAAAAAAAAAATCACCACAGCATCATTGTTGTTGAAGGTGAGGATATACTGCTCTGTGCCATATCAGTGTTTGTATGTGATTGTCTGTTGCTGGTCCTACAGGTCAGTGTGGACAGTGTCACCATGTCATTGTGGATCCAACGTGGGAGTTACAACCATGAATACCACCACAAACAGAGCAAATATGTGGTTAAAGAATACAGCAGGTACAGTCTAGAATCAAATGCTACAGCAGCTAAAACTGAAAAGCTAACCCATCACTGTACTAGTCATAATATTATTACTAATAGTAGTATTGTAGCAGTAGTATTGCTCGTCATTGGTAAACCTGCAAATCCAACCATACAAGAGTGAATGTTGCAAAACTCGCAGGTAACCTAACGTGGTTAGTCTAACATCAAGACCCAAACTAACCCTTAACTAATCAGTTTGTTTTTAATGTTTTGCCTGGTAAAATAAAGGTTAAATAAAAATCTTCTTTTTCAATTTTGAAATCCAAGTAATAGTTGATCCGTGCATTATTTTGAAACAGATTTACATATTTTACAATTTATTTTCTGTATTTTGTTTTGGTTAGCCAATGTATCCTCTTGTCCACTTGTGTGCACCCTGAGCACACTGGACATACTGTTGCGGTGCATAACGTCACAACAAGCTGGAGTGGTATACATAAACAGATGCATTAGCCAGAAATTAGTTAGTGAGTCACACAAAAATAGAAGTCAAAATTCCTTGTTCCACAACAGACGACTTACAGCATTTCCAAGGCAGAGCTTTGATGGGAAGGCATATGGGAGCAGTGGGATTTATTGGTTAGATATTTTCCAAAGCACAGCCTGCTATTGCTGGCTTTTTCAGACATTAGGCCCCTCCATATTTGCCAAGTATCTGCATACACCCGCTGCTCATTCATAAATGCCAATAGGTTTCAATCATACATCCATACATGCGTACTGTACCTGATTGCACAATCCTTTCCAATACATGAAGCATACAATCACTAATCAGATTTGATTATATTAAGTGTGATTTGGACTACCTTCACTAAATTTAACATGGGTGTAAACTGTTATTTTATAGGGAACAAAATGCTCAGTTTTAGGGAATGATTAGAAATTAGCTGGTGTTAAAACTGACAGTCAACTCAATGGGACACGCTAACCCTGTGTTGAGTGTGTTTATGTGTTTGTTTTTGTGTGTGGTTCAAGGCGACTACCAATGTTCTGGCTGCCGAGTTTCATGTTTAGTACTTTACACATCTTATTCTTGCTCTTTCTTATCTCTTTTTCAATGTTTTGCTCATAATCATCTAACCATAACACAAAAGGTTGGAGTTGGATTCTTTTTTCCAATGCGGTTGCTGTACTTCTGCTCATATAGAGCAAATTTCCAACAGTCACTTATCTTTTACTTCTACCTCAAGTAAGTATGAAGTATATTTGTAAATTGTTGATGTGCTTTATGTTGTTAATTCAAATTCATCTTTGTCTTTTTTCTTCAGATGAGGTCATTTCATCCACACATTTAGACACTTACAAAATGTTTATTTTCTAAAATTGTGCTTGCCCGAAAGTCTGGTCGTTTCACATTATGTGTAGCCAGTGTACCAGATGTTCCAGCACACTGAAATTTGAATTTTGCTCCCCTCTCCAGTCATGGTAAACACTCAGGAAGTCCCACAGATGGCTGTCAACTCCCAACCTGCCAATTGACTTGCAAAACAAAAAACTTTTCAGCCTTAGATAATCACAGAAGCTGCTTTGTGGGTCTCTGCCAACTTTATTGACTCATGGGGACTATTGTGCATTCTGTATGGACAACACTGATGACTGACCCAGAGTCAGAGCGTCCCATCATTGTATCTGCTGTTGACAAACTCTATTCCTCAGCTATGAGGTTATATGTCAGTTCTGAGACCCTCTTTAATGAGTTGGGTCTACAGTGTGTATGGGCATGTGAAATAGCTTCCATTTGTGGTCCTCAAGGATTTCTGATGTGAACCACTTGAGCCATTGATGAAAGATGAACTTTTTTCTCATCACATACAGTATGGGTTGGGTCATAGATGATGTGTTGATAGCCTCTGTGTGAGGTGAGGGTCACATTTGTTTTAAATCTTATGTTGATGGTTGAAAATTAAAAGCGAAATGCTTATGAAATTCTATTAAATTAAATGTCATCAAATTCAATTTGTGATACTGTCAATGAGTAGAGGAGGGGTCCGGTCGTTCAGTGGTTTGCACTGTGGCCTCACTTGCAAGACAGCGCTGGATGTGAACCTAAAGGGCTGTTCTGTGTGAAGTTTGCATGTACTCCTTGTTTGTATAAATATTTCTTCTGCAAAATCTGGTCTCCTCCTCCTCCTGTCGAAAGACATGAATGAAGGTTTTTTGATGGAAATTAATTGCCCACAGGAATTAATGGAGCAATACTGGTTGCTTGTCTCCATTGTTTATCTATAGGTTGTTTGTGATTGTGAGTCTGTCCAGGATGTTCCCTGCCTTTTATCTAATCTGATAGGATTGGCTCTATCCTACAAGTCATCCCTGAGGATGTGTAGCTTATGAGTTGATGGATGGTATTCAGTAAATTCAGGAATGACCACAAATTTGTGATGGTGTTAGGTCTGTCAAGTAAAACTGGGATTTACTGCATAATTCAGTACTGAATAAACTTTCAGTGCATTGATCAGCAGAGAAAAATATGCGGGCATGAGGATCTTGTCAGATGTAGAAGGTCGTAATCAGAAGCCTTCATTTTTAACTCTGATATTAATGTATGTGGTATCAGACTACTGGCTCTGCAGTGTAAACTTTATTACAACTTGGATTGGAAGACATCCAAGTGGATTGACTTGGACTGGACTTGGACTGAAAGACTGCATATGCTGCACACATACAGTGAAGACCCTCAACATCACAAGACATTTAATCATAGACCCACGATCTTCTTACTGTAAATGTGTTTCCACAAAGCTAATATCACTTTTTTTAAAGAAATTATAGATAATGGAACAATATTTTTGACCCATCATGTAAATTTTAGTCACATTTTTTAGGAATGTACTAAATTCTCTGCTGATGTACAAGTTTGTTTTTCTTAAAATGACTTATAATTTGTCTTTAGCTCTCAGATGGAGGAAAGATATGAGCATAAAAAACACGCTCGCATCCAGGAAGTGGTAAGGAAACTATGACATCTTACTATCGCTATTTTTTTCGACGTAACATTAGATATAACATGTTTGCAAATTTATGTCCATGTGCTTATATTAAAACAATTATAGTTGTAGTGTTTGTGGTAAGATATTACGACTTTTATCTAGAAAACGTGTGAGTAACGTGTTGTACTGTGTAAAATTATCTGATATTCTTGTTACCTCTCCAGGTAATGACGAAGATGAGAGATAAATATGTGCGTGAGGAGCCAATGATCAGGGGACCAAGCTTCCTGGTCAGACTCAGATCCCACACTGTGTTTGAAAACACTCCAATCAAACTCTTCTGCACCGTGGAGGGTTTTCCCTTGCCTATTGTAAAATGGTAAAAAGGAACTAATCTAAATACAGTAAAATAAATTTATATATATATTTTTTTATTCATTAAATAAATATATTTAATAAATAAAAATGTTATTTCAGCATTATGTTTTATCTACTGTCTCTCTTAGATATATAATTATAAATCATGGTAATTGTTGTGTTTTCAAGCTGTAATTTTCCTCTGTTTCAGGTACAAAGATGGTGTGATTCTGAACATGTCCTCTGGAAATTACCTGGTTCAGTCTAAAGGTGGATCCCATTCTCTGGAGATTCCCAGGTACAACTATTTGTCAGGTGTAGTGTTGAGTCTTGACCATTTAAAATATTTGCATATTGAGGAT
Source organism: Brachirus orientalis (assembly GCA_016785285.1). Lineage (NCBI taxonomy): Eukaryota > Metazoa > Chordata > Actinopteri > Pleuronectiformes > Soleidae > Brachirus > Brachirus orientalis. The sequence continues at coordinate 11,225,388 of JAFBJR010000172.1, forward strand.
TTTACTTTAATAAAAAAAAGAGATGCCCAAAATGGCATAATTGTTATCTCACACTAACTGTATCCCAGTGGCTAAGAGAATAGCATAGTGAAAGCAAGGCTTAAACATCAGCGCCTTGTAGTTCTCCCACATTACACAATGTTACACAATGTGTGCAATTAAAATCATAATGATCCGTATAAAGTAATGATTTACAGTATATTTCCAATGTAACTAATATTTTCAGTTTTACTCAGTTTCTTCCTCCTACTTGGGCCACTGACTCGTCATTTATCAGACTAAAACTAAAAGTGCACGAACCATTAAAATATCTGCCTGTGTGGGGATGTGCAATTACATGCTGTATATGGGGCAAGTACATACCCTGAGCTCGCTCCAGTCTTAGGAAGCTCAGCTGTTCATGTGCTGACCTCAGTGCCACATGATACTCCAGGATTCTTTCCTTGGATCCAGTCAACTCTAGTTCCCTCTCCCTGCTACAGCTCAACTCACCATGGAACTCATAATATTACCTCTGAAATGCTTTAGATGAATCCAGATTATTTTTTCAGCCACAATATTTTGGAAACTTGTTAGACTGTGACGATTAGACAGCTGAACATTTACAGCGATTACAGTGAGATTTATGTTTTTAATTAAAAAGTTACCTTATCAAAAAGATAGTTACACTGAAGTTTTTTTTTTTTTTTATATGGCTTGAAGACATTATCTGTTTTGAATTTCAAATTATCAGCAGTGGATCCATATTAATGACACACAGAGAGAAACTGCAGAATTCTTGGGTCATTAGACCATGCACACACTCATTCCACCCTGCCTAGACACACACACACACACACACACACACACACACACACACACACATACTAGAACCATTTCTTTGCAGAAAAAAGTGGTGAATGCAATTATGATTCAAAATAAGAATATATTTGCCTCTCTCTCTCTCTCTCTCTCTCTCTCTCTCTCTCAAAGCCGTCTGATGCAACCTGCTGTAACATTTGCTCTTATGATGTCAAAATCATTTACTTCTGACTACACCAACCTATGCAGTAAGAAGAAGTACAAGCTTTGGCTGATTTAGTGAGAGTAGAATTTAGAATAGAGTAGGATTTCTCCTTGTATAAAATCAATATTCTGTCAAACTATACAAGGGCAGTGTAGCAATACAAAACATGTTTTTTTCATACAGGTGCATTACAACCTAAAATGTGTAAACTCAACTTTAATATGAAGCTTCATGTGAAAATAGTCCAGCACAATGGATTGACTGTGGCTGAAGAGACCTTTCTTTGATACATATTGAAGTAACATCTGCCAAGCATCTATGTTTCAATCAAACCTTACAGTTAAGCCAAAGCCTGGACCCACCCTCATTCAAACATTTAATGGATTCTTCCTATAGGCCCATACTCTTCACAAAGTGTCATGAAAATCTGTTCAGTAGTTTCCATAATCCTGCTAATAAACAACAAACCAACATACTGTAGTTGGTAGAAAAGCATGTAGAATAGTTCAGACACTTTCTGTCAGGAAAAATAAACATCTTCCCCAGATAAACAAATGAAGCAATGTCCCAACTGTACTTTATGTGTAAATTTGGGCTTTGCTATGACAATCCTGATCATGCTTAATTTTTCATTCCTTCCTTGGGTTTTTATAGATGCTCAACTGATGATACAGCCATGTACACTGCTGTTGCTGGTAATCTCCATGGTCAGGCCTCTAGTCAAGCCTCCATCATTGTCAAGAGTAAGCCCATCTGCTGTAGTTAATTTTGTTTTTGTATCATCTCATCAAAGTACTTCTAAACAGTACATTAAACTTTTGTTATCTTTTTGCATTCATTTTTAAACAATGAAGGGTTCAGGGACGAGGATGAGAGCTGCCTCTATGCATGGCTGCCTTTCACAGGTAAAATATTTTGCATGAAATCCATCTCCATCAACATCAAGATTAGCACCACTTATTGGGAGATGAAGTACTGTATGTAATCCAAATGAAGTGACACCCACCCTAATCCCATTACCCTTTTATTTTCTGTTTGTTCATGTCTCTCAGCTTCATTGCTTCCAGAGATCCACTACACTAAAATCCACATCACTTTTCTGGACAAGTTTGGGCCAGTGTTTGCATCTGAGGGAGAATCTGCCACTCTCTCTGCCACCATGAATGTGGAGCCCAACCTGGCCAACCTGCAGCCTGAGGCACAGTGGTATAGAGATGGTAATTGCTCTAAAATAAAATATTATTTCAAAGTAACTGCACTAGAATTGCTACTAATATATAACAACAACCATAGTGAATCCCCCAGCCATTAAGGCTGAAATGCAGCCACAGGCATAGGCTGTGGACAAAGAGGATTTTATGGCCATGTTTCTAACTGCAAATTAATTATACTAAAAGCAGTAATACATTTTAATAACATTTCCACAGTTTACGAGTAGTTTAACTTATGATGTGTGTCACATGGTACCTTAATTAAAGGTACCATGTGGTATACAAGTTAAATTAAGTTATTGGTTAATCATAATTGATAATGTCTACTTGCAGTTAAATCCTAATGTTTAATTTAGCGTAGAGGTTTCAGGCTTATAAAAATTGTAATACTTAACATGAATTCTGTCTTCTTTCTAGACGTTCGCCTGTTTGACTCTAAGTGGGTGAAGATTGAAACTGGCAGAGGATTCACCACCTTGAGTCTCCCTAACCTGTACAAAGATGATGAAGGGCTCTACACACTTCGCATGGTCACTAAAGGAGGCACTGCACAACACAGTGCTTTTGTTTCCGTTGCAGGTGAGCTACGCTAAATGGTTGGCTGCAGAGTCTAGTGTCATAGGTTTATGTTTAAATAGGCCCAATGGGTCAAATTTGAAAATGTATTTTTTTTGTTTAAGCTTTTATTTTGTTTTCATATAGCAACCGATAAATAAAGTTCTCTGAAAAGCAAATGGTATCTGTAACTCACACAATACAGTACAAAACATGGCCAATATTTCATTCCAAATACCTGCACATTGCCCATGCTGTCGTAATGCGACTAGTGAGTTAGTTAGCTAATGAGTTAGTTAGTCACATCAAAATGTTAAATCTGCTTAAATTCAAAAAACTTCCACTGTTTTGCCAGCTCAAAGTGTAGCTTGCTATTTCTAGCTTTTCCAGACTTGCAGACTGCAGCTTTAATTGATATTTATTTGTTGACAATGTATTTTTTTGTATCTTTGCAGAGTTTTCTTTCCATAAGAACTTATAGGATGATTATTAAAGTTACGTACCCCTGTCACTTCCTGTGTAGATGGTCCTCCCCCAGTCCCTCGTGCACCTGGTGCTCCTATGGACATCATGATCCATGATGCCAATAGAGACTATGTCATTGTGTCATGGAAGCCACCCAATACCACCACAGAGGGTCCAATCCTCGGATACTTTGTGGACAAGTAGGAGTTACTGATTTAAACACCATTAAAAAAATAACTGACCAACATAAAGACAAACTGATTACTGTAAGTCAATACATAGTGTTCACTATATGTACAAATGACAGGGTTGCTGTCCTTGCTGGGGCAGGCGATCCATCCATTCTTTTCTTTACTGCTCTTTTTTTAAAAAGCTACTTTACTTGAAAACTAAGCTATATTTTGACTTATTTGCACTTTATAATTTATCCTACTGTACTAAACCCACCCTAATCAAAAATGTAAAAGCTTAAATGAGCCGCCTTTCATAATTGTCAAATGTAAGCTTACTTCTTTCCTACTCTTGCAAATTTACTTTTCAGTAAATAACTACCTGATGTTACATGATGGCAAAATAATTGTCAAAATATCTCCTGAACTTGTCTCTTTTTTTTTTTTAATTTTAATTTTCTAGGTGTGAGGTTGGTACTGATGACTGGACTCAATGCAACGATCACCCCATTAAGATATGTAAATATCCAGTGTCTGGGCTCTTTGAAGGACACTCATACCACTTCAGAGTCAGAGCTGTCAACTCGCACGGAATTAGCAAACCATCCCGCATGTCTGACCCGGTAGCTGCACTGGACCCCACTGAGTTTGAAAGGCTCCATGGTGGGTTTGATAAACGAGAAATGTTATGACAAGTCATTGAATAGTTGAAAAATTCTGTGGTGAGTGACATGTCAAATGTCAGTGTTGTTTAGGGTTAACTGGACGGATGTTAAGTTAATAGATCTCCTTTATGACTTTATACTACCAACTTAAAAGCATCACGAGTCCAAAAATTCTACTGAACATCTATAGTTTTCATCTGATCAACCAACTAATTATAACATGGCATGTTGATTTGAACCACAAATGAACAATCCCAGAATGCTGTTAATCCAAATTACTATATTAAATCAAAATGTAATGAGTGAAGCAGGTTGATAAGCATATTTTTACCTTTCTTTAGCCAAAAAGCTTGGAGGAAAACTGGATGTCGTGTTTTACCAAGATGAAGTTGAAGGTAGGCTTTTAATTAGAAGTTAACACTAACACATCTTTTGTTATTCATAAATATTCAATAATATGCATCTGTATGTGTCTCTTTTTAGAGGAAGGAAAGCCTCCAGGTGCCCCATCAGGAATTTATGCCTCAGAAATAGACAGGACATATGTTGTTCTCAGCTGGAAAGCTCCTGCATATACCAGCAAGGCTCCCATGTGGTACTACATAGAAAAGGTAATTCATCACCACAACCACTGTCATTTGTATACAATGCCACTTATTCTGTTAGTGCATCTCACCAGTTTGAGCTTCAAGTTCTGGTTCAAATAAATGACATGCTAGTTCTCTGTGGAAACCTGGAGACCATCAAGCAGGATAAGATGCAAAGAAAGGACTATCATTAGAAGGGTTTGTACTAGTTACTGCCCACAACAGCATTGTTTTCACATGTAATTAAACTGCAGTTTAACAATCAATACTGTACTTGTAGTTTAGATATAACTAATGTGGACACAACTGACTAAGATCTGCAGTGAACCATCCCAGAATATCATACTGGTATCTTTCTCTGTGTGTGTGTGTATCCACAGTGTATGGCAAACAGCGATGCCTGGCAGCGTGTCAACACTCAGGTCCCTATTCGTTCCCCACGTTATGCTGTCTTTGACCTGGCAGAGGGAACACAGTACAAGTTCAGAGTTTTGTCAGCCAATATCTATGGAACCAGTGAGCCATCAGCACCAACAAGAAGTATCGAGACTCTGCAAATCAAAGGTCTGTTCCTACCCATTTTGTCTTAGGGTGACATACTGTGGATAAAATGTCATCGTCTCTAGTTAGACTCAGGCAAGTCCAGTTGCCTACAGCTACCCACTGAAGATGACTATGACCTGGATGAATGAGAACATTTTTACACTTTCTTGTCTCCAGGTGTGCCATCAGCTCCTGGGCAGGTGATTGCTACAAGGGAAACAGACACCTCTGTCCTCATCCAGTGGGCTCCTCCAAAGGAACCCAACAATCTGATTGGTTACTACATTGATCAGTGTGTTATGGGGTCCAAAGACTGGATGTCAGCCAATCACAAACCTCACAAGAACACCAAGTATGTTTTTCAACCAAACATAAACACACTATATTGAGAAGAATATAGTGTGTGGTTGGTTGTTGGGTATGAAAGTGTAATTTTGTTTTGGTTTTTTCAGGTTTGTGGTTAGTGGCCTGACCACAGGGGAAACGTATATGTTCCGTGTCCAGGCTATCAATGAGATTGGTCTCAGTGATGAATCCCAGGAATCTGCTCCTCTGACTGTCAAGGCTGCTCTCAGTCAGTACTGGCATATTTCTGTTCTTACTATTATTGCTGATGAGGGGGACATAAATGATTATCTCCATTGTGAAGTCTCCCTGTTGGACTGTGATCAATATTTTGATATAAGTGAAGTAATTATATTGTTTTGTAATTATAAATATTACAACTCAGTGCTGCCTTTCTAGCCACCCCCTCAGCTCCTTACAACGTTGCTCTGCTGAACTGTGATGGCAATTCAATGATTCTAACCTGGAGGAAGCCACTTCACTCTGGAGGAGCAAAGGTCAAGGAGTATTACGTGGACAAGAAACGCAGTGGCACATTCGTGTGGAGGGAAATCAATATCCCACCAGTCTCAGAAAGACTTTATAAGGTACAATAATCTCTCTAATTAACTCAGAACACTGAAACAAACTGAAGAGGTAGCTACAGTTTTAAAATGAAGTGGATACAAATTCTTTACCTAGTTGTTTTCTGGTAAGCAACCAAAACACTTACTATGGCTATACATTTACCCATGCATTTTAGTTTCCATGGTAATGTCTTTTTGACAGGTGGAGGGCCTGACACGGGGAGCAGTCTATCAGTTCCAGGTGTGTGCTGCCAACCTGGTTGGCCTTGGACCAGCGTCCAAACCTTCAGCTGACTTCACCTGTGAGGCCTGGACTATGCCTGAGCCCGGTTAGTGAATGTTTGGATAAATACAATCAACATCACTGTAAAAATACTTACACTCTAATTATACCAAAAAGCCATGAGCATAGAGGAGTGTTGATCATTTGTTGCCATATGTGACCTGTTCACTTGATCAGTGTTATAACTGGGATTGGCTCTGAGTCACTCGCAAAACCCTCAAAGGGTAAGCAAAATGGATGGATTGATGATGCTTCTCTTATTTTTCCTTAGGTCCAGCCTATGACCTGTGTGTCTCTGAAGTAAGAGATGATTCTTTGGTGGTTGAATGGGAAAAGCCTATCTATACTGGTTCTGGACCAATCACAGGCTATCATGTTGAGTACCTAAAGACGGGCACTTCTGAGTGGATCACAGCCAACGAGTCACCTGTCAGTCACCGCTTCCTCAAGGTGAGAGTATTTTTTAAGCCTCTAAAAGAGTCCCTGTGGATTCTGAGCATTTCTACTTTATCAGTAGATTTTCAAATATTACTGTACGGGAAATTAGATACTGGTGTAATGGCAGCTCTTGTACAAACATACTGTAACTATTGTACAGTGTTCCTCTGGTGCCACACTTTACACTATATTAAGACATATTCATAATTTTGTAATATCTTCAGCACTGTTTTCCTCTATATTTGTTATTTTCTGTAAAAGTGTCCATTTTCTCTTGACCACCTTACTTTACATTTCAACCCCACTGATCATCCTGTAAGGCTTTACAGAGCACACTGTAAGATAGTGTAGCAATACACTTACATTAAACTGTGTGACACTGACACCTAGTGGTTAAATCTAAAACTGGATTAACACTGATCAAGGGAAAATTGTAGCAAATAGATAACATAACTCATATGTGACACTTATGAGCAAATATGTCTAGTTTATTACTGTTTACATAACATGTTATGGTCTGATAAAATGTGGTTTGCAAATCAGTACAGACTTAATATCATGAATGAAAACTAAATAAACTGTTAAAAAGAACAAAAATTGGTGTGGGTGCTATAGTACAAGAAAATACATTTGTAATCATCCACTGTAGCAACTTTAGCTAAATTGCAATTGCCTTCTAATCTGTCAAATAAGAAACTGGATTAGTTTATTTCATGGTTACTGTAGATGGAATATTTATTTTTAGTTTTTAACTTTCCTTGTTTCATAGGTGAAAGGCCTGGAGGTGGGCAGTGGCTATGTGATGAGGGTTCGTGCAGTCAATGATGCCGGAGTGGGTATGGCTTCAATGACCTCTGACCTTGTCACTGCCAAAGCTGTGAAAGGTAACATTTAAATAGCTTCTAATTCCCTATTTTCAAATCAAATCACAGCTTTGTTGGCCATGATTTTTTGGAATGTTTGAAAGTGCTGGAAGAAAAAAGATATGACATAATCAAACATAACAAATATAATATAGTAATGATTACAATGAATACCACACTGAAATATAAAGTCCATTATGTCCTGTTTTAAAATGATAACTGTACATGTGTGTTATAGGCTTACAGGAAGTGTCCTGTGTGGTGGATGAGAAGTCAGGTGATATTGTCCTGTCATTTGCATCCTGCCAAATGAATGATGGTTCCAAATTCATCTGGAAAAAAGATTATAAAGAAATAACAGATTTCTCCAAAGGAGTGGAGATCAAGACTGAAGGCAACATGTAAGTAAAGTTGCAGTTAGGTAAAATGTACGTCATTCTAAATTTCATTTTAAATCTCTATCTGCCTTTGTGTCTGTCTGTGTCTCTCGTGTTCAACACTGCAGTTCTAAGCTGATCTTTAAGCATGCAGACAAAGAGGACTTTGGGACTTACTCTGTTTCTGTCACTAACACAGAGGGAGTTTCATCCAGCTACACAATTTCTCCTGAAGGTAGGATCTAAGTCCATAGCTATACTGAAAGGCTGGCCCTGCTATCAGAATGCACATGAGAAACAGCTGTATGTGCAACCCGAGCACAGGCTGCCAGATTTTTTTTTTTTTTTACCACAGTTTGAATTTTTGCTATCAATGATTCCGTCTTGTCAAAAGAAATTTGTTCACGCTTTGAAAATAGCATTTTGGACAGCTTTGTTCAATAGCATCAGATTTGACTACAGCATCTAAGAAACACACTTGAGCAAAATTCTGAGGAGCACTATATGCTGAAGAACGAAGGCATTTTGGAGGGTGAAATAAGGACGAAAGTAAAAATAATTTTGCTCAATAATGATCACACTGGCACAAAGGCAACAAACAGTTTTGTCACACGGCTGATGAAAACTTGTAGATCACATTGCTCACATTATGTTTTCAAGCTTGGGGCGGTATGTGCATTTAAAAGCCACATCTTCCTGTCAGAAGGTTTTATTTGTTATTCAGTGTGCCGTGCACTGATTACGTCCTGTTTGGCCAAGAATTTCTTCCTTTCCCCCACCACTCGCAATACAAATTTCATCAGCATGTATTATGCATTTCAATTTTCATGAGAAACAGGGAAGAGTGTTACAATTTATTATACTGTACAAACACTGATTTCAGTTTGTTAGAGGAGTTTTAAAACTGATCTAGTTCTAAATAAACACTATGTTTACACGGACAATCTTACTCTGATTATTTCTAGATTTCTTCTAATTTCATGTTTTTGTTTACATGTTACAGAGCGTAGTCTGATTTTGGCTCATGCCTACATTATGCTCACTATTGTGAAAACTCCAGTACAGAGTGGTCAGACATTTGAATCTGATTATATTTGCATGTCAATAACATGTAAGATTACTGAATGTCTTGATCTGAGTCACTGCATATTCTGACCATATTTTGTATAAGGAAATCAGAATATTTAGTTTATAGCAGTGTCTTAATCAGACTATTATCTCAATCTGGTCAATATGTGAATATTGCTGTTTCGGAAACATGATGTTTTGTTTCCCCTACAATTTTATTAGGATCAGTCTTGCTGTCATGGTATGAATTTATTTGCCTTGGCCTAACAAACTTACTCTTTCAAAGGCCTTAAATTACATTGATGCATTAACTACCATTTGCACCTATAGGTGAATTACATGAAAAGTTGTTTTCTTGCCATTTCAGAGTTGGCAAAGATGCTGGCACTCAGCTATGAAATCAGACACCCCAGTAAGTACTTTTGGCTAACTCTTATTTCCCAATAATCTCCCTCTCTACATCCATTTTCAGTTCTCTTCTCTTACACTGTTTCTCTTGTGCTGCATCTTTAATCTGTCTCACCCACTCTCCTGCCATTCCTTTGTTTCTGCCATTCATGAGGTCATTTTGCTTTGTTCGGACTGACTTTGAACATTTCAGATTCCTTTATTCTTTAAGGAGAATAATTTTCTTTTTATTTGATCCAAAAAATGTCTTACCAGCTTTTGCATCACCTGCCTAACTGCTATTCACCTCTACTGTCTTTTGCCTTCCTACTGCCTCATCCTCTACTCTCCTCTCCTCTTCCCTTCTCATTCCTCCTCTAGTTATCCCACTGAAGTCAGAGCTGGCCTACAAGATTTTAGAGAGAGGGAGAATGAGATTCTGGCTGCAAGCTGAGGAGATTTCTCCCAATGTCACATACAAATTCTTTGCAAACGACAAGGAGATGTGTGGAGCTGATGTAAGAAACATTGCAAAAGTAGACACACACAGAAATTCTCTGGGTTCAAATTGAACAAAGTGCCTGTATGTTTTAACATTGAAGCTACAATCACAATAACACAATGTATATTATATTCTAGGATAATATACACTTTTCTATATCCTCTGCATTCTTTGAGTACTATAATGTCTTTTTAACAAAAAAAAACCTTCTCTCTATGTTTTACAGCCAAACAAGATGGGCCATGATGTCTCTACAGGTATTATTGAATTCATCATGGACCGTGTCACTGAGGAGAATGAGGGGACATATACCTGCCAGATCACAGATGGAGGAGGCAAAGCCCAGAGCACTCTGGTTCTGATTGGAGACGGTAAGAGAGGTTATGGCTTCCTGAACCATTCAAACAATGTGTAAAAACCACCTGTCAGTCCTCTACTGCTAAGTAACTTTACAGCAATATATTCTCTTGACTGGGATTTATAGCATGTGCTTATGTAGAACACTGTCCCTGATTTAAATTAGGATGCTTTATTCCATAAATTATATTTCCACCCTCATACAGGGGGGCATTAACCAGGTAATCCTCTGCAACAGTTCTCATATTTCTTTCATGCTTTTAATTATTCTCTTTTATATATGTTTCTACATGCGTGCAGGTTTCAAGGCAGCACTGGCTGAGGCTGACTTCCAGAGGAGGGAGTACATCCGTGTCAAGGAGGGTAAGATGTGAAAATTCACAATTATTTTAATCTACTTACTGTGAGAACAGCACACTACCATGTGGTCTGGGGTTAACTAATCAAATCAATTAGCAAGTACACAAGTGGATCCACATTACTTCAAGTGGAAATAGATACCCTTTTATCTATTTGTCTCTTTTGGTTGGTCCCCTTAAGCCTTGCATTTACTGCTATTATCTTATAGCCATTAGGATTTATTTATTTATTTTGGCAAATTCATGACTTAGTTAACAACACAAAGAAACTGCATTACTTATTTGGTTACCAAACCAAAACGGATTAGATTCTTCAATATCTATTGCCATGATTGGCAAAATAGCCAAAAAGCAATGGAAAAAGGTGAGTTATAGAAAAAAAGAGATCAAACATGAGTGAATCTTGAATGGGAATTCACTATGTGGAAAGGGCTCCAGGTCTTTAGATGCTTGAAAAATTACATACGATTGCTTTCTTTCTTCTGAATTGGTGAGTAACACTACAGCCTACACATTAAAGCTGGAGGAGACATACATACTTTTGGTGTTATTTGGGATTAATTCAATTATATCCATCCAGCATAATGGAAATAAACTAATATGAAAGAGTCTCAGTTAGACTTCTGTGTACCTCACCTGCATCTTGCAACTGTACAACAGTGAACAAACAATAAAACCACTTGGATCCATGAATAACACAAAAGTTGTTGGTTGCCTCTGTAAATGGCTTGGTACATGACAAACTATGTCCCAAATCTAGAAATGTTTAGTTACAGGTGAAGCACATAGTTAAATATTAGGTGTAATTAGGCATGAGGTAGTTGATACAGCTCAAACAATCATGGCTCTCTTCTGCCTTCATCCACCAAAGGTCCCCACTTCAGCGAGTTCCTGTCACTTCAGATTGGAGATGACTGCTCTGTCACTTTGGTCTGCAAGGTAAAAACAATCGTACTCAATAATTGTTTCATATTTACACTCTGAACAAAAGGGAGGCTGACTTGCAGATAGCTGATTAGCTGTTTTATGAAGGCTGAGTGCAAGATTCCACAATGCTTTGTAATGATGTGGTCCAGATCTAAGAGAACCATAATTAGATTGTCAATTTTTGTTTTGGGTTTGGTGTGGGATAAACATAATTAGGAGAATTTTAAGATTGGATTAAAGTAATGTTTATAGCACTTCAGAAATAAATCTGAAGCAGATACCCGTTTGTCTTTGTTATTTTAGCCCAAATTAGTGCATTTTAATGTGATGTAGAGACCAGTTTATATAATACAAAATATTATTGTATATAAATTATCATAATTATACTAATTTGTGTCAGCAACAGCAATTTTAAAGACTGACAGGGGATTTATATACTCTTCTGTTCATTGTTCATAGTTTTTATGTTTTAATTGTTATGCCTTTAATGGTTGGACATTTACTGTAGCATGATAGAATGACAGAGATGGTGAAAATATGCTGCAGGTTGGACATGAACCTGTCAGAGGGCAAGTGACATTTGAAAAGCAGTTTAATGAAAGTGAAGCTAAAGCAGTTTTGGGGTTGGATGCATCTGATACTGACTAGCTGTCGTTGGGATTTTATTATCTGCTTTCTATAGGCTATAAAAGAAGCTAAAACCTTGTTAATGATAATTACGCTTAACGCTTTTCATTGCAGGTTGCTAATTTGAAGAAGGAGTCAGAGTTCCACTGGTACAGAGAAGACACAGAGATCATCCCTGATGTGAAACCTGACCTTGGATCAGGAGTCTGTAAAATGCCAATTAAACTGGTAATTGCACTTTGAAGCTGCTGTTCATTTGACTCCAATAAGCCAGCATACAATTATACCATTTATATGCCTGCAAGAAGCAGGCCTTAAAATATGTTCATGTGCTCCCATGTTACTTACACAGTTTCATGTATTTCCTGTTCTTTTTCTCAGTTTTCACTGAAGACAGCTGGAGTTTATAAGGCCACCATCAGTGACGACAGAGGAAAAGACATGAGTCAAATTGACATATCTGGAAAAGGTAAACATTGAGCTGATTTCCTGATTAATTAGGGTAATAACTTACTGACCGTCCTGTAATTGAGCAAGAATAAATAACAACACAATGGCTTGTAAAAAGTAAACAACAGAAGACTTTAACACTAAATAAAAAGTGATAGACTGGAAGATATAGGATTTAATTGTATACACTGTATCTTTACTTGGCAAATTAACCAACCCTGTAATTATTTTTTTTTCTAACAACTGCATAAATACAGTTCTTGGTATGTGACAGTTTGCTAACCTGCTGGCTGTATCTATTTAGGCGTGACCTTACTGAGCTTTACATGCTGCCATCAGAGGGCAGCATTGTGACTTCCATTCTCTTGGCCCGATCTTGACCCGATGTTCTTCTATCTCTCTCCTAGTTTTTGACAATGCCATAAATAAGATCACCCAACTCGCCGGTAGGTATTTGCCTTAAACACACACACACACACACACACACACTGTACTGGATTTCACCATGTTTGTCCTCTATCTACAGAGAGACTAAACAGATCACAAACACACACACAGACACAAACACACACAGAGAAGATGTCATGCTGGAAGCATTTGGCCATCATACCATCATGTGGTGAAATCATTTAAAAATTCCACTTCACTCTCAGTGACAGTGTGGAGGAGCATCTTACTCCTATTTTAAGAGACAGTCACTTGACAGCCCTGCAGCCACTGCTACAGTGAGGGTTCATTACTGTGATAATGGGAAACCATGGTGATGCGACCAGGTGGATGACACACTTGTACATTTGTACTGTGCACTGAGCAAACGTTCCACTTAGACATAGTACTAAAAAACTCCCCTTTTAGGTATAAAGGCTTACCAAAAAAAAAAAAAAAATCAGTCAATGAAAAACTGTGATGGTTGAAGTGCTATACTTACTACAGCAGAGCAAAAGTCTGCACTCTACAATATGTCCTATGCTTCATTAGTACAAACACTCTCCATGCCTGATAATGTGACACAAAAAGCGAAGTGCACTGTGAAGCTGGCATAACAGGGCGGCAGTTGGATGTTTGCTTTTATTCATTTCATTCCAGAGGGTAAGTGTTTCCTGCAGCCCTCACTATATGGAGCGAGTTACTCCATAGCAGATGGAAAATGCTGTATGTGCCTGCTTTTGATTTCCAACAACTTCTGTCACCACTGTAGGAGCCAGTGCAGCAGAGCTGGTGATTAACTGCACAGCAACAGGCATTCAGCTACAGTGTCACATGAAGTATTACACCTCAGAGATGAACATCACTTGGTTTAAAGGGTAAGACATCAATCTTACATTACCAATATAAATGAAAGCAATACTAGTAACAAAACTGTTACTAAAATGTTGCCAGTCTAGAATCTGTATGTGGATATACAGAAAGGCAATGGACATCGTTTCGGAGTTATAATCATGGCTGTGTTCCATGATTACAATTAAGACGTCAAAATGTGATTAGTTATTCACAGTGACAATCTTGTGATGTGTAAACATAAGGTGCTTTTCCACTAAACAGTTCCAGCACGGCACGGCATGGCTCGCCTCTACTAGGTTTGGTATCCTTTTCCATTACTACAGCATCTCCTTGACGTGGGCGGGGTCATCATAGCACGGCTGCACGAAACTGCTGTGACGTCGTTATATACGCGACACAAACACACAAACTAGTGACATTCAAAGCAGTACTGAATCATTAGAAACGGTTCATTAAAACTATTATTTAAATACGCGGAACACACAGTGGAAGGGGTTGTGATGCGACTTGCTAAAGTGTCAAGTGGAGCCGTGCTGGAACTGTGTAGTGGAAAAGCACCAATAATGGAAAAGCATTAACCACTTTAGCCACTAGTCCGCACCCCAAACATTTAAACTGTAACATTAAAGAGGACATTTACTGGAAAATCAAATTTTTGATGTTTTTTGGTGTGCCCCCGTGTCCTTCCCGTATCTAAACATCACTAAAATGTCACAATAAACACTTCAGCCACTTCTGAGAAAGAAGGGCTTCTCTGTTTACCTGCACTCGAGCAATGAACCCTCCCCCAACAGCTACTCCCAGTCATGGGCGTGAACATTCAACCTGAAGAAGAAGCTGTCAGTCAGCTAGTAGCTGGCCAATCACAAGAGACTCATCTGTGAAGATTCTCAGTCATCCAGGTCATGGTATCCAAAAGTGTAACAAAAAAGGCAACTGGACTTAGTTGAAGTTCTTGAAGACGTTTTGCCTCTCATCCAAGAGGCTTCTTCAGTTCTGTTTGACTGGTGGAGAGTCTGGGACTTATAAACTCTGTCAGGTTCTTGGTCCATGGGGGTGTGGTTTGGACAAGAAAAGGGGTATGCGTTGTTAACTACTCAGTTACATGAGTCGTTAAGTCGTCAAGGGTCGTTAGTTATTCAGCAGTTTACACCAGAGAGGACACTCCTTCCAGGACAGCAACGTTCAGATTTTGGCCAGGGAGGACAGATGGTTTGAAAGAGGAGTAATAGAAGCCATCTTTGCCAAACTGGAGAAACCAACCTTGAACAGGGGAGGTGGTCTAAGACACCAGCTATCAGCCACCTCCGGTGCTGTTCTGAACTCCCTCCCAGGAGGTTTCACACACATTCACACCTAAAGTCAGATACAGTGAATGACTTGGGTGAAACTAAACCAGACAATTGCCAATAACTAACGACCCTTGACGACTTAACGACTCATGTAACTGAGTAGTTAACAACGCATATCCCTTTTCTTGTCCAAACCACACCCCCATGGACCAAGAACCTGACAGAGTTTATAAATCCCAGACTCTCCACCAGTCAAACAGAACTGAAGAGGCAAAACATCTTCAAGAAATTCAACTAAGTCCAGTTGCCTTTTTTGTTACACTTTTGGACACAAGAGACTCAGTGTTCTGGGGGGCGGGCATTAGCTCAGAAACAGTGCCTGTTCAGAGACTGGCAGAGAGCAGCAATAAACTGGCTTAATCTGAAGAGACTATGTGGTTTTTGACCATAACCAAAGGCAACTGGACTTAGTTGAATTTCTTGAAGACGTTTATCCTCTTAAGTTTTTCGGACACGCCGGCCACGTAGGGGATAACAACATTTTTGCGGGGGAGATCCTTTTTCTCTTTTGGTGTGTTTGTTTTTGTGTTTGAGGTTTTTGTGAAGGCCCAGTTAGGATAGCCACAATTCCTGAGTGCATCCCGGATGTGTTTCTGTTCCTTCATCCTGCCTTCTGTCCTGGTGGGAACCCTCATTGCTCGGTGGTGAAGGGTCCGAATTACTCCTAACTTGTGTTGTAATGGATGGTGAGAGTCAAAAAGGAGGTATTGGTCAGTGTGGGTGGGTTTCCTGTAGACCTCCACATTTAAACTTCCGTCGGTTTCAATGTGGACTGAACAGTCTAGGAAGGCCAGAAGGTTCCCCTTAGCATCTTCACGGGTGAATTTGATGTTGTTGTCCACACTGTTGATATGCTCAGTGAAGGGGTCGACCTCCTGCTTCTTGATTTTTACCCA
The DNA here is from genome assembly GCA_016785285.1 of Brachirus orientalis. Taxonomy (NCBI): domain Eukaryota; kingdom Metazoa; phylum Chordata; class Actinopteri; order Pleuronectiformes; family Soleidae; genus Brachirus; species Brachirus orientalis. Next base: position 11,241,668 of record JAFBJR010000172.1, read on the forward strand.
TGTGTCATCTACATATCTGAACCAATGGCTTGGAGGGGATCCATGGAAAGTGTCCAGAGCGTTCCTCTCTACTTCTTCCATGTATAAGTTGGCCACTATGGGAGACACAGGTGAGCCCATGGCACAACCATGTTTCTGCCTATAGTAACATTCCCTATATTGGAAGTAGGTGGTGTTAAGGCAGAGGTCCAGCAGTGAACATAACTGTTCCGGAGAAAGGTTGGTCCGCTCATGTAACGTGTGGTCTTGCACCAGTCTCCTCCTTACAGTTTCCACAGCTTCTGTGGTGGGAATGCAAGTGAAGAGGGAGGTGACATCATAGGAAACCAGGGTTTCATCTGCCTCGAGTCTCAAATCCTTGATCTTTTCAGCAAAATCCTGTGAGTTCCTGATGTGGTGACCAGTATTACCTACCAGAGGTGCCAGGATGGTAGCGAGGTGTTTTGCTATGTTATACGTGACAGAGTTGATGCTGCTCACAATGGGTCTGAGTGGGGCTCCTTCCTTGTGGATCTTGGGGAGTCCATAGATGCATGGAATTGATTCCCCAGGGTACAGTCGGCGGTAAAACGGTACATTGATGATGTATCAATATTATTTAATTTAGGTAAATTAAATAATATTGACCATAAATATTATTTAATTTACCTAAGTAGACATCAGTAATCTAGATTTTTGGTTCGAAAAGACCATTCTATGTGACCTTTAAAATATAAAAAGATGACTCTCTCTCTCAACTATCTGTGTTCAAGTTTGCAGTTCCCACTCTGCACACAGAATTTTTCTTATGTCAAGACAGCAGCAACATTGTGCTAGTAAAGGGAGACCACTGCAGATGAGTTGAACTATGACTGATAATAAAAAGAAGTGCCCATGAAAAGTTTCAGAACTTAATTCTATTGCTAAGAAATGGTGACTCAGCCTTTTGACGAGATAAATCCCTTTTGACCCTTGTCCAGTCACAAATGCTACCTCAGGTCTGATTGTATTACTTTAAAGAGCCAATTTTCAGATAAAGGACACAACATACAAATAATGTTACACTGTTTCTGTTCACAAGGACAGAGAATAATAATGTCAGCAACACTGAAAAAAGTCCCCAAAAGTTACGCACTGCAGCTTTAAGTATAGAGTCATAACAGGAAGTCATTTTGGTTCCCGAGGATTTTAACTAGCTCAGGAGAAATATAGCAATATACAAATGCAAGCACTGCAACAGTGAATTATCTTCCTGTTACCATGTTGTTGGTATCAGACATTGACACAAAACCTTGTTTTTCCATTTCTAGTTTCATCAGTTACATTTAAGCAGGTTGCCCACAGGAAAAAAAAGACATTGCATATTTTTTAAAGTGAACAAAATGCATCACTATCAAATTTTTTTGATTCTTATTAGTTATTAGTTCAACAAAAACTCAATGTCTTTCAAGATATCTTGCAACGCAAATCATGGATATCAAGGAAGCTGCAAATTATCAGCCATTGCCCCATAGAGGGTAATTCATTCCCACAAGATAAAACCCAGAGGTCACTAATGGGCAGTCCATGGTCCAGATCTGGAACTATTTTCATAAATCATGAATGAATTCCACGCAGACAGAATGGTTGTATTTTAACTGGCAGTGAATATATAGCCTTTAAAGCACCACAGTCCAGACCAACTGCGTACACTGTAAATTGTCACGTGACCTCTTTCAGCCAATCATGTCAGTAAATTCAGCTTCAGGGAATGATGAGCGATAATCAGATGAAAGTAAGAAAATTTACTTTTTTTTAGTGTGATCTGAACATAGACAGCACAGAGATTTAACTTAATGAAATTCATTCAAGTTACTAAACAGGCTCCCACTTTTATTCCCTAAAGTTAAGCACTCCAGTTTAACATTCAACTCATGTGCAGCTAAAGTGCTTCATCTTACATCTTTTTATTTTACCTGACATCAGAAAAAGTATTCATTTGTTAGAGTCCTTATTGATAATTTCTTCAATTCAATGGATAAATTGGCAAAATATATTGTAAAAACTATTTTGTTATTAAACTTTCTTTGCTATGAAAGTAAGTTCACAGCACACACGTGGTATATATTTACATTGCATTGAACCAAATACTCATTGGACACTGGACCTTAGTGAAAGGATATTTTCTCTATCTGGACTCTCAGAACACTAATTCATTACCCCTGATTTAGCCAGTGGGTTCCAAGATTATTATTTCCTCTACTATTATGAACATGACAACACTGGTGGTAGCAAGCAAGTAAGGATAAAAAAAAAAGAAGAAAGAAAGAATAACCCCACTAAGTAGTCATAGCAGTGACCTTGGGAGGAATAAGAATGTTCTTTTAAGTCTTAAACATACTGACCACAAATGTATCATTTTGCTTTTCTCTCAAGTTAAAACCATTTGGAGCAGCATTAACAAAAAGCCACACACATCAAAACTTGTGATGGCTTCTGGCAAGTATTTCATTATCCTGGTTGTTTCAATAAAATTGCTGTGCTTTGTGACAAGACTCACGCCCTCATCATCCTCTATAAAGAAGCGAGGTCTTTCTGCACTTACAGGCACTTTGTAATACCCGAGAGATTAAAAAGCAACTGAAGGAGAGTGAGTGGACGGAAAGAAAGTGAAAAAAGAATGAAGAAAAATTGAAATGAAAAAAATAAAACAAAATATTGGAGGCCTTTACTGTTATTTAATCATTAAAAGAACAAAAATATATAAGGAGAATAGATATTTAATATCTCCTGGACTTTCTATGTGTACATGCAAGACAGTAAGCAAGAGACAAGAAACACTGATAGCCCTTGATGTAACATTAAACAAACATGTAAACCTTTAAAGACCACGCCTGCACACACACTAACTTGTGCTCTCCTTTCTTCTCCTCAGTGAGAATAAACTCTCCCACAGTGACAAGTATGTGATTGGAGGAAACCCTGCTATGGCAACGATGGAGGTATTATCTTCTATGCAACACTATGCAGTCTGGGTATTCTCCATGATTCATACATGGTTGATTTTTGTGACAGTGATGCACCTCAGGTTGTGGCACTGTTGCCAGTCAGTGTTGCTTAAAAAGACCTCCGAGAGCCTTTGAAGAGGTGGCACCAGGGCTGCTGTGTGGGGAATTATATGGAAAACACATGAATAAAACAATACATTTTCAAGTCCTTAATCTCGTACATTTTCCAATTTTTTTCCCTCAAAGCCATTTTTATAAATGAATTATTTCATGTTTTTTAAAACCGAGAGCTGAACACAGATGGTCTGAGTGGCTTGTCGGTCATGTGCCTGAATAGTTAATTTTCACTTCACAGGTGATTGAGCCAGAGGACAAGGATAAAGGAATGTATTCCATTGTGATCACCGACCCGGAAAACTCACATAAACGCACTCTGGACCTCAGTGGTGATGGTCAGTAACTTTTATTGTTCCAGTTTCTCTCATTTGTTCTGGTTTTGTGTGATTTTATGATAAAACTGGAAAGACATTGGGTTTAAAACAACATAGTCACTTGTTTTTATGGAGCTTTTAGAGTCTTCAATCTATAGTGGTAAAGTGATAACTCCAATTTTTTTATGTGTGCTATGAGGATTGTTTTATTTTCAAACGCTCCTCCTGTAATAACTGACAAATTACTTACTATAGATGTAGGACACCACACAAGGGCAAAAAGTGTTCTTATTTCAAGAAGGGGCCACTACACTCAATATTATCAAATGGCAAAGAATAAAGATGTCATACATGATGAAAACACAGACTAATTGTTGAAACACTTACTGGTAACTGGCAGAAAGTAAAGGGTCAGCAGTGGTTCAATTCTGAGGTGAGTTAACTGGACACAGCTGAAACTAATTGTAGAAGAGCAGGTAATCCCAGTGGCGAGAAAACACAGGAAGTGAATACATTTTTTTTTGTTATTAATGTGGACTAATGGAATTAACAGCTACTTTCATCCTCTAAAAGTAGAATCAAACACAGAATGTTAAAATATCAAAATGTACACATAAAGTATTATACATAGAAACATCTCTATGTAACTTCTTTTCACTATCTTATAACACTGAGCATGTTCTTCATAGTTACATTTAAACAAATATTTGATAAGGTCACTGCTTTCCAGTTGCATTTCTTCTCTCCTTCTGAAACTAAATCAGTGATAGTGCTTTTATATTTCAGCAGAACCAGCTCTGCTATAGTTGTTTATAAAGGGGCAAGTAACAAATATAGTACTTTAAAGACACCTTGTAGGGCACAGTTTTGACGATAGGTTACTACAGTTACTATATTGTTGGTGCAATTTTTACTGTTATTACATAACAGTGGCAGTGAAATTCTGTTTTTAATTTTTGACAGCATATGACAAGGCCTTCACTGAGTTCCAGAGACTGAAGTAAGTGCACGCTCCCAAACCTGTTACTTCAATATGTTTTATATTCCCCATCACACGTTTACCTTTTCGTTTTCAATGCTGAAAGTGTGACACTCAGTATCTTGTGTACTGGAATGCTGTGATACTTCAAAAACGCAAAGATAAACTTGCATTCATGCGATATTTAAATTAAAGTTGAACAAGTAACAACAATGTAAAACATTATATTTTCCAGAACTGTTTTGGTTTTCAGATTATTTTAGACAACTTGAGTTGACACACTTCACTCACATGTAACAAGCCTTTAAAATAAGCTGATGAGTTTTAAATGATCTACTGGACTGTAATCTGCCCACCATGCTTCTGTTTTACTTTATTGTCTAAAAACAATCTAAGGCTACTGCTTCTGTTCAGCAGCACTGTCTGCCTCCTGTCTGTTTAAGCATTCATAAAAGTGCGCTGAGTTTAGTATACTGTGTCTGAAGGAGTGACAAGGTCAGAACCTTGAGCAGATGACAATTACTCATTTGTTTAAACAGTGATCTGCATCTAATGTGCTGTTGAAACGCTATCACTCAGCCAGTACAAAACAGTACAGTATAAAATAGCCTGCATGTGTACACTGCAAACACCTTAAACTACAATTTCCGAGTGAACATCTTGAGTAGATATTTTTCTCATTTACAAATCAAACATTAACAAACACAAATCGATGCTTAAAAGAGGTGCAGTCAGGTCCTTTGGCATAAGGGAAATCCTACCAACTAAATTTTGCAAACGCCAACCATTAAACCCTACACGTGGAGAGAGAATTGCTACAAATCCCTTTTCCATTTAACACTCAAAGAAAGACTTTTAGGCAGGAAACATTGTCAAACACGCTTTTGAGTGAGAATCAACATGCCAGGAAGAGAGCAGAGTCCTCCCAGCCATCTGGTCATGTAGCTGACCTCTGCTCCTCCCATGCTGCTCTGACTGTTTCCGTCCAGTTATTACAAAGCAATGTCAATTTTTTCAATGAAAAGATTCTCAAAGTCCAACAGAAAACTATTGTATAATGTGGTTTGGCTCAAACCCACAATAGCTTGTGGCAAACCATCTGACCACAGTTATTGACCCAGCAATAGAAAGGATATTATGGTTGTTGTCAGGCAGTGGGAAAAAAAATAATATCATCACAAACATCAGCCCTCCAGTTCAGGGTTAGAGTTTAGTGTCACGGGTTTGATGCATAAATTCACATTATTAAGGATATTTTCAAAGTGAAAGGTATAATTTATTAAGAAAAAAAAACAAAAAACCTTTCTTATCTTTGTGTTTCAGGGCTGAAGCCTACGCTGAGAAGAGTAAGTGCATCATCATTATCATCATGAGTAATATCATAGGACTGTAAATATGTTATCTGTACATATGTTATAAATATGCTATTTTTTAGATTAATACACAAAAAAGTGTCTATTATTGAAAGTTAAGGACATTTTAGGAGAAGTTTAAAGTGTATTTTTAATAAAATTTGTAAAATGAATTGGTATAATTAATTTATCAGGCAAATAGTGACATGAAGTTTTTGTATCCTGTCAAACTTACACAGTAGGACTGACACAGTAGCACAACAGGGGACCAACCATCATCAAGACACATTAACAAGCAATAGTTACAATGATATTGATGCATCATTTCAGATCGTGGTAAGGTTATCGGAGGATTGCCTGATGTTGTCACCATTATGGAAAAGAAGGTAATTTTTTTACGCCCTCTCTGTGTGTGATGTCTGTCTGTATGTGCATATTTGTCTAATGTCATATTTTTGCCTCCCATAGACCCTGAGTTTAACTTGCACAGTGTGTGGGGACCCAAAGCCGCAGGTGTCATGGCTGAGGGGCGGAGCCGAGGTTGAACCTGATGATAAGGTGAATACTGCTGTCACAGTGGGCGTGACAGGGATCACACTGTCTCTAATCTTGTTTTAATCATGTTTTGTTTTACAGGCACATAATTAAAACTGTATGCGTGACTCGTGCGCCACACTGCAGCATGTTTTGTTTTTTTTTCATCGAGCCTCGTTCCTTTCATTGGCTTTAACCTGTCAAACCAACGCTACTGCTGACTCTGAGCAGTTTAACCTCTTCAGAAAGCCAGACCCTCCCTCTTCCCTGATGATTAATTAGGTAATTAATCATGGGATGAAGGCTTACAATAGAATGTTTCCATCAGCTTGTCCAGAGATACTGTGGAATTCCTGAACTGCAGTCCATGTCTACTCCATTGGTTTTTCCACTGTATTTAACTGCTAGAATCAGGCCAAGGAATTTTAAATCACACTCAACAGAAGATCACTTAGTCAAGGAAATTTACATAGTGTTCCTTTAAGGCATATTGTGGCATTTGAGGTGGCACTTTTCTACAGTTAGTGTATATTCTCACTAAATGCATTAAATGTAAAAAAAATAATAATACTAAAATAAGTTGATGAAATACACAAAATCTAAATAGCACAGTTTATCTGTCCACGATTGGACTGCTGCAAATTCCTGATAGAGCCACAGTCCAGAGCCTTGCATATACTGTATAAACCGCTGATGTGATAACCCTGTACTTGCTTTTAACTTCATCACCCATTACAATCCCTTCCTGCAGGGATGTACTTAGTTACTTAGGTGAGAACAGCGTTATCAGCAGCACACTCCTGGACCTGTAGTGCAACACATCTACCTTTTACACCTCATTGACCTACTTGCCAATCTGTATAAGTCTACAGTTAGTCCCCAGTCAGTGGAAACTCTTTCAACAGCATCGGCATCCTAAGGCTCCTATCGGCTTTGAAGATTTAAGTTTGAGAAACCTCAGTCCAGGAGGAATTTAGGCTCAAGTTTGCCTTCCTCTTTATTCATTCCCTCACCTGTAACTAATCTATCTACAACTAGAACTGACATCCTGGGTGATGCGATTCCTAAACCTCTCCTGAATGCCTCTCCCGTGCTGTGCCTGCACCACCACAGAGACTAGTGAACATATTAACAGGAAAAAAAAAAATCAGATCCAGCATGACAATTTAGAACAAAAATGATTGCAATCCTAAACAGGTTTAAATGCAAGTGAGTTGGAATAAGTTAACACTGTGAATACCTTTTTGATATTTGACTTTCACTAGATAAGCAATGATCATATTTTACTGGTGAGGAAGTTTTCTCTGATAAAGTGTATTTTATACACAGGGGTAGACTCAATATGCTGCCCAGGGACAAAGACAACACAGAGACAAAGACAAAGAAAATAATTTCTAAGTCAAAAGGTACAATTCAAACCAATCAAATCTTAGACTGAACTATACTATACTACAGACTATACTTTTGAACATAGTATAGTCCACAGATACAGAATATGAAGCCAGTGTCTGTAAGCTGAGTTACAGTTATTGAATGAGTTTATGAGAAAATCCCCTGGTGTCATTTCTTCATTACAGCATAATTGCCATTTGCTGAATTATAGCCCTTTATTTACATTCCAATAGCTGATAAAGCAATGCAAGTTGTGCCATGGACATCATCTACTCTATAGGTGCAGGTGTAGTTGAACTTGCAGTGGACAAGCTCTTAGACACACCCCTAAACTCTTAAACAATCTTATTTAAATAAAAAAAAAAGAAAAGAAAAATATGACACTAAACTAAACTAAAATGTTTGATAGAAAGGTAAAAGTAATTAAAGAGATAAAGAATTTGAAAATAAGATAAAGTGACTTAATACAAATTAAATAAAATATGAAAAATAGAAATATAAAATATAATATATATATATATATATATATATATATATGCACAAACATACTATGCTTTTGTGAATACATGGAGCACGTTGCACAAGAAATATAAAATATAATATATATATATATATATAAAAATATAAAATAGAAATATGTAAACTAAGAATATAAATTTTAACTGATGAATATAACCTTGCAGGTCCAACAAAAGGGAGGAATAAATGCAATTATACAAGACCATTTAACAATCAATTTATAAAGAAAGGTACGTTTCAAAAATGTCATTTTTTCTTGAATTATTTGGTTTTAATTTCTTAACATTAAACCTTTTTTTTCCCTTAACAATGATGTAATTAGCTTGCTACAAGTGCCACTCACTTTAATTGCACTTGTGTCCAGACTTTGAATGGAATTGAGTGGGCAGGTATGAGAGGCACTGCACATGGCATAAGTCACAATACAAGTTCTTTGAAAGATAATGTCACAGCCGTGGAGACTGTACACACAGATAGTTTTGCTTTAAAAGACATTCATTTCCTTAATATATAGATTGAGCTAACATGGCTCTGGAGAATAGAACAGACTGAAATAAATCAATATTCTCTATGTGAGCAGTGCTCAGTGTTTGCTGAAGGGAGTTGTCAATCAAACCCAAAACTACTGCACAGGGTAAAAGAAAAATCCATTATGAAATAAAATTTTAAGTGGCAGGCATTTAAAATGTTAAAGTATCCTACAGACAGTCCCTGTGCTGCCTTTCTCTTTTGTGTAACCTTTGATTTCCTATTTCAGTACGTGGTCTCCCTGGACCAGGGAAGGTTTGCCAGTCTGACGATCAAAGGTGTATCCATGGAGGATTCTGGCAGATATACCATGATTGTCCAGAATAAATATGGTGGAGAGTCTGTGGATATAGTGGTGAGTATCACTGCTGTGTACTGCAAATGACTGGATTTACTCTGAGCCGTGAAATTTTTTGTAGACCATCTGTGACACTAAAGCTTGTTTTATCTGGGCCATATGGGGATATGTCTGTGTGACCGCACTTATATTTAATTCAGTCACCTTACGCCTTTTCTTTGACCTTACTTTTACAGTTTTGACATATAAAATACTGCAATGACTAACTTCCCTTCTGAAAAGAATAGTTTGAAATTTTTTAAGTGGGGTTGGTGGATGTTGATTACATACAACTGACTGTGCTCTGCATCCATGGCTGGGGACAACAAAAAATTAATATATGCTGTATATTTTAGCCACTTAACATAATACTTCACAAAATCTCCACCAGCTTAAAAGTACTGTTAATAATTTCTGCTGCTCTCAGTCAAAACAATAACGAAACCCCTGGTTTGATGATGTTGGGAAACAGTGTGGGATCATGGGAAATGATCAAAGGGAAATGTCCCCTGTGCATTTGCACTATAAAGGGAGAGCCGTGGCAGCTGAAAGTGCCACTATGATTCAAAGTGACAAATACACACCATAAAATGAAGTAAAAAACAAACAAACTAACAAACAAAAACAAGAGACAACACACTTGCTAGTAGTACCAAATATTTCCTGCACACTGGTGGTTCATCAGGTGTTCATAGGATAAAGATGTCCATTATCTTGAATAGAAATACAGATTTTTATGAATTTTGAAGAGTTTCTGAGAAATTTTGGCATGTGTTAGTGCACTCTTCAGCAAAATATACTGTATAACATTAGTTTAGTTGTTTTAAGATATTTTGATGCATAAATGTTACATATTATATCTTTAAGTGTTTGCCGTCTCAATAAAATGTTCAGCTGTTTAACTTTACGACAAAACTCTTTATGTCATTTTGTAAACTGCTAACTCCCCACTGACAAAAACAAAGAATGTACTGTAGCTCACAGAGAAGAGGAGTTATTGGTCTACATCTGCCTTCATTGGTAAGTTCTGTTGTGTTAATTTGTGACTCCTGTGTATGAAAGCCTGTGTTCGGATTTACTTTACTACCATAAACTCACTGACCAAGGTCACAGTAGACCAGCAACTCTCGCATCTTGCATGGACTCTGGTTCAGGGTGTGAGTGATTTACCAAACAACACAATCTTCAGTTTCCTGTGAGAAAAATCTGTCCAACATCAAGTTAAAGCAATGCATATATTCTGAAACTAGCACAAACAGGGGATTATGCTTCAGATTATATTTGGTGAGTCATATTCCTACTGAGCTTTCACCTGCCTCTGGCCACTTTGCGGCATAGGCAATTCCACAAAGTCCTCCTCCTCCTCATCAACTCCACTTCAAAAATCCTGAACTATCACTTTAAGAGGTGCTTAAATGTTATAAACTGAAAGGCACCTTCCAAACAGTATTTTCAATATTAATTCACCATCATCTATCAAATGCAAATAGAAAATGCTACTGTACAGTCAGTCTTATTTTCTTTCTACAGGTGACCACATACCGCCATGGAGAGAAAATCCCTGAGGCAAAACCAACTTTGACTCCGAAAACGATTATCCCTCCCAAGCTTCCCATTGAAATCCCTCAGACGAAGCCTCAGCCTGCTGCTACCCCTGCCCCCTCCACTCCCAGCCCTACCCCTCCCAGGGCAGCACCAGGAAGGGGGATTAAGAGCCCCACCCCTACTAGGAGGAAGTAGAAACCATGACAGTGACATGTGAAAGAAAAAGAAACATATTCACACCCCGAGCACCTGTACACCACACATAGTTTTGAAGCTTTTACTGGTGCTGTCCATTTGGATAAATATTAAAATCATTAAGTTATATTGAGATTACCCACTGTGGAACAAATGAGGTAGCTGAGAAAGAGGTAAAACTGCATTACTGTGCAAATTATTAACTAAGTAGTGAGATTATTTTAATTGAAATGAAGTGAAAAGAAACGTGAATAAAGCAAAATTTCCCACACATGGCTTTGCGTACAATGTTAAGTGTCATACTTGGACTCAAGTCTGATTCAAACCCGATTCCTGATTATCAGGAATTGACTTGAACTAAATACTAATGTGCACTAAATGTGCACTAAATACTAATGACTCAAACTTAGACGTTGACTCAAGTAGTGATGATAAGAACCTTTAGGTAATTCTCTGTGGTCGGCCATATTAATTAGACATACAGTACGGTACTGAAATACTGTGATATTAATATTGTGTGGGTATTCACAGCTTATTGTGCTCATACTTAAGTTGCCATAAACTGTTTTAACTCCAGTTTTCAACAACAAAGGTGACAATTGTGTCACTTTTGGAGTTCAAAGGTGACACAATTGTCACTTTTCTTATTTGTCAGCTAAGGTGAAGCACTGGAGGCCATCTTGGAGCTCGACTCAGACTCAAACTTGATGACTCGGATCCAGATAATGAAGAAACCTGCCTGGGCCTCTTCTTTGATGACTGAACACTCTAACGCTGAGGGCCTTGTCACAGACTTGTGGTTTAGTGACTGGACTAAAACACTGCCTCACAGTTACTTGACACTCATCATTTAATTATAGAGCTTTGCATGTTTGGAACAGCGGCTATGACATGCTCTTATCTGTATCCTGCTGATTTCATTTTTCACTGATTCCTGGATTTTGTTATATCAGTCTTCCTGTAAGTATCTTCACTTGCAGAAAGACACAATAGATTCCCTAGCCTAACCTTAGTCATCCCAACAAAGTGCCTAACCCTAACCCTGAAACCAGGTCCTAAAAGCACAGCTCAGCAAAAGGTCAAAATGTCCTCATAAAGATAGGTTTGTACAATTTTTGGACCTCACAAAGATATAAATACAAGTACACACACTCTTTGCAGAGAGGTGGCGTGCTCCTGCATTTGATCACTGGTTTGGCTCAGTATCAGTTAAGTAGCATTTCATTATACATAAATGATTTACTTTTTTTTTTTAAATGACGATGATGATGATGCACAAACAAACACAAAAAGAAAAAAAACAAACAAACAAACTTCTTCTACTTCTGGACGTAATAGTCAGTTTCACAAAGAACACGTTAGTGCATACGTAGATAAACAGCCCAGGCTTTGTGCAATAAACTGATGGTTACAAATGTATAATAATAACTCTGCCTATTAAAACTGGACATGCTGGAGATCAGCTAGGGGCGAATCACTCTTTAGTAAACCAGAGCTGTGGAGCAGAACTGTAACACTAACTGCTGCAAGTGAAACCTGTCATAACCAAATTACTGACTCACAGTGAAAAAATCCATATGTTATAAACATTAATAATGTACAGTTCTTCAAATGTATTGGCCAACACGTTTAAAATAGACTTAGTCTTAAAAAAAATATAATATTAGATAATTGGTCAAGTTTAGAGACTAATGCGGGAAGGAGATGATGAAAAAGATGTCTGATGAGATGTGTGGTTCATTAAAGCTGATGAGAGTAGAGGAGCTGACAGAGAGGGGAGGGTACAGGAGGCTAAACTCATCACTTCTGTGTTTGCCATTGCCATTAATAAAAGAAAAAGAGATTATAATTTGCTGAGCCTGTTTTGTCAGAGGGAAAGAGGCCGAGAACAACAGGGAGGTGGAGACTGGAGAAGAGAATGAGAGGGAGAAACAGTGAGGCTGCTATTGTTTTTTGTGTTACTCGTGTTGCTGATGTGCGCTCTGGCAGCTCCAGACGATTCTTGTCATGCTTGTTAACAAGTTGAGGATGAGTTGAGTTGAGTGAGGATGAGGGGAGCAGTTTGTGATTGAAGATGTGTGCAGTCTTTGTTTTTTTTCCCACAGATGCTGCTGTTACGTGTCCCTCGGTCACAAAGACAAACTTTCAACTTGCAAGTGTGAAACGAAGAGTGTGAGAGATGAAGGCAGATAATTCAGTGTTGCGTGGCGATGCAGGACTTCTGAAGTGGATGACACTGGTGTGTATTTGAGAGAGTGGGAGGGAGAGAAGAGAGACGGAGATCTGAATCATTTTTGATGATTCGCTGATCATCTGCTGTGAGATCATTTCCCTGACTTTTTAATTAATTTTCACATTTTTAATCAACATAATTACCGACAACCCCAACGTTGCCATGACAACAAACTTTAAATTTCAATAAATGGGCTCGTCTCAGTGACACACACTGAGTATGCGTGCATGTGCACTCACAGACACACACACACACACACACATATAGACTGCTGCTATCTAAATGGAATAGCTAGCCAGTGGTGATAGCATGAAATTGTGTTTCTAAATATAACACCGTGTCATTGGAGTGTGTGACTGTGTGTGTGCGTGCGCGTGCTGAGAAACAAGACCTAAGAATATATGCTCTTCTGCGGTTCTCCACTTGAGGGCACCATGGTAACATGTGTGTGCGAACACACACATACATACACACACACATACACAGAGAGAGAGAGAGACAGGCCTGTCCTAATTAAAGCAGCACTGTTTAAACAATGAGATAAACTCGGGGCAGAGACATTTTGTGGGTGTGTACTGATACAAGGCCACATTTTAAAATACTCAACACAGTATACTGTAAGTACACACATAAGTTTGTGTTAAAGCCCCCCCCCCCTTTTTTTTGCTTTATGTATGTGTAATGTGAGTGTAAATGAAGACAATTATGATGATGATGATATTGATTACTGCTGATGTGTGCCTAAAAGACGGAGGAGTTGACTGGTGCACAGAGCAACAACAGGAGGTGCAACAAATGGAGAGAAAATCTAGCAAAGAGAAAGAGAAGAAAAGGAGAAACAAGAAGCATCTTATTTCGCCATCTCGTCGCACCACTTTGGCAAAGATGATCACTTCTTTATTTTACTGTGGGGTGAAGAACAGCTGTAGGAGGCAGACAAGGAGGGCTGAGATTAAATCAGAGTGGGAGGGAAAGAGAGCTAAGAGAGAGAGAGAGAGAGAGACCTGGAACGGAGCAGTTAGAAGGTGAAGAGGTATAGGAGACAAAAGGGAGAAGGGATGATGGAAGAAAGAATAATATGGGCTGATTAAACACCAGAGCAGACTGTGTGCATTGCATTAGATCAGATAAAGCAGAGTTGATCAGGTGGTATCAGAGATGTTATAGCATATTAGATTAATTCACTCATACGTTTTTTTTTTTTTCAGACAAAGTCTTTGACATAAATTTAATTTGCTCTTGTCACATCACATTCAAACACACAGCCTTTACATCAAGCTAAAAATAATTCATTTGTAGGAGGCTTATTGTTCATACTTATAACATTACCAATGACTCCAAGCAGTGCTTTACAAGTGAACATACTTCTCCCTATGTAGGGAAATCAGGTAGCTCAACTACACCGCAGTTGGTGTGTAGGGACTCAGTATCCGGCTGTTGGAGGATTCAACACTGAGGGACTTATTCTGTAGATCTGTGTTCCAAGGACAGCATTTCTACTTGCCATTCCACCCTGTAGCCCTAATACCACTCTGGATTCAATGCTGCGATACAGTGAGCCCTTACACACACATTAAATCCAGAGATTTTGTTTGCATCAACACAGCGTAATAAATAACCTTCTGGTGTGAAAGAACAGGTTGGAAGTTGTAGCTCCTGCAGCTAGGAGTCTATGCATGTACCATAACAAAATGTCCACCATGAGACAATGTTATGACGGTGAGTGACAGGTGAACATTCGAAAAGTGTCATGAAAGACGCTCACCGATGCATCACCATTACATCACATACTCTGACCTTTATTAATAACTCAATAAATGTGATTACATAGTGACCATGCAATGGTTACCACCACCCTCATTCACATTTAAGTGCCACAAGTGATGTGCACCTGTAGACATGTAAATAAGTAAAGTAATAGTTGTTGGTTTGCAGAAAAGTACAATGGTGATCCAGGCAACTGGGTTGGTCCGATGTTGTCTCCAGAATCACGTGGCTCTGGTTCTTTTGCTTTTCTCTCACATCCTGGACATTTAAGTGGGATTGAACAAAGTTTCGGAATTGCTCACACGTACATGTTTGACCCACCATCTGTCTGATCATATGTCGCTGTGCTCTCAGAGGAGAGTGGGCAGTGAAAATGAATAATCTGTGATACTTATGTTTTCAGGGTACGTTGAATGGAGTCTGCCACAGTGGGAGACACTGGGAATGACAAGTGCTTTTAACTTCACTTGCTTATTCCTGGAAAGCTCACTTTTTTTTTTCTTAAAGAAGGAAGACTCTCATCTGACAGCACCATTCTTCTCACCCCACAGCCGAATTGCTAACAAAAATGAACTCAGTATTACCATACTCTTCTTCTCTCTTTTTCTCTATCTTCCACTATCTCCCCTCCTTATACTCTATTCATGTCTTCCATTTCTCTCTTCCTCTATTTCTTTTCTTTTTCAGTTTCTCTTCTGTCACTTCTTTTCCCCAGTCCTTCTCCAATCACTGTGAAATTGCAAGGCGGCTGTTTGGGGACTTTTCTGACAGAGAAATTTGGCTCAGATCAGATTCACTACTGAGTATTCCTGCATTCCTTTCCCAATTTAAATGATTTTGTAGCTTCACAGGCACACCCACCTACCCAGACAGCCAGACATACTCAAAGTCACAATTTGCAAGTCTCCTGCCCTCTCTTTCTCTTTTGCACATACTCACTCTTTCATTTCCCCCCTCTCTCAGAAACGTACAATTACAAAACCCTATTCAAGTGGTGTCTCTCACAGGTAAAGTACTAACGAAAAGAAGATGCAGTTGCATCAGAGACTTCAGTGACACTGAGAGAACAGTTGAGATTTAAAAGAAAAGAGGCTGCAGCTGGGTGGAGAAACTGACAGAGAGAGGTCAGAGAGATGGACAGGACAGTTCATCATTAAAAAAAGAAACACTATGTTTGCCCATGAGACTATCCCCTAAAATTCATACAGATGGATTCTGAGCCCCTCGTAAGTGAACAATCCCTGATGCAAGTCAACATGTTGCAGTCACACACAAGTTTTCTTGATGCATGGAGGCCAGCTGCCTCACCCTGAGGTTACTGTATTATAAGATGGCAGCTCACAGACTTTTCCTCACCTGTCTGCTCCCAACATCAGATGATCATCTTCACTTTCTGCGCTGAACTGCCAAGGCACAGTGAACAGGTGTCAAACAACTTCTCACTGTAAGAGGACAGGAGCCCTGCTGCAGCCAACTCCTTCAAACCCAACCCTTTACACTGGCTCAGGAATCCATGAACTTCACCTGCAGCAGCTAACACCAAAAGACATGTATGTAAACTGTATGATTGTGTGAGTGAATAGGAGTGAGTGTGAAAGACAAAGCTGAAGCGTGAAGCACTTGGATGGTCACCATGGCATTGTACAAATGCAGTGTTTGTCATGGCAGACAGTGTTGTGATGTTTGTGACGTGATAAGTTTATACTGTTTGAGCTAAATGCATGGATGTGATTTGAATGGCTAGTGTAGGTGTTTGCAAATCCCGATTTGATTGGTCCAATCTCCCACTGCTGCTTGGAAAATTAAAAATTTTCATAAATGGTCTAAAATGACTGTACTGGACTAATATCAGTATTGGTAGAAACTCAAGTTTGTAAAGTGGTGTCATCCCTATTATCTATTTAACAACACAACAACTCCCCACCACATTTTTATCTCACCCGCAGCCCACTTTAAGTGGTTTAATTTAGTGAGAACCAAATATATGTAATCTAAAGAATTCCAGTAATACACTCTACTTTGTAGAGGATTCGCAAGCCTAATTACCATGAAGGATACACGGACAATCTGATGAAGACGGTGTGAAAAGCCAAGCTATGTATACTCTGGAGACCATGTGAAGATAATGAGATGATTTCATACAGGTGTGATGATCAGGAGGCTGGGAGAGACAGGCATCCATGTCCTGTTCACCACCGGGAAAACAGACAGGGGACAATAAAAGGGGGCAGGAAACTGCAGAGTCCTGACACTTACAGTAACCGGAACAAACTGCAGTTTGTTGGTCTCACTCAGTATGGACAGTTTGTGAGGTCACAAGTCTCTCAGGTCAAATGCAGCCTTCAGTTAAGTGAAGTGAGCTGTGCAACTCCAGCAGAGAGCTATTATTCCTGTGCACTCATTTAATATACATGTATGGACATGAAAATATAGGGGTTGTGATATGGTTACATTACTTAAAATTAGAGGAGATGAATTTTGATCACAAGATCTCCTGATGGTTAAACTCCCACAGTCTAATAAGAATCAATCAAAGCTATGACACACCTGCTGTCACTGCATACATTACATGTAAGTATATGTTGACTTCAGTATACACACATTATTTCTGCTACATGGTGTAGGGTGTAATTGTGAGTAAAGCAGCAGGTTATTCTAATCTCTGTCTTTAAGTTTTCTGCCTCACAAAGCCATTCTGCCTCTTATTTTTTTCTATAAATCTTGAGCATCTCTGAATCTATCCAATAAATACAAATTACTTAAATACAAACTGAGGCATGTGGAATAGAAACCATTAGGTTGGCTCCTCAAACTCTGATTTCCTTTTTCCTCGCAACATTAAAGCAAAGTATTAACATTGTTGCAGCAGAGATACACACACTTTTATTTCTTAACCTGTTTCTGGTTTACCAATGTTAAGTACTGCAAAATTTGTCACAATAATAATAGTAATCAAGTGGCTGTAACATCACTCATTTGTTTGTGAGCTGCTGTTTTCAAGATTTGAATTTTGGAGTTGGACCAATGCCATCTTGGTTTTGGCTTTACTTTCTACGTATTTTTTACCTACCATCTATGCTTGCATATCACAATCATGAAGCTGTTTACAGCTGTGATGCCTTCCAACATCTGCCTACCTGCATCTTCATCAGCCTCAGTCAAGCATGGAGTCAAATTCCCAGATCAGCTGTGAGAACCCTGCGGTCTGATTCTCATTGCTCAGTTATCGCCTCACCAAGAAAGCTGTGAGTGAAGTGGATGCAACCAAGTCAGGCACAACAAAAATGGGATGTAACAACTTTACAAATGCTGAATATGTGATAGAATGTAATATCAGATATGTGTTTTGAATTGCTCTCAATTTCACTGTTGCCAAAGTAAAAGATCATTTCAATGTGGCTGTAATCCATTTTATTTATTCCATTTTTTTTCACTAAGTCAACATATTAATATTTCTTCAAAGCAGAAAGAGAGATTTCCATTTGTATGAATTGGCAGGAAGCTGTTGCTCTTGGTAGTAGACCTATACTCTTCCACCGTCATGGCCAATCTCATCAAGAAAAACACACACTCACACACATGCACAAACATGCTGTCCGTCACTGTTAAGGCCATTGCTTTTTATATACACACAGGGTGGAAGACATAAAGAATCTGCAATAAAAATGTAAATACCAGGGTCTTGACTATGTTAGGGCAATTCTACCTCGAGAGAAAAGTGCACCCTCTCTGATCCGCAACATAATTAAAACATTTTTGTGAGCATGCTGTGAATGTGCATCTGCTTATTGTGCATGAAAAGATCAACACTGGTGTGTTAAAGCTTCCTCTCTCTCTCTATAACACATACACGCAGGTTTGCTATTTATCTTAGGACACTGTACTGACTTCCATTTATTTAAACAAGAAACAAAGCATTATCCAAAGGGTAATGCCTAACCTTAACCTTAACCTTAACCTTAACCTTAACCTTAACCTAACCACAGTTCAAATCTTAACCTTAAACTTAACAATGTTCTGCTGTCTTATTAGAACCACGTCTTGGTCTCTATAAGGACAAGTGGTGCTGACAAGGTCAGTGTTTATGCCAGAAAAGACAAATACAAGTACACACACAAACACAAACAGCAGATGTGCAGCAGTAAAGATAGGCATAGCTTTCAGATTTAAATGCAAATCCATGAATAATAATCATGCAAAGGACAGCAGTGGTTGCAGCTGAGGCAATGTAGACTAGATGGACATGGTATGGACACATATTCACTTCTGTTATCTGAGTCACAGCTTTTCATCAAATCTTATCATACAATCAGCCTCTCTCTCTCTCTCTCTCTCTCAAAAAAAAAAAAAAAAAAAAAAAAGGCAATTACTGGTAAGGAGCTCCATTTTAATTTAAATGAAAATGTTCCCACACAACTAAATTGCAACCACAGTTTTCATAAGGAGCATGGGTTCTCACCGGGTACTCCGGTTGGGGACAGATTTGGGGACTAGGCTAATTAGACACTCTAAATTGCCCGTAGGTGTGAATGTGAGAGTGAATGGTTGTCTGTGGCCCTCTGTGTGGCCCTGTGATGGACTGGCGACCTGTCCAGGGTGTACCCTGCCTCTCGCCCTATGTCAGCTGGAGTTAGGCACCAGCGGCCCCCCTGCGACATTCAGTGGATAAAGTGGTAGAAAATGAGTGAGTGAGTGAGTTTTCATGAGGAAACTGGAAAATTCTCTCTGGTTGGTGGAGGAGTTGGTGGTGGCATCTAATAAAAATGGGACATCAGCCAGAATATGGTTTGATTACACATACTGTAAATACCATTTATTATTATGTATAGTATTTTCTTTTATTTAATGCAAGTGATCAGGTAGTGCCACGGAGAAAGCAGAATTTTATTAGAGAGATAACATGTTACTCATATGACAATGACAATAAAGCTTTTCAATAAAGCTTGTATCCTTTGACTCCATTGATTCCCTTATGTCATTTATGGCTTTAAATGTTACTGTAAAACTAAAGTGTTTCATAAATAAAAATGTATTGGATCAGATGTGGGCCACACAGTTGGTGTAGTGGTTAGCACTCTTGCCTTTCCAGCAAGAAGACCCGGGTTGGCATCCCGGTCAGAACAAGGGTCTTTCTGCATGGAGTATGTATGTTCTTCTTGTGTATGCGTGGGTTTTCTCCGGGTTCTAGGAAATAGCACATGGTCGTAGGTAAATGGAAAAATTCGAATTCCTGTTCTTTGCTCATTATGATGTAAATACTGACGAATTAGTGTAAAAAAAAAAAAGCATTTGCATTGCACCATGTACCCAACCATTAGCTTGAAATAAATATGAATCCCTATACAAGGAATCCCTCCAAGACACACAATCATAGTTAATAACTTACAGGTTTTAAAGTGGTACTTCAGGTACTTCAGTTGCAACTTTAAATGAGTAAAACCTATACATACTGGGATGATTTTACACTCATACACCCACAATAATGTATAGAGATTTAAAAACTGTAGGTTGTATGAATTTGTGATTTCTGTACATGAGAAAAAAAATGTGACTCTGTTTGTACACCCTAATTCTCAATCAAAGGCCTGAGCCTGTATGTGGAACATTTATGTAATACTGTGGAGGTAGATACAGTCAGAAGTGATCTTACTCTTGTGTGTGTGTGTGTGCGTGTGTGTGCGTGCATGTGTGTGTGGGAATACAAGGCCATGAAGGCTGCCTTTATTTACCAGAGAACCAAAAGCTAAACATGCTTCATCTCCATCTTTGTCTGTTCATACACCCTAGCTCTATTCTTCTTTTACTCCTCTAATCTCTCTCTCTACCTCCATCTCTCTCTCTCTCTCCCTCTCCCTCCCTCTTCCTCCTACTGTCTGTCAGTATGTTTTCCCTGCTGTATTGGTGAACTGAAATGAAAATATTTGTTGAGCTTAGAGTGGATTGCAGTAGTTGCTCATGCAGCTGCATTCTTCACTGAGCAGCTATAAAATTAAGGTTATAGTTGCTACAACCAGCTAAAGCTGTCCATTGTTAAAAACTATCACGGGTTCTACGTTTCACGTGTAAAGAGTGAGGATTTACATCACATATACGGTATGTCCGTAAATCATTTCAATCTCTCCCACTCTGGTTCACTTGCAAGTGAACCAAGACCCACATTTTCAGGTGGACCAGAGTTTGCTTGTTTGGTCTGGACCAGAGTTCAGGTGAGCTTTCACACTTGCCCAAACAAAGCAGATTATCCAAGGAAACAAACTCTGGTCTGTTTAAAGCGGACAAACAGCTCTGGTGTGAAAGCGCTCTCAGTTAAAAAAATTTACATATCGCTGTATTGAAAAAGACCATAATACAACCATAATACAAATACAAATCACAATACATAATGCAAATACACGTCTTTCTTCAACCAGTGGAGTCCATCCCTGGTGCTGATTAAAGAAAAGACAGGGTTCAGGCACTTTGCATTGGCTTCACTACATCCATTTCTAATGTTTTACAAACATGTGCAGTTCCACAGTGTGGAATAAATCTTGTACAATTACTGTTTTGCCATTGTTTTATACAACACATTGTAGGTGTACACCTGAGTGCCCTGGTGTTGCTACTGAAGATGCGGTTGGAGGTGTGAAACACTCTGCATCCGCTGCCAGGTTAATTTGGCTGTTCCATATTTTCCAATTGGCATGTGGGATTCCATTGACCAGATTTCCATTGTGCTCTGTTTAAAACACTTGCTGCATGAAACATGTTACCTGGTGCTTCTTTAAGCCATTCTGTGAAATCTCAGTTCAATAGTTCAATTTTCCACTGGTTTTAAACTTCCTCATGCAGCGCCAATCATGTGGCCCCCAGTAAAAGTCTGCTAAGTAGCCGCTACTGCCTGACCTTGACATCACAGTTCTCACAACAATCGTCCCTTCTTGAAAAAGTGGTTGCTCCATTCCTCGAAATAGAGAGAGTGAGCATGGGTGCATTACTTCCTTTTAAAATACTGAAAAACAATAATTTCATGACATTTTGAACTTAATTTTGTAAAACTTGCTTAGTTTTCAGTACTTGCAAATTATTATTATCTCTGCCAAAGAAATTACGTTTTTATTCATGTCCATCTGTTGTTTTTCTGGTTAACAGAATTATGAAAAAAAAAGAGAATTTTTATACTGAACTTTGTGGAAGGATGGGGTATGGCCCAATGAAGAACCTGTTAAAACTGGTGTGGATCCCGAAAAGGGAAATTCAAAGTTGGCTTAGCTAAATATATTAAAATATAAAATAAAAATTAAAAGAAATATGATTAGTCATGCACATCTACCTGCAACACAAAACTCAAGGCTGCCAGTTGGTCACCATTTTCATACAGTTTTGTTATTTAAATTTCAACCACATCAAAAAGCAAAATATCAGACTCATGCGACACAACACAATGTATGATTTTCTCTTCCAACTGCAAACATGGTCTGAGCCAGACTGGAACAGACTCAGTCACAGTTCGTCCAATCAACCATTGCATCCAAATAATTTATAACTGGCTCAGCCATCATGACATGTCCCCTCTATCCTCTTTTCTGGGGAAAAAAGTTTTATGAAAAAGTTTTTGAAAAAAAATACAAAGAAAGGGAGGCAAGTGAGGCCAGACTGGGTGCTCAAGCTATTGGTGCTACCATTGTACTAATAGGTGTTAGATTCAGGACTGCAGACTATCATTCAATAAGAGGGGCTAAAAGCAAAGAATGGGGAAAAGGAACAGACCTTTTTTTTTCTTTAAAGGCTGGTCTGTGGTGTAATTCCTGCAACAGAAGTGTTTGATAAAGCACAAGAGAATGAAGCTGCTGGAGTGGAATGGAGAGAGGACATACATTTATAAATCTCTGTATATCTGAGTCTCTTCAGATTCTATTACAGCCAGACAATCACAAAAAACACCTGCTCTTAGATCACCTGTATGCGTGTGTGTGTGGGTTGGTGAGGGGTCATGATAACCTTTACAGATTCCAGAATAAAACACCTGATGCTCGCATGGTACATTTTCACACACACGCGTGTGCATGCAAAGCTCCAATGCACAGTTACTTATTAGATCTGGCAATCACTTATGCCCTCCAACGCCACCTGGTGGAGGTGTGTTCGTGATGGAGTGGTTCTGTAGTCTCACTCCCTCGCACTCGTCTTCTACCGCTTTATCCTCCACATGAGGCTTGTGGGGATAAAAAAAATGTTTCCTCTACCAGTCCTTGTTCAGACAAGAAAAGAGCAGCGCGAAGCCAAGTCAACGGCAGGAAAAGACAAGACGACAGAGGAGAAAAGGACAGTGGACGATGAGACAAGTTTCTGGAAAAACTTGTACGGCAGGAATCCTGAATTTTCATTTCTTGTCACAGAAGACGCACAACATCTACAGAAAGATAAATGGAGAGAGGGTGAATGATGGAAAATTAGTCACTCATGCTGCCAACTGTGGACTATTCCAAAAATATGATAATGCCTGAATCCTTGCAATGATGCCAAAATCCGGTGCCATTTCCCACTTTGGGCAACTGGCCAACAAAATAAGCACATAATGGCATTTCAGTGTTTCCCCAAGATACTGTATGTTTTTGGCAGCTTGAAAAGGCCCCAGAAAGAGTATTTAGATGTAATACTAAAACCCTCCACTGAAACCAATAATAATGAAATTCTGTGACAGCAAACCATGTAGTGATAAAGTTCTGCTGTTAAATCAACATCTGTCTGACAAAGATTAACCCAGAGCTGTGACTCCCCTAATCAGGGACTTTATACAGGTGCTCATTCAATGATAACTAATTCACTCTTGTTTACTGTTTTTCTGTGACTTACAGTAAATCTACCTCAGACTGCATCTTTATCAGCCTCATAATCAGGAAAGACATGACGAAATATGAATGTCATGTTGTATAACACAGTAGAGGAGAATCAAATCAGCATATGGTGTCACGAGTCACAACTGCTGACGTGTTGCTTGGTGTGTGGGTTTGTTTCTTATTTTCTCTTCTGAATGAATGGATTAAGTGGTGTGCTGTGCATCAGGTGTGTGTATGCAAATAAGTGTGTGTCGGCATGAAGATCTCATTGGTCCGCTGCCACTGCGCTGCTGCTCTCAATCTCGTTGTTAATTCTTTGGACTTTGTAGGGATGGGTTTTGTTTTCTCCTGTTTATGTTCACTTCGGGAGGAAACTTGCTGTATTTCAGTTTTTTCAATCGATAAGGTAAGATGTGTTTTTAAAAAAAATCCATCCTTCACTAGTAATGGATATAAGCCAGATCACAGACTAAATTAAGCTATCCGTACCCAAGGATGTTGGACACTGATGGGAGATTAAGACTTTGCGTAACATGAATTCCTGTATTTACATATTTAAATACACTGAATCTCTGGTTTTAAAAAGTTCTTAGCTGAGTTTCTATTATCTACTGTGTTAAAGCACAGAGATACTGATATGTCATAAGCTGCTCTAAGGTCCAGATGTTTCTCCATCCTGAGATTACTTTTAATATAAAATAGATTAAAACAGTAGGTGAAACAACAACATGGACTAGGCAAAGATCAATATCACTATCCGATATGGGGCAGGATTAAAAATTATTCCAGTGAAATGCCATAAATATTGCACTAAAAATACAATAATAAATCACAACTAACACAAAAAACATTCTGAAATAATCAGTTGAACAGAGAGGGACCAGACGTTGCTCACATTTAAGGCAGATAAATACATTCTTTATGGTATGACCTGGAGAGATGTTTTTAGTTTAGCCTTCAGACTTCAGTCTTCAGTCTTCTAGAGAGACGTCAAGTGAGTCTGGGTTATTGTCAATCACGGAGCCTGTTTTTTTGTCAGCTTGTGGATTCTGTTTTGTTCATCAACACGGATGTTGCCTCCACAGCAAAGATTCCCTGATAGACAACTTGTAAAAGGCTCTAACTAATTTCTCTGCAGGAAAAGTCTTGACTTTGCCAAGTCAATTTAATTTACTGTCCAGACAGACACTGAAATATTTGTGTGTGGACCCTTAATAATAGCAGGGGACAGATCCTCTTTCTGCCTCTTAAAATCAATAATTAATTATTTGGTCTTTCCCACATTTAATCTTAAAAAGTTTGTGTTAAACCACCTTCAACCTCACTAGGTTACCTCAAGTAAGCAGACCAACCAGAGCATTACCCATATGCTATGGGACTAAGATTAGTAAAGAGTTGCTCACATTGAACTTTTCTGGGTAAAGAACCAATGATGAAGACAAAGATTTAAAAAAAAAAAAAACAGAATGCAAGACTGAAGAAAACTGGTCAGAACAGACTTTCAAAGTGTGTGGATGAACATCAGCTGGGCCTATTGACCTGTTGGGATTAATGTGCTTTAACTTTACTTTTCCACATAGAAAACAATAGCTGGACTACAGTCCTCAGGACTGTTCTGTTGAAGAGAGGAGAGGATGCTCTCATGAGAGGCGGAAAAATCGAATTCATCAAATCTGGCAAAGAACTGCCTCATGTACATTTATGGCTGAACAGGGAGTTGATTATTGGTCCCTTACTTTCAAACCTTTCCAAAGACTTTTAGTGTTCCTATAGGACATCTGTCCTTCAACTCTTTCCTGATATCTACATGTACTGTTTTTGATGATTTCCCATTACTGATGAATGCAGCTTTTTTCTTTTTAATATCTACTTTAACCTACCCTGTAACCCTCACTCATTTTCTATCACTTTATCCTCCACACGTGGGTGCCTATGATGCCTGATATAGGGAAAAAAGTGGGATACACCCTGGACAGGTCACGAGTCCATCACTAGGCCACACATAGAATCCACTCACATTCACACCTATGACAATCTTGAGTGTTTACTTGGCCTAATCCCCAAATCTGCATGTTTTTGGACTGTGGGGGGAAACTGGAGAACACAGAGAAAACCCACACACACATTGGAAGTACATGTAAACTCCATGCAGAAAGGCCCTTGTTCTGACCAGGTCACGAACCCTGCAAGGGCAAGAGTGTTAACCACTACACCAACCGTGTGTTAATGTCACAAATTACTTTTGTAGGGATTCATCATCAAAATCACAGCCATATTGGTAAAACCAGCCTATTACATTTCTCCGACCACAAGTGAACATCTTCGGTCGTAATCAGCTGCTTCGGAACCGTGGGAGAATATCTGGATGTAAAAGATATCAAGTTACTCCTCGTAGAAAATGTTGTCATAAATATTAAAATATTAAAGAATATGAAAATATGAAATAATAAAGAGCACATCTGATTATTGTCTCTGTGGCCAGCTTCCCATTTCCTGATGGGAACCGCTTGTAGAATCATGAGTGAACTCCAGGGCAGATATTGTTAACAACTCACCACAAGACAATCTATGTTGGGGTCACAAACTCTCTCCTCCACCATGGCACGACAAGAATGATACCACCGATCATTCACAAAGGACTTACGTTTTTTTCTTTTCTAATCATGACTGGCTCATCATGTCGATCATGTTGTAAAGAAGCTGTCAACTCAAATGAATTATTAACCAAGAAGCAGAATTTACCCATGATGACAGAGGGCAGCACACGTTTATACCCCTGCTGATTCTTCCTCACCCAGACACCTCTTCTAGAGTCTCTCTTTTTGGGTTTGAGTTTGATTTCTGACCAGTTGAAATCAAAGATCAAAATCCACTAAAGGCAGGAGGCTTTCTAAAGAAGCTCCTGCCAGCTATGGGTAATGAAGGGCAGGCCTAGTTTGTTCCTGACTTGAATTGTTTGGGTAGTTTCCCAAAACTGCACCCAGAGTCAAAGGATTCAAACCAGTGTGCCATTACCACTTTTCAAACCAATCCAATCCAATCCAATCCAATTTTATTTGCAAAGCACTTTAAAACAACCACAGTGGCCCAAAGTGCTCTACTGAATGATAAATAAAAGGGACAGAAGCTCATGAAAGGCAACAAGATACATCTAAAAGAGCTAAAATAAAAATTAAGGCATACAAATGCGGATAAAATTGCAAAAATAAAGTATAGTTTGATCATACTGATAATCATAAATTGTATGGAATGTAAAAAACATAAGTCAGGAAACATGATGTCCCCCACAAGAATCTGCATTCCTTTATGAAGCCTTAAGATTTGAGAGTTGACCAGCACCATGTTGACGTTTTGCACAGACGTCACCTGTATTCAGGAGTCTATATGAAAATACCAGCTGTGAATCACAATGGTGTTCACCCTTATGTGCCATGCTTAATGTTTTTTTTTTCCTGTACATGAAATTAGCATAATGAAAATGAAACTAGTGATTGAGACCCAGGAAAAGGTTTACTGACACTACAAATCAACTGAGAAGTATCTTCATACATACACATCCCTGCTGTACTCACATCTCAACATGATTTAAGTGAGAACAAAATGTCAGCAGACTGTTTTCCAGGAGGGCTGATGAATGCGAACAGTAACAAACGCCACCCTGATGCTTCGGCTGGCAACTGAGGATCGTCTTATGGTGCGGTGTATTCACATGGACCATGCTGTAAATTTTTGGAGAGATGAGATGACCTACAAGTCACATACATCTGTCGTGTCAATGCACACCTCGCAATTTTCTCAACATAAATCCTGCCACACAAATCCTGATAAGACATGGAATTTTCATTGTTTGCTTTAGTTGATCAAACTGAATGCGTATTTGATCTTGAGCGAAAAATGGCACATTAGGCCACTCAGCTTTGAGAGTGGCAGACAGTTGTGTGTGTGCGTGCCAGCAAGTGAGAAAGCGAGCAAGCCCGGGTGAATAAGAAAAGGGAGCGGGCCAGAAACTGTGTCCTGTAACTTATGAAACCATGTCTGTCACTTAATTGAGAGTTGCCAATTGTGTTTATCTGCATTACACTGGTAAATAACACAAGTAAATGATCCATTAATGCTGACTGTGTTTTGGGTTCAAGAAGAAGGGCATCTGTTTACAAAAACACTGGTATAAAGGAGGAAGTAAGGTTGTGTTTACTAATAAAAGTGGAAAAGAGAATTGTGGGAGTAAAACTCTGCGAAAAATCACTTTATGTTTGATGTTAATGGACCATTAAACATGCCGGGTTCAAGAAATAGGGCAGGAGTCAACAAAGACATTAGTACAAGGAGGAATTATTGTATCAAAAACTTTATTCTCAAATATCTTCATAAAAGCTGATAGATGACTGAGTCTCTTTATCTGCAGGCTGTGAAGCTGTATTCACATACACTGTTTTATTACACCCATGTTGTTTATCTCTCCTGTCCTTATGGTAGAGCAGAAAGTTTTCCACATTCCTTATGCTTTCATTCAAAACTTGTTTGCCAATTTGCCAATGCTGCCAATGGAATGCTCTATTTTCCAATCTAAACCCATAATGTCTAAGCAAGGATTCATGTCACATTTTTGCACCATATATTTTAATTCAATACAAATTCTTTTGTAAGTGTGGAAATCATCTTTCTCCTGGATACAGATGTTAGGATCGGCCTCACAGGGCTGCCGTTACACAGGAATGATGTCTTTAAAGTGTGGTGCTAATTTTCACCCAAAAATGCCAGTGTTCATAATATTATGACACTAAACATCTGTTTGTTTTTTGTAGCTAAAACTAATTCCAAAAATGTATAACGACAACCATTTCAGTGGGATTGCTGATGCTCATGCAATTCTTAATTCAATGCTGATTCAAAAATTAAAATGATGGAAACATCAAAACTCCAGCTGTAAAAGTGATGCAACAGATGCATTATTTTACAAGTGTTAAAGTGTAAATGTGCAGTATGTGTTGTTTTGGAAGTGTGAGCCACAGATGTTTCTAAACACAAACTTGAATTCAGATCTAACAAACATTTCTGTTCCTGTGTAAAAGCAGCCGTAAAAGACCCAAGAGATTATGACATGTTGATATTTGAGCCATAGATGTTTACATGTTGTGTAACAGTAAAAACATTGACTTCATTAAACAAGATTTTGCTGTAACTACATTATTTATCATAAAAATTACAATATGTTTTATTATTTGTTTCTTCCTTTCTTTTTTTTCTTCTTTTTTTTTTTTACAAATTCTCCATAAAAAATAGATTTCTGTACAAAATTGTTTTTCTTTTGCACCTACTTCAAGTTCAGCGGCACATGATGATGGTGAGGGTCATGATAATGATGATGAGGATTGTGATGGTCAAAACAACAACTTGAATGACGATGACAACTTCCTGCTAGGGTCCTGCCATTTCAAAAGTATCTTTGTACCACTGGAGACAACAAAAAAAATGAAACTATAGTTTTCACTGCACATTCATGAGCAACAAGCAACCATTTAATGCACATCATTATAGTACATCGCTGAAAATATATCATTATATTCTCAGCGACGTACATTATATATCAATATATATGTCATTGTAACGTGATACAGTATTAATATGTGTGATGTCTACAAATGCAAAGTGCTGACATATTTTGCAGTAATAAGTAAAACAGGACAGCATTAACTCACCAGGTTGCAGATTTTCCTCAGAGCACAAATTCTGAACTTATGGCATAAAAATTGTCTTTTCCAAACCATTAGGAAGAAGGTGCAGTCTTGTCCAGGACAAATGAACTGCAGAAATTAGTATTTTTATTACATTACACTAAATGGTGAAACCTTTGTAGCCCAGATATATGAAAAGAGGACAAGGATCGTCCAAGGATAGTCCAGACTCACAGAGACACAAACAGAAATGTGTGATTTCCATCTAATAATGAACTCGCAGTATAAATAAATATACATTTGCCAATCACTATGGCTTCAGAGCCACATGTGTTATTTGGTTCCTGTCCACATGAGACTGAACCTGGACTTTTCTACTCTAGTCATCATGTGTGTTTTTCCGCCAGTGTTGACATGACTCGCAGTGTGAAAAGGCAATATCTGACATCTACAATTTTATCATTTCTGTTTTTAAAATCACACATTCTTTCATTGAGGACTGCTGACAACATTACATTAGAGAAAGTGAAGGAGAAATGTGGTGTGCTCTTCTAAAACTGTGAAAAAACTTGTCTATAGAAGCAGAAACAACCTTGACATTTGAAAATTTAGTGGGTAGTAGTTTTTTTTTTTAATACTTGGAGACAGATGTTGCTTTTTAATTGAAAAATGCTGATGTCAAATGAAGAGCAAATGTAGAATCTTCAGAAATTGAAGATTAAAAAAAAAAGGTTTGAGTGAGGAAAAAAAATTACAAGGTATCTCAGAGTAGGAGAAAATCATGTTATGTCATATTAATTTAACTAATATTGGCTATATTTCAATGAATCTAATGCAACCAATTTGTTTTCCACACCTTTTCCAAGAGAAATGTGAAGAACAGCTACATTAAAGATCCATTTCATTGCAATTAGAGGGGTTTTCCGCCTTAACCTACCCTTCCACTTACTATCTGAATGTGTTGTAGAGGGAGCTGCACGGAGCCAATCCCATTTGACACTGGGCAAGAGGGAGGAAACACCCTGGACAGGTCACCAGCTAATAACAGAGCTGGTAGACAAACATACTCACATTCAAATCTATGGCTAATCTGAAGTCTACAGATATAAAGCTCAATCTACTTGTGTTTGGACTGTGGAAGAAAGCTGGAGAACCCCATCAAATCCCATACACTTTCTAGTGGAGCATGTGAACTCCACTCAGATGAGGGGCCTGGTCAGTTGGTCACGTGGTGGCATTGCTGACCACTGCACCACTATGTCACTTTCTAGAAGGGTCTTTTGCCATACAATTTCTACTGACACTTAGGACGGAAAAATAAGCTGTGGCACACTGTTGGATTCAATGTGAATAATTATTATAGTAAGGTCATATCCCCAATAATTATCTTTATTTATTTGCCTCTTCACCATGACTCAGCATCCTTTATGCATGCTGAGCTGGTAAGAGTCAAAACCGAATTAAGTGAATTAAGTTGTAGATAATATTTTCACCTACATCAATCACCTATATATTAAGGTGATAATTAATATTTCATTTTTCACCTATATATTAAGTTGTAGATAATATTTTCACCTATATCAAGACACAGATAAGCAAAAAAATAAATATCAAAATAGCATATACAAAACAAAGATGATGAAACCACATCCTCCATGCGTGACTGTGTGGCAGCCATCAAAACAGAATAATATTGGAACATTGCTCAAAGCTTAAGCTATATGGCCAATATGCCATTACTTTAAGGATATGTTCAAATATTTGCTCACATTTGGCAGTGCTTCTGTCCAAAAACATGATTTAAAATCTAAACTTTGATCTTTATATGCCATAAAAGTCTAAATTATCTTACTTTGAACACACTAGAAGATTAGATATGGGTCATTAATTGTTAAAAATTAGACCTTTTATGATGCTTCTGAGAACCTTGCAGCCTCTAATTTTCAGGCTCCAATATGCACTTTAAACTCTAGGAAATCTCAACTGAAATAATTAAATCAATTAAAATAGAGGCACTGGGTGCACTCCAGCAGTAAAAAGAGAGGAAGCGCACAAACTTGTGTGCAGACGCTCGACTCTTTTTTACAGATGTCTTGTTTACTCCTGTGAAGAGATTTTGAATGTGGCTCTTTATTCTTGTCACTCTTAAAGTAGTGCCAGGTTTTTAGCTAAAGTGCACATCTGGGTATGTTAACGGTGTGTATCTCACACTTCTCTTTGTGTTTGTGGCTGTCTGTCCCCAACCCTGAAGCGGAGGATGAATGACACGGTGACAATGAGTATTATAATAACAACAACATCCTCAAGTCATTCTTAAACATAATTACCATTGTTTCAGGGCACCTCATTTGCAGCATCATGGTCTGGAGTAGATTTGTTTTCAATTAAAATTTAAATAGAAGCAACAATTTACTTGTTACTTTAACTTGTTTGAAAAATGTCAATGTGTCTCACTTTCTCATGTCCAATTTTTTTCTTGAGGAATTCAACTCTCTGGTCTGAAATATATCATCATTTACCTGGAGTAAATGATGATATATGATAATATATCATGTTTTATGGCAAAAAAATTCAGTTGTACATTTATATTGTCTACATGAATGTGATATATTATTTGTGTGAAACAGTATGATGGATATGAGTGAGTGAAATTGAAAAGATTAAAGTAAAATTTAGTTGGATAATAGAAATCATGCAGGATAGAGCCAATGCCTGAAGTGTCAACATCATGATGTTATGCATGGAGTGAGAGGCAAACAGGAAATGGGCCTGAAGACAGACAAACAGACACACACTGAAAGCAGTTACATCTGTGATCTAAACCAAGTGCAGCATCTTTCATTAAAAAAAAAAAAAAAAAATAGAGAGAACACTGCAAGAAATGACAAGCTTGGCAAGCGATTTTGAAACTATGGTGAATTATTTCAGGTCCTGTAGATTCATGTGTGCTAGCACAGCATTTTGAATCAAAACACCAAGAAAGAAGCAAAAAAGAGAGGTGACGCTCACTAAGCTTGTGTATTTTTTGGAGTGAGATTCAGCATTGACAAGCAGGATGTAAATTACTCTCTGCACAGGAGGTATTTCTAAAACGATGGAGGGCTTAAGGGGGCGATAAGTGTTGTCAACATTGATTGTGCGTGTTATCTTTGTACGCTGTCTCTTTGTCCTCTGCCTTAAATGACAGATATGAAACAGATCACACATGCACTGTGTGCTCTTTAAAAAGGGCCTGTTGACATACAATCATGTGCATCAATGTGAAAAATATGTTGAAGATGAGGAATGATAATTTGAGAGCAAACACATCCTTCGAAGAGAGAAACAGTGACGCGTTCTTTCTAAAAATTCATAATGTCTACCGTCACAAGGAGAAGAATTAGAATATATTTTTCAGTCTTATACAATATAAGAATCAAGCATCCAAGAACATGATGGTGTATAATCCTTATCAATAAAACAAGCAGTGTGGTACCAGTGTTTTAGTGGGACCATACTACATATTATTATAGGAGTTAATCTTTCTGAATATTTCCTCAAAGTACCAGTATTCAGTATGAACTTTCAGAAACAGCCACTGCTCCAAAAATGCCAGGAGCTTGTTACAGGGCTACAGGTAAACTGATCCCAGCTTTCTGATTGGCTAACATGTTGTCATGGCAACAAAAATAAACAGTGATATAGCATGTGGTCACGCCTTCTGCGAACAGGGAGTCTGAAATACAAATGTGTATATACAAACACTCTGCAACCCTGTATTTAGACATTTTATAATCTTTTTAAAGATAGAAGCTTTTGAATAAAATTTCCCTTTTTTTTTAATGACTCATTTTTCAAACCCATTTCAGACCCCAAAATTATTCCTTTTTTTCATAACCCAGTCAGAAAAACACACTAGTGCAAAATTTGTGCAGTTTAAGAGTTTATATAAAGTTTATATTTTGGGGTCCCCAGCAGCAATAGTTTGGGAAGTCCCATGGGGCCACCGGGCTTTTGAACATAGAGTCTGTTCATCAATATCTTCACTGAAGAAAAATGCCAGAAGAGACAACTGGACAACTACTTGTCTCTGTTTCCATAGCAACCTGTCCTTGTCTCTTTTTTCCAGCAACACTCTGTCTCTGTCCACTTGTATGTGTTTGTCCATCAACATTCTATGCGTTCATCTGTGTCTGATTTTGTGGCTGGAAAGTTTATCATAGAAAAAAAAACAAAAAAAAAAAAACAAAAAAAAAAACAGTCATCATTTGACTGACTGATGATCTTGACCAGTGTTACATGAAAACAAATCATTTCCTGGATGTGGTCACAGCTGGTTGCAGCAGTTGAAGATCTTGACAGCCTTTTGCCTCCAAGCTTCTGCAAATAATCCTGGCCAAGAACAAGAATCAGCTGTCTGACTCTTTGATTGTGTTAGACAGGCCACTCGAAACCAGTCCATTGTGTGCACCAGCCTGGCAACTCAAATGTCTGGTTTTCTGGTCCAGCAGTGTCTGCCTGCTGCTAGTGTGGAGTATTGAGTACTTGACTTAATTTATTTGTCTAATATCTCTAAAGAATATTTCAAATGTCCAAAACTCATCTAGAACTTAAATAAAAGTTCTTGTTCTAAACCTAAGTAAATGCTGGATTTGGTATGTTTTAGCCTAACTGTCAAAAAAGGCATTACAGCAAGTGACAGAAGGTAAAGATAATCACAGGATCCCATAAAAAATCTTTTGAAACAAAAAACTTGCCATACTCTGTGATTGTCCTGCTATATTAAACCTCACACATTCTGTTCTCCAAGTGTAGGCTAAAACATTTCAAATTGACATGCTATAGTTATTTCAATCTGTCATATCCCACTGGTTCCCCACTCCTGGTATTAATTTAGTTCTAGTATCCATTACTAGATATAAAGATGAGTTGCTTTAAAGGAATTGGTCTGGATGAACTTGTGACTGCCTTGACTCATTTGGTTGTCAGCATGCATAATTAATATCCAATGTTACCTAAACAGACGGTTGAGTTGTCACTGAATCAGAGTCCAGTCCTGTCAAGTGCAGCTTGATGGTTCCAGTGGGAGATTTTGGTCCAAAACCAGTGTTGTTTTCCTTTTGTTGATATATATCAATTGTCCAATCACTATTCAATGTCTGGAGGAAGCAGTGGGGTGGAATAGCCTATGTGCTTCCCCTGAGGGTAGAACCATGCAGTGGTCAAACCCATGTCTGGCCTACAGCAGGAGGAGTTAGTAAGCCTATACCACTGTGCAAATTTAGCATGGGGTTAGGGTTTAAGTTGGGCTAAATCATGATTCAAGTTACAGGGAGGGAGTTTGAGAGGCATTAAAAAGCCCTTCCATAAGGAAGTTGGGTCATTTTTTTGCAGTCAGTCAGTCAGGTGACACTGTATAAGCACTGTTTGGTGCTGAAGAAGAATTATGGTCCCAGTATTGATCTCCTGAACAACAGACTTCATTTAACATGATGATGTCACTGTCTAATCCCTTGTCGATTGGTTCCAACTTAGTTATCACTTTCGGACTATTGGGAGTGGTGTATGATACCATTGTTCAGGAGCAGAGCAACAGCAGAGCTGCTTGACTGTGCAAATTATGCTGACCTATACGGGACCAGCATGCTACAACACAGACTGCTCACTGTGACACATCCAAAACACAAGTTTGTTCTGTCTTTTTTGTTTGGTTAAGCCACAATGCAGACTGCAATATGGAGGATGAATTAAACCACTGTAAGGTGGCATGTTTGGTGGACTATACCACAGTGCAGACTGTATTTAGTGTGGTATCGAATCGAACTGCTTTAGCCTCAGTAGGTTTCATGTTCGTGTCATACATTGGGTTTTCAAATGATGCCTGACCATTGGAGCTCTCATGGCCGACATAGCCATTGAACTGGACCTTTGGACGTGTCCTGAAAAGAGAAGGAAGAAACATTGC
Source organism: Brachirus orientalis (assembly GCA_016785285.1). NCBI lineage: Eukaryota > Metazoa > Chordata > Actinopteri > Pleuronectiformes > Soleidae > Brachirus > Brachirus orientalis. Next base: position 11,276,884 of record JAFBJR010000172.1, read on the forward strand.
GTTAATTATTTAATCTTGACTTAAACATGCATCTTAAAAAAATCTCAGCCAGGTCTCTGAAACACAAAAGTAAATTAATTACACAATCAAGTAAATAACACACATTCCAGGAATCAAAGATAAGACGCCCACATTTGCTGATGTTTATTATAAAATATGTATGAACTGTCATCAAGGAGATGCATTGAAAACAAAATGACAAGGTTAGGTCATGCTTATCTTTCTATGATACTAAGTATAGCATAATGGCCTGGCAGCACATCAGACCCACACTCATTCATATCCATTGGCTTCCAGTCAAGTGCTGCATCACATACAAAATCCTCCTCTTCCTCACTTAAAAATCCCTTCATGCCCTGGCCTGTCAGTACATGTTTGACCTCCTCCAACCCTACTTTCCATTCAGGAACTTAGAATCCACAGATACAGGTCTGCTCACCATCCTTCATACCAACCTGAAAACCTGTGGTGAGAGGGCATTGACTGTGGCAATGCCAATGCCCACCTACTGCAACTCTCTTCCAGCTGAGATCCAGATTACCTAATACCAGGTCAACTTCAAAAACACTCCTCAAAACTCCCCTCTTCACAAAACCTTTTTCAAAACTTGTCATTAAATTTACTTTCTTTCCTTAGTTTGTTTTTCCCCAACTTTTGGCCTCTGGTATCCATTCATTCATTTTCTACAGCTTTATCCTCCACATGAGTGTTGCAGGGGGAACTGGAGCCAATCTTAGCTGAAATAGAGTGAAAGGTAGGGTACATTCTGGGCAGGCCCTAACATAAAATAACCAGTGCCACCTATGGCCAATTAAGAGTGTCCAATTGGCCTAATTCCCAAACTTTATGTCTTTGGACATTGGGGGGGGGGGGGGGGGGGGGGGGGGGGGGGGGGGCACCTGCATGTCTCCTCTCACCACATCCATATACATTCATTTGCTGGAGATTTCCATCTTTAGCATAATTCTCACAGTGTACCCAAAGCCATCTCAATCCCATGTCTTTGTGTCCAACCTAACCAGTTTTTCACGTACATCCATTCCTTATCCTGTTTATTCATCATAACCAGCATAAACATGTCTTGGGTGATTTGATCACAAGTTGACAGCAGAGTTTGTTAGTTCACAACAGCATTAATGCTGGAAAACGATCTTTTAAACCTTCACTTCAACTTTTGCTGGAAAGCTTCCATCAAAGACCAGAACTGCAACTGCCCCGATTTAACTTTGCCTCTCTTTTCCTTGCGCCTCACCATTCCACAGTCCTCTCATCCATGCACATGTACAGTATTTAGTCTTGATTTTGCTGACTTTCTAATCCAAACCCTGCATTGGGTGATATTCTTAACTGTGTCTGTCAAGTAAAATTGTTGCTTGTACTGCTGAGCTCAGTGAGCATTAACGCTGAAGTCTGCAGCTCTACAGCTTTTAGATCAATGGTTTGGTCTTCCATTACATTGATTACATGTTTGAGTCTCACGTCTCTCACAAATTCACAAACATCAAATCACAGTGAGTCATTTCCAAGGAACATGTTTGAACCCACTGGGTGTGTAGCGCTTGTCGAGCATAGCAATGAGTGACTGCAATGAGCTGTAGTAATCAAGGATTGATGAAAAAAGTCAAATCCCACACACTTTTACCAGGAGTTGATTCAACCCACAACCAAACAGCCTGTGGAAAATTATATTCCATTTGTGGGATGATTTTTAAGTTGCTCTGTTTCTATTGTCATATGGCTGACTGATGAAAGTAAGAATTCATGACTTCATAAGACTTCATGTTCTATGACCTTGATGAATAAGAATCTACACAGACAACAAAACTAATATTTCAGCTGACACCGAGAGGGACCTATGTATTCATTCTTTTATTGTCTACCGGCCCTTAGGTCTTTTTGCAGAAAGCCAACAGTGCTAGCCCCCTCTCCGCTGTGTGTTATATGTATAGTCAGTGTTAAAAATTTGTTTAAATCACAATATTTTGATATGAAGCAGACTAACATGCACCATTCTATACGTGATATCCACATCACTGATTTGTGCTCTTAGTAAAAACTAAAAAAATACTGAACAGCAGAACTGCATATGACAAAAAAAATAAATTATGAAAATGTATAGATTAACAGTTAATACCAAAGCTGATGTTTAATTAAAAAAGTACACTTAATGGACCAGTGTGCAGGATTTAGTTGCACCTATGGGGTGGAGTTGCATATTGGAACAACTGTGGAGGATAAAGCGGTAGAAAAGGAGTGAGAGCGAGTGAATTTCATTTCCATCCTCTTTCCCCTCAAAGTGTATATAATAAACCGAGGTAGTATTTCGATTTGTCCATTCAAGGCTGCTGTACAAACATGAAAGCACAGCATCATGGACTCTGACCTGCTCACACTATAAAAGCTCATGCTAAGTTCTTTTCAACAGTTCTTTTCAGCTGATAGCACATTTAGAATAACTATAAATATTTTAAGGAACTTCTGCTAATAGATGGTGCTAAATTTGACACACATGACCTTTAAAATACCCATGTACTGTATGTCCTGTCTGCTGTCTTGTTAGACATGCTGTGATGTAAAGTTCTACCCTGGGATCAAAGGTGCAAACTTCTCAAGAACTGGTTTCTGGTTCTAAAAAAAGGGTTGGCTATGAAAATTGTGGCAGGAATGTGAACATGAAGTCTAACTACTGTTCGCTTCAGTGGTTCAGCAGCCATCTGCTGCTCCGTGAGCGTGTCCATGTGCATGCAACCTGCCGTCATCCTGCAAATGGTTTTCAAACGTTTTAGTTCAAAGGAATATATTAGTTGAATAGGGATCTGGTGAAACTTACTACAAGCCAAAAGAGGATAGGCAGTGCAAAAAGACGACCCCTCTTAATTTGTCTGTATGTTGCAGATTACACTTTTTAGATAATCAGGCTTTATAATCCGGTTAGATATAATCACTTACTCCCAAACCCTGTGGAACTATTAGAAGGGAGGAGTGCTGTAGCTGAAACACTGTTTGACTCTGACCTCATTAAGAAGTGTGTGTCTATGTGTGTGTACACATAACAGTGGAAATCCAACCCTGGGGAGGCACTAAGCCTACGCTATGCTCAACCCATCAAGTTACAAAGCTGCACACACACCAACACAAAAACCTCGCTGCGTGGCAGTAGTTCAAGCTGCTGCACTTTTTTGGTCGTGGCTATAGGTGCAATAGTTTAATTTTATTGGCAGAATGAAAAACCGCACACTTAATAACTTTGACATTATAGACACTGTACAGACAAAACAGGAGGGCACTGTAGTGTGTATACACACACACCTTGCTTTTAGTGTCTACCTCAGTCTAAGCTACAGCATACTATAAAAGCAAAACTAGTCTGCCACCATACACCTACTGTTAAATACAGTAAAGATGAAAAGTGTCAGAACAAGGGCCTTTCTGCCTGGTGTTTGCATGTTCTCCATGTGGGCATGGTTTTTTTTCACTGTGTTCTCCAGCTTCCTCCTCTCACAGTCAAAAAACATGCAGATTTGGAGATTAGGCAAATTGGACACTCTAAATTGCCCATAGGTGTGAATGTGAGAGTGAACGGTTGTCTGTCTCTATGTGGCCCTGTGATGGATTGGCGGCCTGTCCAGGGTGAACCCCGCCTCTCGCCTAATGTCAGCTGGAGTTAGGCACCACCGCCCCCCGCGACCCTCGTGTGGAGGATAAAGCGGAAGAAAATGAGTGAGTGAGCGAGCGAGTCTCTGTGATTAGGGCAGTTTACAGAAGAGCATTTTTTTTTGATGATGTCATGCTGACACAGAGATGACAATGAGATCAAAGACAAAATTAAAAAATTACTCCATCTAGCTTTTAATGGTTGCTGTTTTAACACAGTAGGGCTGCACAAAACCAACATAACTATTTCTTATTTTTTTATTTATTTCCTAGCCCCTATAGTTTTAAAGGTGTCTTCTTGAGTCATTTCACATAAAGTTATACAGTACATATAGTCACTTTAGTTTAATAAAAGTTTTATTCCTTAAGAGTTGAATAAATGTTTTATTCCTTAAGAGTAATACAAACTTTAGTTTAAGATTAGGAAATCAGACATTCAGAATTTGCTGAATTCTGCAGCCTTACTAAACAGCATGAGAAAAATCTATAAATCAAAAAGAAGAGATGAAAGGTTTGACGGAGGATGTGGCGGCGGGCGGAGGTCTGGTTGCTGTTTGAAACCAGGTGGATGACAAGTCTTACCTGCCGCCAGGCCCCCAGGTGTCTTTCGGTCTCTCATTGTCATCTGTGTCAGCAGACAATGTCCTGTGTACAACCAGCAGCTTTTAATATACGTACATCAACTAGCATTGCACAAGGCAAACTGGCAAGAATGCTACATAACAAGTGTAAAAATAACTGTGCTTTCTCTGTAACATCAGCAGGTAAAATTAAAGAATGATGAGGTGCAGAACCAAGAACATCCCATAGATAGAAATCTTACACAGGGACATTAATTAATGACATTTTACCCTCAATACTGACCTGAAAAATCTCATATCAGAGGACGTTTTCAATTTGTTGGGAACATTCAAGGAGCAATAATAAATTTGTACATTTGGAATTTTAGAGCTATAACTAGGCTTTCAAATTCTTTACTCTGGCCTAAAAAAACACATTTATCTCTATTGGGCCCAGTCAAAATATTTCCACCATGTTTGTCATGAGTCATGAATGTACCAAACATCCATCCTCTACACTGGTGTTGATGACTCATAAGTAGTGGTTGTTTAAAATGTTTTTTTTTTTTTTTATTTCACACATATCTAAATTCATGTCAGGTCAGTCAATACGGTCAGCTTTTACTGAGATAAATTAATAAATCACAAGAATGCTTTTGTCATACAGTATGTGGGCTTTAGAGGAGGTACCTGTTCAGGCGTTCAAGGTTTAATGTTTAAACAAACTGAACTTTTCAGACTATAAAGAAGTATCATGTCTGTCTGTTAGTAAGTATATTTTAATGAAGAAACTGCATTAAAGCCTTTTGTGTTGCCTGAGGCCAAGCCTAAACAAATGGCTAGATAAAACAATCCTACATTGGTCAGTATCTAGAATACTGTGCAGAATACTTATGGCAACACCAGCTTTTCTGCATTAATGTCAGTCAAATGCTATGTTTTAACTCATAAAACATTCATATGTAATGTTCAAGATTATCTTGAAAGAACTTGTGTAAAAGAGATTTTTCACAGCAGATATTTTCCAACATGAAATAGTGGGACAAACACACAGGTTTTACCAGTAAAACTAATTAGGTTTCCAGTCCAGGATTAAGAGAACCAGGGGTGTGCTGTTGTTAAAATGTAAGGGGAGATCACACTAAATACTAAATAACCTGCAGAAGCTTTAACTTTAGAATCATTTTAGAAGACCTTGACGTTTTTTTTATCTGAAAAAAATTGTTATTTTAACTACACACGTCTCCATATTTACCTCCACCAAGGAGGTTATGTTTTTGCCAGTGTTTCTCTGTCTGTCTATCTGTTTGTCTGTCTATCTGTTAGCAAAAGAAGTCAAAAAGTTATGGACAGATTTTGATGAGGAACAGATTAGATTAACAGATATTGGTGATCCAGATTGCCGCCTGGATACAGGAATTTTTTGAAGGACTCTATCATTACTTGGCAGAGGTCTGCGCTCTCAGAGTGCTTCTGGTTTCTGAACGTGTTCCAATAAAGTGACTGAAAAATAATTATACTGTTTGGTCATTATAGGTTTTCCAGAAGCACAAATCTAATGGTGGCCTAAAACTTTTGCAAAGTACTGTATACATCACTAAAAAGGTTGGATTTCCTCACAAGTAATAATTAAGTTCATGTTTAGGTGGTGTCAACCCCTCAGAATGAAAGATTACACCATCTCCAAAAGACAGTCAGCTTTGAGGAAAAACACTTTCAAAAACATGAGCTTTTTACGATTGTAATGCAATTCAACCCATCCAACCCAACACATTCTTAATGCAGTAAACTGGAATGTGTATTTCAGGGGAAGCATGATATGCACTGAATTATTACTGGTTTGGTATTTTCTAAAAAAAATGCATCAGGTAGATCTGTTAAAGACCAACTGGTTGATATGTGCTTGTGTGTTATTATAAATCATTTATTTTTACTTAACTATAAGCTATACAATATTGCTGTGATATTACTTTTGACAGAGCGCTTTAACCCTGCCAAGCTTTTTGTTTAATAGCCAACAAACCCAGATAAGTTGTTGTGTATTCTGCTCTGGTGGTTGTCTCTGGCGGATTTACACTGAGGATATACAGTATCTTACCTGTGCTTGTAGAGGTAGAAGGCAAATCCAGACAGGATGAGGGCAAAAAAGGGAACTAAGATGGCTGCTGCCACAGAGCTGCTGTTTGTGTAGGGGTTGGATGGATCTACTACCATGGTAACAGGGCCTGGGGATGCAGACATAGGAAAAAATCCCCACACATAGTTGAGAATAAAAAAAGCCCTTTGTTGACATGTAATAAACAATTCTTGCATCCATACATTTTGTATACATGAGCTCTGGTGTTCAAGCAGTTTTAAATTGTATTGATTTTACACTACACTGACAAAAAACATTTTAATATTTCTTTAACTTGGCTTTGAGTGTTTTGCATTGGAACATAGTTTATGCATTCTTTTTACACACAGACCTACCTTGCCTCATCAGATGGAACTTGCCAAAGTCTTTACTGTGAATATGCCCCTGATAAACAAAAGTCTTCTGGTCTGATTCTGCAGTAACCTGAAAAACAGTATAATAATAATGATATGAATATGAGCGGTCAGTGTTTAGAGGAAACAAAAAAAAAAGAAAAAGAATTTTAATGACTGTATCCAAAAAGTGGCGTATGGATCAAATGAAGACGACAGGTGTGGTTACATGTGGGTGAAACTATGACAACATTGAGCTAACATTACCATTGTCAGATTAACACTAAAACCAACAATCACTCACTGTGTTGCTTGTTTTATTTACACTTGACACACACTACATTATTTGATGCATTGTCTGTCCCATTTCAAGAGCTCTGTCAAATGGGACTCAGGTGGCTCTTTCATGTTCTCCCGCCCATCCCAGGATTTATTGCACTCGCAAGCTGGGGATGGATTGGTTTTAAAAAAGAGTTGACCCAAATGTCAGAGGAATACAATCTTAAATAAAGCTTTAATTTAATTGAAAAGCTAATGGTACACCATAAAACCAAGAGGCCTTAAAAACCTGACTTAAAATATTTATGTGATACCTGTTTTTAATGCCATGACTGATTTACACTAAGTCTGTTGCTAGGTGACAGTGGTAAGAAAGGGACAATCTGAGGACATGATAGGGAAGTTGTCATTTGAAAGTGGGGATCTTTGTTGGTCATGTAGACCACACACATTCAAGGAGGCAACCAATAAAGTGGGACCCAGTCTGTGTCCCTGTATATACTGTAGGGACCGCTCTAAAATTATTTATCCATTTTTATAATGCCAGTAAATGAAGAGATCATATCATGACTTTAACTTGAATTGGACCTTCAGCAAACCCCGAACTGCCTGTGGACTGACTTATATTATTAATACAGTGGTTTTTATATCATGTACAACCTGAGAAAACATGCTCTCAGACTAACACCATTATTCCCAACGTTAAAATATGGTGGTGTAAATAGGATGAACAAAGTCATCTAATTTACTCTCTCATCATCCTCCTCTTCCTCACATAATACTTCAGACACCGGTATAGCCAAATTAGATGGAGCGAGAGATAAGGTGACTAATTATTATTTAATTTAGTATTATTATTGTTTTATTTGTTTAATTTCTTACGCACTCTGGTCAAAATTCCTCAGCTCCACTGTGATCATATACATATTTCTGACTTTTCTCCAAGTATCAACAGAGGAAGCTTTCATACCACAGGTGGTACACGTTTTGAGAACCATAGACTTACTTGATGATAAATTAGATTTTTTGCAAAAATCTAAAGAATGCAATGTCATGCGCGCTCCTGTGTAAACATCAGTGGCTGACTTTTGCCCACTGTTAGCAGCAAGTAAACAGTGAGTTGTGAGTGGGTTGTAGTTTGTGTAGGAATGGATTCTGCTACTCTGCTACTCTGTCACAGCTTTGGCTGGAGCCCAGGATACTTGTGGCTGTTGCAAGCCCCCATGAGTGAAAGAATAACATTAATGGCTGCACTTCAGTTACGGTCACATGTGTGATTAGAAACAACTTTATTTGGTGTTACATTTAGCTCCTAGAAGAGCAGACCATTGTTCTCCATTGTGGTAGACATTAGCCTGTGCCTGTGCCTTATTAAAAAGCTTTTTTAAAAAGTTCTGTAACCTGCCTGTCCCCCAGAATATTAATCACTGTGTTTTTTTATCCATGCCGAGGATCATTGACCTGACGTCTGTTCCTGCCATGCTCAGCCACCCCTCATTACTGTTCTTCTGAACGGGACTCCTGCCAGACCTTGTCTCTGCCCAACCTCTCTGATCGCTGCCCCACTGCTCATGAGTTTTTTGGACTCTCAACTGTGTGATCCTTCACGCTATCACCACATTCACAATTTCTTAGTAGTTTTAATTTACACTGATTCTGCTCCTGTATTTTATGCCAAGAGTCCAACTTTTAACTTAATCCTGAATATTTATACTATGTTGTATACATTTGAGTGTCAGGCTTAACCTTGTCCTCTCCCCACCTCCTGCTCTTTGGACATCTCCTCTCCTCCTCACCTCTTTAGGTCTCTCCTTTTCTCCATTTCTTGTTTGGCGAACAGAACTCAAAAATTGAAATTCCATCTTCTAAGTGTGAAAAGATTGAACCACACAACTCGGCCATTATCAGCCTGACTCTTCTGCTCCTTCATTCGTTCTGTCATTGGCAACGTCACAAATTGGCTGCCGCTGCTTCCTATGTTCAATCTTTCCTTCTCACCTTCTTTCCCTACATTACTGCTGGCTACTCTCATTTTCAATCTACCTACTTGGTTCCTCCAAGCCTCATTCTCTGGTTAACAAGTCAAACAGGATTGGATTTTTAATCTACTCCCCAGTTGTAGAAATGATTCTTAGAAGTCCAAACTTCAAACATCACATCTACAGGTCACACAGGAAAACACATACAATTATAAATACAGTATATACTGCAAACAGTAAATATACATGTTAGCTTTATTTTTGAGTTGTTTGCCTTTCTAGAGTGAGAAACAATATATCATTGTTGGATGTGGAAGATTTTAACAATTTAACCCATTTAGAGGAGACACTGTAGATAAATACTACAGACAGACACATTCATGTTGTGACACTGATTATGATTATTATTAAAGACATGTGTAACATGTGAAATGGAAAACAACAGAGAATGGTTGTCTTACATATCCATCCATTGCCCAGTTGTCATTTTTAAACTTGCTGTAGTAATGCTCTGTTGGACCTTTCACCTGGTAGACTTTCAACAGCAGTTGATTTTCCTCTGACTTATAGGTACCTAAACAGAGACAAAGAAAGAACATCAAGACTGATCCTGGTACAGAACCAAAACAGCACATTACCTTCTAAATTGTGATGTCTTGGCAGTAAAAAGGAGTTAACAAGGGAGGACTGAACGACAACAGAAATACACATGGACAAATCACTACTTGGAGCTGCAGTGACAACACAGCACTGCTGCTCTTCTATATACAGTAACAAGTCAAGCAGGGTCAAGCTGAATGACTGATTAAGAAACATACTTGAGTGTTATTGTTGGAGTCAGACAGCCCAGTTACTCTAGCACTACTCTCTTGAAGGATGTTTTAAGATAACATACAGAACTTCTTTGTTCACCTGCCATTTCCAAACAATGCACTGTATGTATTTTGCAGTACACAACAACAGTCCATGAGTATACTGGGCCACTACAATGGACGGTTAGGATCGTCTGTAGATGCATGAGAGGCCTGGTCACACAACTTATTCATAATTTCCACCAGTGCATCTGCATCTTTTATTATTTAAGATATTAATGACCCATTTATATCCTCTGTATGCTCTACAGCAATTATAAATTGCATTTTCATTGTCAAAACCCTTGTTCAACACAATAACCTGCTGTGTATTTAGCTACAGTGTTGCAGTATTCTATTATTTCCATTGCATTTAAGCTCTGCTAATTTTAAACCTCTTTAACTCACCAACAACAAAGACAGTGTTAAAACATGTCTTCAGTTTTCATCAAATTTTTTTTTATAACCCCATGGTAATGCAGTATTTTCCACTACTTACTGACACTATTTTAACAGTTGGTTTATTAGGGCAATTTTGAACTAAGACAATAGATGGAATAAGCAGGAATAAGCAGTAAAAAGTAAAAAGGAGCAAGTGAGAAATATAAAACAGGAATAAAAAAAATATCTTAATATTTCATTGGCCACATGCTGAAGCATGTGGCACACTGTTGCCTCACAGCAGGAAGATCGCCGGTTCGCATCCTGGATTGGGTCTTTCTGTGTGGAGTGTGGAGCATGTGAGTGGGTTTTCTCCGGGTTCTCTGCTTTCCTCCCACAGTCCATAAACATGCAGAGATTAACTAAAAATTGTACCCTGTCTATATCAGCTGGGATTGGCTCCAGCTCCCCCGAAACCCTCATGTGGAGGATAAAAAAAAATATTTTTTTCTCTTTTAGACTCACTCCAAATACCATATAATAAAACTTTAATTTTTCTTTTTTTTTTTTTTTACCTGAGAGTCTGATTGACACTCCACTGGTCTCCAGTAATGTGATGTTAACTCTCCCACTGGTAGCATTGAACCCATTAACTGTCAATGTGGTGGCCTGTCTCTTTCCTAGATACTCGTAGAAACCACTCCACTCAGAGTTTGGAGAGAAGACATCCACTGGAACTGCATTTGAGAAGGGAATATAAGCAGATGCAGCACTAGTTTCAGTTTTCAGAAAACTTTTTCCAGGTTCATATTAAAAGTCATTATTAGGGGAGGTAGCAATAAAAGTTTTCAAGTTAGGATTAATTCTTTGGAAAAGCAAAAACACAGGCAAATTATATCTACCACTGTTATCTTGGCAAATGACTGCTGCAGATAATTATGACCTATTAAAAACTCAGCAGCTTCAGCACTCTGGCAAAGGTCTTTGGTCTCTGGTGTTTTTGTCTCCCTCTCTACCAGCTCCCTCTGAATATAATATATTTATATTGATTATCAGAATTAGATATTATTCATAACGTACATATTATATACATATTACATGGTACTACAGTTGAATTTAAGTCATTCTGAGCCTATTTTCACTGTGTTCTCAGGATAACTGACTGTTGGTACCGAAGACTTCTGTAGTCCACACCAACTTTAATCTCTGTCAGTAATCATCTCTGTGAGAGTAGTCACCAAATGAATATGAATGAATTTATTCTGCATACCACGTATCTTGTTCTTCTGGACATCTGATTCTCCTCTGCCTTTGGGATTGACTTTCACTCCAACTGGAATGTAATACAGCATTACGTTTAGTTTAGCTCACTTCACAGTGACAGTTTCATTGGAAATACATTTGGTATAGATAGGGTTGGGAATGGATGATTTAAAATGTGACAGGAATGATGAAGACTGTGCCACAGACAAAAAAAGGAATCCAAAACACACAACAGAAAGTTGCTGGCAGCCTCTTTCCAACATAGTTATGAACTGTATTGTTTTGCTGTCATACATCAAAGCCACTGACTCCTTGTCTTTGATTAAAAAGGGAAAAAAATCAAGGTATGCCTGAAGCTACAAACATACCAATGAGATCAGGATTATAATCTGTATGGAGGTAATGACATCCAGATTAGATTTAGGCTCAGTGTGAATATTTTTTTAAGAGAGAAGGTGAATACCTTTACAGACTGGGGGTTTGCCTGACCATCTCCCATCACTTCTGCAGTTTCTGTGCTCAGACCCCCCGGCTAGATAGAAACCATCTTGACAGGTGTAGATCAGTGTGTATCCCAGGGTAGGCAGTTCCATGGAGCGAACATCTACATTACTGGGCGTCTCTGGTTGTCTGCAGGAATGGGCTGTGTGTTGGGGAAGAGAAAATAAATTGAGTTAACAATGAAATGACTGTCTGAGAATAAAAAAAGCAGAGGGTTCCTTCCCATAAAACCTAATTTAAAGTAAAAAACTTAAACAACAGAATAAACCTCAACTGTACCAACAAAACAGACCAACTACCTGTATATTAACCTCAGCTTTTACTACTACTGCTAATAAATGACATTGTTTCTTCTTACCAATACACTCAGGCTGAGTTCCACTCCATGTAAGATTTTCCAGACACGTTCTTGTGGTTGAACCAAGGATGTGGTAGTTCTTGCGGCACTTGAAGGAAATTTTACTGCCGACCTACATGACATAAAAAGCACACAAGAAATTAATCGTTATTGTCAAAACGCATTACACAGGTGCTCTGTCTGTTTCTTTTTTAAAGATTCTAGAAGTAATGTGTCAGAGTAACATGACACGGGGATATCATCTTCTCAAATCCTACTAGGGATGATCGTACAGTCATTCAATAAGAAGATCCTTTTTAGACCTCTATGTTCAGGGTTTGAAGGAATCTTGCTTTTTTCCAACCCAAGCAAATCTTAGGCCTATTGTATCCATCCCTCCATACGTTATCTATACATGTATTATCTCAGGGTCACAGGGGCAGGCAGGCACATAGACATTAATATTCATGTATTAGATGACCCGCTCTTATTTTCAACTCTGTTGCTTGGTAGGCACACCTTTATAGAAGAACATAAGAGTCACAAATATAAATGTAGATTTATTAGAAGGGTTTATGATTTAATAATTAGTAAATCAAAATATTTAATTAAAAAGTGTTCTTTGATATTTTAATTGGGGATGAAAAGATGAATTTGACAAACAGTATTCAAATGAATTACCCATTTAAAAAAACAAACATGATAAAAGTGTCATTAAGGAGATCAGTAAAAAAATATGTAATGAATTCACAACTAGAATCATTTGAAGAGGTAATTTTCTGTTACACCGACCATGAAACTTTGAGTTAATGCGAATTAACCACAGTATGGGCAGTTTTGTTGACATTGGTTCTCCACACATTACTGAACCATGTTAAATTGTTATTTTCTTCAACTTGGTCCTGCACAAGATCTCATATATTCACCCTGTAAGATTAATATATTACTTTGTTGGAAAGGATTAAATGGTTTCTCATTTTAAGAATGTCATGAGGTAAAATGAGCAGGTTAGTAGAATTTGTGTTGACCACAATTTGTATTCTTTGACTAATTCACATTATTTCTCACCTGAAAGCCCTGGGCCATAATTGGGATACCATAAGCCGGAGTCCCTGGGTCACGGCAGCTGTTGAAGGCTGGATCTACACACACACACACATACATTTTACATTTTATTATAAATCTCGAATATAATCAGTCTGGTTTTTGAAATGCATAATTTAACACACGAACATTTTAGTTACTGATTTTTTTTTTTATTTACTTTTCTAAGATTTACAAAATTCAACTTATTGTATACCGTCATGGGACAGTATTCAGGTAAATTACATTCTAACATAAATGCTATGCATTGTGGATAAAAATATAATTACAGTGTAATGTACTCAGACAAACTGAGCTCAGCATTGCAATACTGAAATGTATAATGAGTAAACGTATTATGGCAATGAGTAGTTTCCACTTTGGCAAGTGCCTCTGTTACTATACTATACTATAGTACTGTTATACTAACTTCACCCTGCAGCATTTTGAAAAGAGAAGAAGTATTACCACACTGGTCAGGGCATAAGGATCCATCATGGATGGATATTTATAGTTTTGTACTGTTGACAAAGTACAGTTATTTTTAACAGAGGGAGATGACAGAAATGTCTCGTGTGTTGCCACAAGACTGCTTTATACTCTAGCATAAAAATAACAGCCATAACACATTATTTCAGCTTTTTTCTTATGATTTCACAACTTGTTCGAAAATAAGCTTCATGCTTTCCACGTGAGTCACTGCAACAATTTCAATTTCACTTTAAAGCCAAAGGGCTGATAAAGTCCTGTCCAGGATGATGTCTTTGTAGAAATCAAATGCGGATATCAAAACTGTACACATCAGTGACTAATACGATAATATCTCTCTCTCTCTCCCTCTATGCACAAGAATACTAATGCTAAAACATGCATATGAGTAAGATCCACAATCTTACTCCTCAGTAATCTGATTTCCTAACATGTTGATTAAATGTCGTAATAAAGTAAATGTCCCTGCACATTACAAGAAGTGTGCAAAATTTCATAGATTTACAATAATCTTTCAATCAGTGCCATTAATGTAGCTGCTTATATGTACATTTTTCTGTAAAGTATTAATATCGAGCACTCTTATCTCAGATCCATCTCAATTTCCTCCTTAAATGAGCACAAACAACACATGGCCCTCAAAATAATGAATATTACATGTTTATAAATATTGCAATATGCAATGTAGAGTTCACATATCCAATATGGATTTATGGATACATATTGGATATACTACCAATCATTAAGGCTGTCATCTCTACACACGTGATCTCTGCTCTACTCACACCATTTAGTCAGGGGAAAAATGGTGAAAAATAGTATTAATTAGCAATTATTGTTAAAATCACAAATGCTAAATTCTAATTTATTTGTTAATTGTTAAACTCTAATATTTAGGTCAGTACCTCAGTAGCATTCATGTATATATTTTGAGCAAACTCCAAACGGTCTAACAGTAAATGCACTCTCAGTCTATCTGAGTTATGTGTGTTTTATTTTAATTACCTATACAGGCTGGTTGTTGGCCACTCCAAATTCCATCAGCTTGACAGATTCGGAGGGAAGAGCCGACCAGCAAGTAGGGAGCATGGCAGTAGAATCTGACCTCTGACCTACAGGTAAAACAAAAATTTAATTGAACACACATGCACAAAAAAGTAAAACCTTTAGACATGTAGATAGCCTTCAGTTTAGAGTGTGTTCAGTGTATGATCTTTGTTTTGAACAAAAATCTCTTTCCTTCCTGTACTACAGAACTGTGGTATTGACCTGTAGTTAAACTTTATCAAGTCAAGGTTAAGTGTTTTTGTTGGAACTTAAATTGCTTCCTGAGGTGGTTTCACAAAAAGCATCTTACATCCTTTGAATATGTTTATAATGAAGCACACAGCAGTGTACTGTATACTATGTAGGGTGTATGCAGAGACAGTAAGGAGTGTCAGCAACTGACCTATATGAAAAAATGCTCCCTTCTCTGAATCCTCCTCCAGGGGAGCCAGGATCACCACAGAGGACAGCTTGAAGGAGACAACAATGACCGTTAACACTCCTTCTTGGTCATAAATAAGGCCAACAGTGATGTTCATCAGTTAAAGCTGCTGTCAGAGATTAAACTTGTAGAGTAACTTTTTGCTAAGTTTCTATTTCTTGCTGCTGTACACTTGCGCTTTTATGGACATATTTGGTAGGAAGGGGGCATTTATTCACTATGCCATTTGACTGGACCACTACTCTTGATCAATTAAACAAGCGTAGAGGGGAGTCAACTTCCCACGCCAGGTGGTAATATTTTCCCTTTGAGCTTCTTAGTATTAGGTTGACTTTTTACATGATAGATGACAAAAGCTTTAGCTGGAGGCCAGTCTGTGTCTTTCTACCATACATTTTCTTCTCTGTACCAGTTCTTCAATTTTTTTTTTTAGGCGAAAGCCCAAGCAATTGTGGAGCATTCGGAGAGAGCCCAGGCCAGCTAGAGTCTGACTGAACATACATAGACATTCAATAATATTTCTACTCCAAATTGCATAATCTGGATGTGTTACTCCAATGTTGGGAAAGTAGGATAAGTACAATTTTAAAGTTGGTTTTAGTCAAGCTACCACAATAATAAAAACAGAGTGTTGTGAGATAATAGGAAAGTTTCTTCTAGATTTTTTGCTAAGACTCAGGGGACCATGCTACAGACTGAATACTATGAATCAGGGACACAGTAGTTGTCAGAATATAGAGCTACTGTATTTAACATCATTTTTAAATAACAGTGTATCACTGACAGCAGCTTTAAGCAGCATTTGACAGAATATGCAGCAGTCTAGCCAACATACGCAGACATTGTGGTACATCTCCTGTCCATGTTCCATTCCCCTCACAGGTTAACACAGCAGGAGTGGACAACTGGTAACCATGAAAACAACTGTAGCTGACACTTGATCCCCATGAATGGTCGGTCCCTTCCACTTTCCCATGATGCACTTGAGGAGGAGGTCCACACTGGATCACTGGAACACACAAATGTAAATGATCATTTACTGATATTATAATAATAATTAATATAGTTTAAGGACAACACACACTCATGTGTTTGCAAGGAGTTTGGTTTCCAATTATACAAAAAAAAAAAATTAAATTAATCATAGCTACAACTTTACTTTTGTTTAAGTATTCCATCTTGTATGGAAAAAATCTAATAAAATGTTCAACTGACAACACTGACTACACTATACTAATACTGTATATATTTTAGTAATTTTTGTAAAAAAAAATTTACCAAAGCCACAGTCCAAGGTCACTGTAAATGACAAAATTGCTATAGAGGGTGGGAGGTGTGACATGAAGCGTAAACAAAGCAGGCAGCTGTGATCACCATATGGACATTTACTGTCTTAAAGCTGCACATGACCTCCGCTACAACATTAAAGTTGCTAAACCAGAGGATGAAGCATGGTCACCATATGGACCAACAGTTCCTAAAAGGACATTTGGGCTTTAAAGCTTCTTGTGATGCTGCCTCATCCTGTGATCTGAAGAGATATATGATCAATTGCTTCCACGAGGCAATGAAACACTCTATATTATCAGATTTTATTCAAATTCCTAATGATTCATACAAACCTTTTGCTACTTTAACTTAACTTGAAAAAATATGTGCATTCGCTGTATCCTTTTAACATTGTTTTAAAATTGTCTGCTCACAAGTGTTTCTCTCTCTCTGTCTCAATCTCTGTGTGTGTGTACTGTATATGTATGCATGTAAGTATGTTGAATGTGCATAGGCTTCTGAGCTTTTATCTTCATAAACCCTGACAAACATCTCCCTCTCTCTCTCTGTGTGTGTGTGTGTGTGTGTGTATGCCCAACTCCCTAAGATAATGATAACCATCTGCATGGTTTCAGACATCTAATAAACTCAGTGTAATTCTCATCTAACTGGGAGACAGATGGTTTCATGCACCATTCACTCAGCTATGATGAAACACGCATGCGCACACATGCACAAATACACAAACACAGACATACAGTATACAGACAGACAGATATAAAGCACAGTAGATGTAGGAAAAGACATGCTAAAATGAACATGGTTAGATAAATAGTTCTGTGTTTATAAATCCCTTAAATACTTGATTTTTAATCTGTTAATCCTTTCCCTTATGCCTTTTGTCTGTTATATCATGGGTAGTCTTTTGCAGAAAAGAAAGTTGCTTTGAATTATAAAAAATTCCTTTGTATGTGGCTGCAGTTTCCTGGCAACTGTGGATGCTTGTGGCAAAACAACAACTTGACCACTTCTAATTTTTGTAAGCTGCCAGAATGATACACAGAAAAGCCTCAAATCTACACACCTGCACACAAGTCAGTGCCAAATCCCCATTTCTTGAAGCAAGCCATTCATCTTTTTTGTTGTGTGACTCCTGAAACAATAGCTGGTGGGTGGCCAGCAGCTAATGGGGATTCAAATTAATAATTGAATGAGTGTTTTTCTTTCACATGGATATTGCTTTGTTATTGCGCATCGACTCCAGCTGACTAAAAATAACATAAAACATTTTTTTATTGACTTCAGAAGTTCATATTTCAGACCAATATTTCTGCACATCTCTTGATGCCGAAAGAACACCTGTCTGTAAGTGAAGGGTTCTGAACTCGTTTATTGTCTATTTCTGTCTCTGTCTCTCCCTTGTTGTTATTACACTGGTTTGGCTTCACATGTGTCTGGAAGAATAAATCATCCCTGTTTTCTTAACTGCTTCTGCTTTTCTCTCTGTCACAGCAATCACTGACTCCTTCCCCTTCATTCACCCTTTATTCTTTCCTCTCAAGTCTCCACCCTCAGTTCTTTCATACAGTTTCATACAGTCTTCTCCTTTCTTCCTCCTCCACTCTCCCTCCAGCCTTTCTTCTTCTTCTTCTCCTCCCGGCACCCTTTTCCCCATCTTTCTGCCTTAGCTCCAGTCCTTATTTAATCTCTTCCTTTGGTCTCTTGGTATCTTTCTTGCACCATTGCTGCCTCTCACACCTTTACCTCATGTTTTAGGCATCTCTCTCTTGGTGCATTTCACCCAGTCAACACATTTTATAGGTCCAATCCCTTTTCTCACTGTGTTTACAGGTTTAGGGACAGGTATTGATTTGCCTTTCCTTGATTCTTCCATTACTCGTTTCCTCTTTTTCTCTCACTTGCTTCTTTGTTGCTTTTCTCTTTTTCACTCACACTTTCTTCTCTTTTTCTGAGCCCTATTTTCTGTCTGTCTTAATTTCTGCAATAATCTGTCATTTCCAGGGGCTTTGGGTTTGTGTCACTTTTTAACCACTATAACTCCAAACTGCTCAAGCTTTCTACATCTCACTTAATTCATTTTGCCTGTCAAGCTACATATTTATTGTAGTTGTTCCCAAATAGGATCAACTGAAGACTTGTGGATTGTTTGAAGTTGGTGAAAACAAATAGGATGAAGGATATGAACAAAAAGACATGAACAGCAGAAACTGAGACAGAGAATGAGAGGATGGGGACAGAGAGAAACAAAAGCAGATACAATGACCCGCAGTCTTTTCTTACCTGTATTTCAGCCTCTCTTTTTCATTATTTCTTACCCCTTGTAATTTCATCTCTCTCTTTCCTGACCAAGACTTATTTTCAATCACCTACAGTATCTTTTACTTCTGTTTTCCTTGTGTCTGCATCTCTCTCTGGTCCCCTCTCACCAGCCTCTCTTCCTGCATTCTCAGTTTTACATTTTTTTTATATCTCAGTTCAAAGCTTCTGCAACTGCAGGAGTCAGCAGGAGATTTTCTGTTTGTGGGAAGAAACGGCAGGGAAGATCTCAGGAAGCATTCCCTTTTACTGTTGAGTATTATAGTCTAAATTCTAAATATGTGCTGTAAAACTCCAGCCTGGTTGAATTTAAAGCGTTCTTTATTATTTTCCCCTTTGTGTTTGTGAAAAACAGTGATGTTTCAGGAAATTAACCCTAATAACACTGACCTACCTACCTATATACATAGGTAACCTTTTAACATTTTGGTGAAAGATTGTCCTAGTTTACTTTGACAGAAGATATTATGGTCTAAAGTTACTGTCACCTTTACAGCTGGGTTTGGTTTGGTTCCAGGTTCCATCCTTAGTGCAGCGCAGGACACTGCATTCAAGTCCAGGTGGTTCCATCAGGTGACCAGGGTTGCAGCGATAGGTCACTGTATGGTTGAAGGTGAAGTCCTTTCCGATATAGATCCCATTGGCTACAGGCCCAGGGTCTCCACAAGTGATTACTGAAGGTGGTGAAACAAAATTTTTCATGCATACAGTATGTCCAGTACATACAGTGTGTCAGATGGTGTTGCTCAAGACAGTAGTAACACTGTTGAACTCTGCCTGACCTCAAACCTTTGCTCTCCTCCTTAACTTTCTAACAGACTGCTTCCACTAACTTCCCTAAGGTGCATACCCAGTTCATTTCATTGACTTTCTTCTTCTTTAATCTTTTTTTCCCAAACTGCTCTCTGGCTTGATTAAACGATACATAACAAGCTTGCACACTTCTGCATGTGCATAACAACAGTCTGACCAAATCCATGCACAATTTATGCTACTCTTGTATGTTTCCTCCAAAATAATAATAAAAAAAATATGCAAATATGCAAAATATGACTCAGCATTCCCAACAAACTAGTTTGACCTCATTATCACTAACTATAACAATAGAAATAACCAGGGATGAGTCAATACCATATTAAGTATCAGTCTGGAAAGAAAAAAAAGAAAATCTTAGGGCTGTAAAGAGAGACATTCACCAACATCATTATCTGGCCAGAATGAGGGATGTTTGTAACGCTGCAGTGATGATGTGAGCTGTGTGGACTTAAAAAGAAAGGTTTAATAAACAAACAAAAAAGGATCTGACTGATATCAGTAACAGTATTGTAACTGTGGTATTGTTATCAGTTGCAGTAGATACAGTGTATGTATGTTAGTATTGGTATTGGACAGGAAAAAGTGGTATTGTTCCATCCTTAGTAATTAACATAATACTAATTAACATATCCTACCAGTACAGTCTGGGGGTTGTCCTGTCCATGTGCCATTAGTTGTGCAGTGTCTGGTGGTCAGGCCTGATGTTTTGAAGCCTTCCCAGCATGCATAAGCCACTGAACTGCCAAAAGTAATGCCGTCACTGAAGACAATTCTGCCGTGAGCTGGGGTGCCGGGGTTACCACAGGATACAGCTGAGGATTGAGGAAACATTAAACAGCAGTGATTAATCATACTGAGGATATCAGTCTGAACAATACTGTCTGGCTGTCACTCAAGGCTGATCAACTGTAGGCTGCAATAATGAGATTATCACTGGAGTAAGCTGGAAAGAACATAAAATATGTCCTTGAGGTAGTGAGGCTGATTAATAACTAAAGGTTGTTGGACTGATTCCCAGGACTGAACGGCGGATGTAGAGTATTCTGCTTGTATGCTGGAGGCTGGCAAGAGGCTGGTAATACATCTACAGGACAGCACAGACTATAAGTGCCACTGAGCAAAGCACCAAGACAAAGAAACAAGCTCCAAGGACAAGGTTCTGCCTGCAGAGATGCGGCTGTGTTTTGCATAAGATCATGGTGGTGTGATGCCCAACAGCTGTGAAATAAAGCAAACTAATGGTCATGCAGCAGGGCTGTAAAGTTAATTATTCATCAGTCCTTGTGGACAATGTCCCTCTGAAAGTTATCTTTAGGAAATGTCTCAGCAATGAGAGGATACATACATTATATCTAATTTGAGTATGGTTGAATGTGTTAACATCCACTGAGACACAAAGGTGCACATCCTCACAGCTGCTACAACAGGTTCGACACCAAAACCTATAGAACATGTTTCTCTCAGAGTGAGACATTTTTTGAACAGTCTGAAGTTTGATACTCAGCTCATCCGGTAGACTAAAAGACAAATAATGTCAGAGAGGACACGAAAGTGAAGTAAGGGAAAAAAGTAACGGTCCATCTTAAATTTGCTGCCACAGCACATTAACAGAACCAACAGGAATTAACAACTAACCACAGCACATTCCGCTAATAAGATCAGTGTGTCAGTGAGTGAGCAGGGGAGCTGTTTTTGTATGTGAATGTCTGTGTGTTGTCAGCATATGAGCAGACATGTATGCTGTGTGTGTGTTTGTCTGTGTTTCTTTTTTGTGTGTGTGTGTGTGTATATATTTGTCTGGATGTGTGTTTATGGATTTCTTTGTGTTTGTATCCCGTGATAGATGTCCCATCCTTTCTGAATCAGCTTTTAACCACTATTAGCTTAATGAAAAACAACTGTAGACAGACATAAATAATTAGTGTGACATGAACACAGACCCTGGCAAACACAAACAGACACGCAACTCTAAGACAAGTGTGTGTGTGAGGTCTGTATGACTGGGTGTCTGTAAGATTAAAGGACTAGGGTTTAATGTTATTGATATAATGCATGTAAGCAAAGCATGACCTTAAAATGTATTGCTTAGCTGTCAAGACTGTAAACAAAGTTGGATAACAGCATTCCAGTTTAGATTTGTAATATTGAGAATGGGTTTCTTCAGCTGAAAGGACTTATTCCAAAGTGAGATATCATCTGATTGTATTGGCAGCTGGTGTGAAAAAAAATATCACATTATGGATTACATTCAACGTAATTCAAAATTAACACATTTCTGAAGTGCAATGTCACTTAAACTGGAATAACACTTTAATTTAAAATCAATCTAAACAGCAATTTTTCTGAGTAAAATTCTAACCAACAGCTGCAGTGTAATAACTAAATATATTTATGTGGTGATCTGATATTTCTCATTAAAATCAGTTTGGTCTTTAATCTTTTTCAGTGTCCTATATGTAGTGTACTGCTGCTGCTTTGGGTCATAGTCTTAAAGACTACACCAAAAACATATGACTCATCTCCCTGCCCATTATCCATTCAAATGACCACGAGAACAATCTATCTATAGTGTGAATTTACTGGAGAATCTGCATAGGAAAACTATGGGGTTCATGTCGGGAGTGTTGCATGTATTTTACCAAACACAGTTTCGATTCAGGAGTAGGCAGCACACAGGCAACAGCTTAGGATTTGGGGACCAACTTTAATTTCCCCTAAACCCACATGGGTTTAAAGAAAGTCTCTAAAAACTGCTGTTGTATAGGAGTCATTTTATTACCACAGTGCTGTGGAAGATCCGCTCAGTCAGCGAGGAGTGACACACTTCAAGCCTTTGCATTTGGGCCGCATAGATAGACGCAGACACAGGTTTGAGCAGCTACAGTATTTGCCTTAGGACACTGCACTGAATGTGAATATTTTTTATTATTTTATTATTATTTTAGATAGCCTCAACAGTGTTAACGTAACCATAACCAGTTAATGTCAGAATCCTAACCTAAGCACAATTCAAATCTTAAACAGTCTCTCACTAATGAGGTTCTGCCTCATTAGGACCATGAGGACTATTGGTCCTGACAAGGTCAGTGTTTATACCAATAAAGGTCCTAATGAGTACACAGATACAAGTACACATACACGCACGCACACAAACTGCTACTCATGTCACGCAGTGATTTTCCTTCCATCAGTCCACATCAAACCACCACTTAGAGCAAACATATAATAAATGGATCATTTTTGCATGTGTGATAAATTTGTAAAATAGAGATTAAATCCCGGGTCTGTAATTATGGAAGCGCTCCCAATAACAGGCTAGGATTTGACAAAAAAGCAACTGATACATCCCACCCACTCCTGTTGGCCCCTCTTGTCATTGCTCTGCCCCAAAACACTGGGAGTTATTGTCTGTAGTGAAAATGTGAATTTTGGCTGCACTCTCTCTCTCTGCCTTGTTTCTGTGACTCACTTGCTAACATCTGAACTCATCTACTGCAGGTAGACAGGTCGGCTGACAGACAGTCGTATCAGGGCATCATTCCAATGTACTATGAATGGAGGAAGTGGTTGTGTTTTTTTCAGTAGTGTGATAGCTACAATACGAGACAACATTTTTATATAGAATATTTTTTTTATAATGTTCCGTAGCTAAGGAGTTTTTTGACAAAATAAGATGAAAAATATAGTTATAGATATTTAACTTTATAGATCACAGTCTCAAAGATAAAGTCATATAAAGACCAATGTTTCCTTGTTTACTGTGTCTTATATGCTAAATGCATTCATGTATAAGCAAGTATTGTGTGAATTTCACTTTAACCAAAGTTATTACACACAGTGAATTGTGTATTGTTTGGATTAGTTGCTTACTGCCACAATATTCCCCAAAGAAGAAATTAAGCAGTTCTAGTTTGATGCCTGAGCTGATTTATTTTCACATAAAAGGCAGATTAAGTGTCTATACACCTCAAATGCACTGTATGTTTGTACCAAATATGCACTTTTTTTTACAGCCAATGATTATTTTTATGGTATTTTTGGACAGAACCTGGTTGGGACCCCAAGGCAATCTCACAATAATAAGGGACAACATCCCGTTCAATAATGTTCAATTATGCTTTGTTGTCACACCTGTAACTAGATAGCAGCCTATTACTATAAATTGCGTATATAAATTAAGAACCATGCAAACCAGATTTTTAATATCTAGTTTGGCTCAGGGAAATAGTCACCAATTTGTATTTAATTATGTAGTAATTTAGTAATAATCAAGTAATAAGAAAGTGCTATGATGGAGCTGAAAATATTATCTATAAAAGTGGTGTGTGCATTGTTTGAACTGTGAGGCACTTGAATAAATTAAACTTCCCCACCTTGACAGACCGGCTGTGTGCCACTCCAGGTGCCATTGTGAAGGCAGGTCCTTTCAGCTGAGCCAGTCAGAGTGTATCCCGCCTCACAGCTGAAACGCAACAAGCTCTTGGTTTTAAACTCTTCACCTCCCAAACGGGCACCATGGGGAGGGATCCCCGGGTCTCCACAGACTCCTGGACTTACACCTATAGTGAGAACAAACACAGTGTTAAAGCTTTTGTCATCAAAGTGGTCTTTTGGCCAACTTCCTGTCTGTTGCAGTAGCATTCCCCTTCCTCCTCCTTATGCCACCTCATGAACATGTTTGGTGAGGTGCTCTCATTTTGAAGCCGAAAGATTCCCAGTTTTACTGGTGCCAGGTCGATTTTTGCAACCAAATATTCACAGACATCACCTGCAAATAATTTACATAGAAATAAAATCATTATATCTTCTGCATCTCTGCTGTAACTGCAACATTTAGGCTTTTTTAATCTCTTTCTCCCCTCTTTCTTTTACCTCACTATTTAAATTTTTTATTATGCCTTTTATACCTGTAATGCTGCTGCTGTATTTCTCTTTCTTTTTATTGTAAAGCACTTTGAAATGCCTTGATGTTGAAATGTGCTATATAAATAAATGTACCTTGCCTTGCCTTGCAGCCATGCACCTACGATACCAGCTGTCTATCACACTGGGGCGCACTCATATGTGCTACGCTTCATCATCTATTTCCGCCTAAATGGAACCTAATTTACAAAATTGACATCATATGCCTGACATCAGACATTAAGACTTGTCATCAACTCCTCATGACAACGTTTACTGATGTTAAAGATCAAGAAAGAAAAAGGCATTATCCTATCCTTCATTTTCTTATAGATTTCTTTTAAATTAAATTCATATGCAACCAGCAGAGCAGAGTGACCCCTTTGTGGATAACTGCTATTTCCATCCTATATCCTAGACATGTACTTCAGTACTTCTACTGAGTGTACTGCACAATCAAAAATGCACACCGGTGCAATGCAAACACCGACACAATCATGAACTCAGAAGAAAGAAACATTACCACGTACACTGCAAAGCTAAATTCACTACAGTTAATGTGAAACAACAGCCGTAGTAGTTATAAAACTACTGTACATGTTAAAAAAGGAGGTTGTCTAAGACTGAAATCTTTGTGATAAAAATATATACATGAAATGTTGCTATCGGTCAACATAGATCAACATCATACAATAAAAAACACAAAAACTTTACCTAATTCTTTTTTTACACTGTCGCACACATACTGTATACACATGCATGTGCCCAGACACACAAACTTTGTAAAACTGCATTTTGCATTTGGGCTATACCAAATTGTTCTAGCATTAAAAGCACTGAGCGTGTCACAATTTGAGCAGCTTAAATTCCATCGGAGGGGATTTGTGAGTTGAACAGGGTACAGCTCCAAATGCAGCGCCTTGCATCTCAATGAGGTCTTCAGCTGCAGGATAGATTCTGCCCTGCTGAGCTCTCTGTTCTGAGGCCAGCAGAGGAAGCTAATTGCATTTCAGCTATAGCGACAGTTGACGCTGAGTTTGGAAATGATCAGTTGTGGTGTTGCGGGATCTCTGTAAGTCTACAGTAAAGGAGAATTTACACATAAAGAGTAGTAAACCAGCTGCATTTAAAACACAGATTATTATTATTATTATTATTATTATTATTATTATTATTATTATTCACAATACAGGTACAACATTTTCATTAAATTTGGGCCAATTTTTATTATTTCCATATTTATTAATTGCTCTGATAATAGCAATGAAACAAGCTACTTTCAAAAATCATTTGCTATATATTCTTTATTGCCAGTTGGTGACTGAAGTATTAATGCACAACTTTTTGCGGTAAACTAATATTAGACTTCATAATAACACTCAAAAAAATATTATGAACGATAAATTGCATAACACTTGTGATAATATAGACATTAATATCCTTTCTGACTTTGCTGTGTCTAGAATAATTTTTTGTGGAGCAAATGAAATGCAATATACAAGGTAGGATTGAACGTACATATGCATACAGTTCTTTCTGCTCTACCATATAACAAAACACCAGGCCTGTTGCTGCATGGAGCAGTAAGGTGGTGTTACCTGTGCAGTAAGGTGGTGCTCCACTCCATGTGCCATCTTCCTGACAGTGGCAAGTACTGTTGCCCACCAGCACCCCTCCAGGCAGGCAGGAGTAGTGCAGCACTGAACCATAAGTCCAGCTGTGGGTTCCAGACACGACTGCGTTTGGTGGGATGCCAGGGTCTCCACAGGAGATCGCTATGGAGATAGTAATAGATTTAGAGACAGAGTAGTGTACGTGAGTTTGTGTGCAGCTATAGATTCCTGATATGCCTGCATAAGGTCATGTAGCTGAGTCATTGCGGGTGATAGTGGAGAGGGTGGCAGAAAATTACAGCGCTAGATTAACATGTGTTTGTTATTTTTTTGTGTGTTGTTTGAAGACACACAGGAAAAAGAAACATAAAAATTGATAAACTGATAAAATAAACATAAATAGTATATATATTTTACTAATACTACTACTACTAATGTGTGCAGATTGCAGATAGAATATAAATAATAATAAAAACATTTAATATTTTTTTTTCCTTATTAGCCTTACTTTTTTTATAAAAAATCTTGGGTTTGCATTCCTCTTTTTGCTATTTTGTACCCAAATTTAATGTCATAGACAGGAACAAACTGGGGACTTATGTGTTATGTGGTTTGCACCTGAATTCGAAAGTAAATGGCTTGTGTAACGTGACTAATACACACTTGATTAAACAGAACTCAAACTGTGTGGTTTATACAGTATGGAAATACATAGTCATGCAAGTGATGTTTATTCATTTTGAGTTAAAATTAATCGACTGAGAGAGACCCAATAATTAATCTCAAATTAAATTTATTTTGGCCAGATAACATAAATAGTCTATCCCACTCTTTTTGTCTCTTGCAACATCAGAAACCAGAAGAAACTAAAATAGGTTTCTGGAAGACACACATATGGGACCACACACTTACCCCAATCTGCATTACTTCATCCTCCTCTTCACCCTCACTCATCACCTCCCCCCCCCCCCCCCCCCCCCCCCCCCCAATTGTCTGATAAAACCCTGTTTCTTGAATGTATTGCTTGATGCACAGACACTGGTGTCTCATCAGTTACTGATCCTTCTAACTGATTCCTCAACACTACTGTTCTGTTACTATGTCAGCCCTCTGTCTTTCTCTCCATATAGGAATCACTCTCATTCTCCCTGTTACTCTCTAGTTTAATCTCTTTGTTTCTATTAGCCAGGGTAGCCATCTGACACAGAGCACCGATCAGACATTTCTCTGTTTCTTCAGAACATGACACACACATATATACTCTTAAATGTCTTCGAACCACTTTACTCCTCAACTGGCTCTGCTCTGTTTTTCACAAATATAAAGAAAAAATATAATATAAAACCACTATCCTATAGCTAATTACAAACATACAATCATATTATTATATAGTTATGATTTTTTATTTATTTATTGCTTTTTCAATTGTTCTAACTTCAGTATTTAAAGCTAACATTTCTCAGTCCATACCTTGGCAGCGAGGGATTGGCCGGTCCCACCGTCCATCATGTTGACATGTGAGGAGCGCAGATCCCAACAGGTAGAAGCCTCGTTTGCAATGGATCACCACAGTCACACCATAGCTGAAGACTTCTGGGTAACGCAGGCCAGACTGGCGCACACCATTCTCCACATGACCAGGGTCTGAACAGTTTACCACTGCAGATGAAATCAGAAAAACCATTTTGAATTTGTATTTATAAAGTGTTTGTCTAATCTTGATGACTTTTATGACCTTTACATTTTCCCATCCAACCAAACTCATTCACTGGCACATTTACACGGCACATCGATGATAATAATAATAAATGTTATTTGTACAGCACAACAAATGTTCAAAGCCACTTTACATCAATATAAAACAAGCCATTAAAGCAATAAAAGATACATATCTATATCTAGCATTATCACACATCATTCACACTCTAGAAGCACAGCAATCAGGAGCAATATGGGCTTCATGGTTGTGCAAAGGACACTTCAACATCCAACCAAGTGGTCCTAGGGTCTGTGTAGTCCACTGCTACCCACAGATTTTATATGTGGTTTTATAGTTCACCATTTTTGGGTGTAGAAGAGAAGAGAAGAGAAGAGAAGAGAAGAGAAGAGAAGAGAAGAGAAGAGAAGAGAAGAGAAAAATTTGCAGTGCCTGAAGTCACTCACACATTCACCACACCCTATGTAAAAAGCATTCAAGATTATGTTATAATAGGCTGTTAACTGAGAGTATGGACATTTATTAATTATGATCATTTTGCATCATTATATATCATACTTAGGGACCCAAGGAAAATGAAGGGGGGGTAAATACTGGTCACAATGGGGGGGATAAAGAGTGATTTTAGCTTCGAAAAGCTCTCAACATGATGGAACTACAAAAGAACCACCAAAAAACAGCAGGGTGTGATAAGTAGTTTTTAAGTAAACTAAGCCCTGAACCAGTGTTGCAAATTCAGTTTGTCCTCGTTGCACTGCTCTAGTCTTCTAGACGGCTTCTCTGACATAGTCTGCTTTGTTCTCGGCTTTCTTCTTTGTTCTCTACTCTCTCTTCTGGTCCCTGCTACTCTGCGCCGCTCTCCGTAGATGTCAGGCCAAAAAGAGTGGGGTTTGATTCTCCACACGTCACAGGAAGACTGACATTCACTCAAATTCAAGTCCGTGGGGGATATAGGGATGTGTGTGCGTGTGTGAGTGTGTGTGGCACCCAATGGGAACAATGAAAGTTTCAGTCTCATAACTGACAGCTGCTGCTGGGAGGGAGAGAGAGTGAGAGAGGGAGAAGGAAGACAAAATCAGGGAGATGGAGAAAGCAAGCAGGCGAGAATTATTCCCTTCAATGGAAAATCCATGTGTGCAACTATGTTGTATCGATCTGCTTTCATGACTGTACTGAATGGCCCGTGCGTTTGTGTTTTGTATATCATACCTGTTACACTAGCAGAGATCTGGGACTTGCAGCATAGTGACTGCACATCGTTACCAGAGGAATTAACTGTGTCTCTGGACATCAGCTCTCTGTGTATATGTGTGTTTGTGTGTGCATGTTTAAATACAGCACAGTAGCGGGTGTGCGTGTGTCTGTGCTACAATTGCTCAGTTCTCAATTTAACATTTCGCAGGCACCAGATTTGGACAAAAAAGAAAAACAGTTCAGGTATTGCAGAAGCAGACACACTCACACACATGCATGCACACTATCCACCAACAGGCAAATTTGTTCATAAAACATATTTAAAAACACCAGATAAACAAACAGACAAGAACAGCTGCAGCAGCCCTCATAAATGTCATCACAGTTCAAGCAGATAATTTAGAATACAGAAAATTAAAACTACATGAATACAAGCAAAAATCGTAACATAATTAAAGACACTGCACATACCACAGTCCACATCTTCTTTTAAACTCCACATGACCACCTCATATTGTTCACCTTATCTTAACACTCACCTCATTTTTTTTCCTACAGAATTTACTTAGTTACCAGTGTTACATCGGTCTGTGAAATAACTACCAGGTTTTTACTTGAACCCTTGATTCTAACTTGATTTCTGCTTATATACTGTATTTACATTGTGTTTGTTGTTACTGTCTGGTGTCTGATTTCCTCTACCTATGCTTGTGTCATGTTAAATAGTAGTAGTAGTGCTTGGATTTTTTTTTTAAATTTGGGTGTGTAGGGTATACAAAATATTATGCATAGAAAAAAAAAAAGAAATTTTAACTGTATGGCATAGTGTACACTGTATTTCAAATATTTTAGCAGTTTTTTACACTGCTAGACAGCCTTTTCCTAAAGCTGTTGTGCTGCAGAAGATCAGCAGAGAGAGAGAGGCAGCACACTGAACATTCTCTACTGTATGTAACACAATGACAATGTAGGAGTATCTCAAGATATGATATACATTTGATTGGCTTGGCCTGACAGTGACAATGCTATCCTCCAATATGTATGCTAATCTAAGGAACAGAAGCATCAGGAGGAATATTTATAATGTATGCCTGTGTTAATGCATGTGTTTGTGACCTTTGCAGACAGGTAGGGGGCTGCTCCACTGTCCGTTAAGACGACACTGAGCTCGAGCATTCCCACTCAGGATGTAACCTCTGTTACAGGTGAAGTTGACAACATCATTGAGGTTGAACTCGCTGCCATTTGTCCGCCCGTTGATTGGGTTTCCGGGGTGACCACAAGTGATTGCTGAAGGAGTACAGAGAGGCATGATGAGATAAAGGAGGTGTAGAAAATGCACGTTTTTATTTTATAATTTTCATATTTTTCTTATACCTTCATCTTGTTTCAGGATCAAATAATGTTACAGAAAGTTACTTTGAGAGCAACTAAAGCACAAAAAAGCTTAAAATGTGTTTTTCTTTACAATGTTTTTATTCAATATAGGTAATTCATTTTGTTACAATAAATGTAGTAAGAGCAGTAAATCATGAGCTCTCTGGATATGAAATATTTCTGGTATTATGAAATACTTACGGACGCAGACAGGTGTTGTTCCAGACCACCGATGGTCTTGCTGACAGATCCTAACTGATGTGCCGATTAAACGATATCCTAACATGCATTGGTACACCACTGTGTCACGGTAGCTTGACCCATCTCCACTAATGTGTCCGTTGACAATAGGATCTGGAGAGTCACAGTGACCAGCTAGAAGACAGAGAATGACAGATGAATTCTCTCTCGCAACTGTTCCTGTATGTGCTTCAAGTTCTTTATATTGTGGAGAGATTTCATCAGAGTGTCTGCAAATCAGATTCAGTCTTGTTTCGTGGCTGTAGTCCTAACTGTGAGGCAATTACAGATACACTAAAGGTCTGTAAGAATAAGCACCTCTAAACAATTTATCTGCGTTTTCTGAGTGGCCTTGAAGTACCATATCCTTTCAAGATTTCTTAAAACCTGAGCACATAAATCGCAGGACACATGTTGAGAACTACAGTGAGGAGAATCATTAAAACCAAATCAATACTATTTCAACTATAAAAAGACCAGTAACCTGGATTTCAGGTTACTAGTCTATTCTTCCTTTCATGTTCCTGTATCTAATAAAGTCAATGACTGAGGTGCAGCACTTTTTGATGTGTATGGCATTTAGTGCTTTTTTTTACTTGTAAAACATCTAAAATAATGTACTATTTCTTTTCTTTCTTTTCTTTCTTCTTAAAACACTGCTGATGTAATGCTGTTTACAGCAGTAGATATGTTTAAAATTTCTTCTGTAACAAACTAATCAATTTATACATGTACTGTATATATATTTACAAATTTAATTTGTGGGCTAAAAATTTACCACAAAACTTGTTAAGGCTTTGTGCTTTGGCCTGTTATGCCGCTCATCGCCAACAACCCAATAATGCAGCTCATAGCTCTTATGAGCGCAGAAGACAGTAGATGCAGCTACCCGTCGTAAATCTTGAACATTACCAAACCTTTAATGTGTCACTACCCCTCTCAAAAATGTCTCAACCTGAGGAGAAGAAAAATGGGCATCTGCAGTAGCTATGCATTAAAATGAAGACAGACGAGGAAGGAAAACATTAAGTTTCATCCAAGAAATCCACCAGGGAAATGCTCCCTCTCCCCCTCTCTAATACATATTGTCTCTGAATGTTTAACATGCATAATATTTTACAGCCTGCTGCTGTGACTCTGCTACTGCAAAAAAACTTTCACCTTACATCTCTGCCTGTTGTTGACATGTGAACATTAATCAAATAGGTTTGATGTTTGTAACAATTAAACAGACTGTGGGACAGTTATGCATGTGTCTGACCACACTGGGTATACAATAATTGCAGCTCCTTGCTTCCGTGTTTCATTTGGTCAATAACTTCCTCAATGTGTAGTTGTAGGATTGCACTATTACTTTCAAATTCTAATCATTGCTGTTGTACATATTCAACATACTGTATATCTTTAAACTAACCTCAGTCTGTATGTCTTTGTACTGTGGGTGGAAGCTGGAGTATTTGGAGAGAGCCTACAAAACACTGTGAGCTCATGCAAACTCCAATCGAACTGGGATTCGAACCAATAACCTCCTGTGAAGCACCAGTGCTAACCACCATGATGCCCACGCAGAGACACACAACTTCAATTAAAAATATCACACTATCTTGCAATGTCGGCACCAGCTGCAATGTTCAGCACTATGACTAATGACCCATTAGTACTCAGTACTCATTAATACAATATTACCTGAGTGCTCAGCAGTTCTGACTTAATTAGTGCATGCATATTTGGTACTCATGGATCAGACCACAACCATCTTAAATCTTCATTTTGAGCTCAACTGAACACATGTATAGTCCCCACGACTGTGTCTTTTATAACTGTGACAGTAATATGATGACATAATGCTGTATGTCTACAGACAAATCAACACTTTAAAAAGTGCTCAAAATGACTTCTCTGGGTGGCTCCTGCTACAGTTGGTGTCTTCGCGACCTCAGTTTACCATGGCACACATGCACACTAACAAAGCTTTACAAGGCAAAAATAACACCAGCCACACAAATGGAAAAACTTGGATTAAAAAATGATTGCTGAACTATAACACAAGAACTGTGGGAAAATACAAAACTATTAGATTTATTCATTAGAAAATGTCAGTATTAAACTGATTACAGGTCTAAGCATAAATTTGTGGGGATTTACAAACTCAATTTAAGAAAAAAGAGTTTTAAACAGGTACAGTAGAACGTCTCATCAGAAAGGACTTCACATAACTCAACTGTGATAATTGTATGTTTCATCACTTCAGACTGAAGGGCAATTTTAATTAATGAAAACTCGTCTAATTTTTGTTTTTTTAATCCTGATCAAAGTCACGTCAGTAGAGTTGGATTGGATTAAACTCTTCTTACAGCAATGCTTTTTTGTTTATATGTTTTATATTCAAATTTCAGAATAATATACAACCATCATATGAAATATGCATCCTGCATGACGTGTCATATTCGGGTAAGTAACTTCGAGATTAAAACATTGGGACAGAGTGCATGTGTAAAATCAGGATTAATCATCTCTGGTTGGTGCTTACCGGAGGTTAAAATCAGGCTCTTAATGTAATAAGTAATACAATTTTGCAGACTGTAGTAGATCATTTGAGTTACTGAGGCATGTGCGTGGTTTATCCTTCTTATTGCTGGTCTTATTTCTAGACTTCACCTAGCAACCACATTTATTAATAAAGATTATGTTTTAAGAGTACACCTTCCCACATATCCATGAAAAAAAATCTGTCTTTATACAAAAACATACAATGAGTATCTGTAAACCAGTTGAACTGAATACAGTGAAATCATTGTTCATAGGACAAAGTTTTAATCACAGTGCATTCTTATGTCTATACTAAACATAGTAAATCAGTAAATCAGCTTAATTTGTATATCTCCAAATCCCAATATGCATTATTTCAAGACAGTGTGAAGATGCAGTGTCTAACATTTAAAAAAACGAATAAAAGTTTCAAAATAGTTCACAAAATTCTGATTAAACCACAACTCTCTAGTTCTAGTTTATTTATAGTTTCTTTTCATGTCTGTTGTGCATTCTTCTTCACAACTCATGACGTAAACATAGACACATAACAGCTACACTAGACAAATGAGACAGCAGCAAACTTTAGATTAGGGAATTATGTCCAGTTCTCAAAAACATTAGTTAGATAGTGAGAATGAATGTTGAAAGAGAACTGTGGGAATATGGACTTAAAATCTTTGAGGCATGGGGTAAGTCTATGGAGTAGAGACACTTAGTTTTTTGGTGACAGAAATTACACTGGAGCTTGACTATACCCTATTACCATAGTTCTCAAACTGTGGTACCGGGGGCTACATCTTAATCTAATTTCACTATACCAGTGTCTAAAGTACATGCGAGGAAGAGGAGGATAATGAAAGAGCAAATTATTGGGAATAAATATGCCTCCTGTGAAACGTCTGTAACTGACTTTGCTCGGCCTAAAAGTCAAACAAAAAGTTTGAGAACCACTGATAAATTATATAGAGAAAAAGAAACGAAAGACTTCACACAATAAACATACATTTGGTGTCAGTGGACTTTCTTTTGACAGGAAGAAACCTCTGGCAAAATCAGAACTAAAGATATGCAGCCATCTGCCACAACTGTTTGGGGTCGGAGGAGAAAATGAATCCAGTCTGATCATTTTGAATGTTGTACAAAATTGAAAATACATAGAGAAAATATTACAAGATTTCTCCAAGCCTTTGATTTTATTCTATTTATAGCTGCTACTGAATATTTAATAACCATTAAACATGCCTTTCCTTTACTTAATTTTTACATTAATATACATGGACATGCTGGATTTTCTATTGATAATCAATCACATCGTTACATTTTATAACAAAGTGTCTAAGGTCAGGAAAAACACAACAGAATGTACATCACATTTAATGAACCTTACCTAGACATCTGGTTTCTGCACCACTCCACAGCCCATTAGCGCCGCACTCTCTGACATGTGACCCCACCAGGGTGTAGCCATGGTTACACATAAAGATTGCAGTTGCTCCAAATGTGGTCAACATTCCTAGTTTGGTCCCAAAGGGTGGAGAAGGAAGCTCACCACAGGAGATGACTAAATAATAAAACAAATGTCATAAGAGTATGTTGTTAAAGAAATTCACAGGAAATTAGATATTACATGGCACGGAAAATACTTAAATACTAGTAGCTTTATAATGATATGTTTGGGTACCTTATACTACCTATTCTTTATGATATTAGGAAAGATAGATAAAATACAGTGGGGCCAAAAATTAAAAGAAGCTTTTATTTACTTATGTAGTGTTAAGGTATACACTATACCTGACTGAATAAGATTTAGGTCAGAGGATTTAAGATCATTTTTTCATTAATTCCTCAGAGACATTCTATGCAAACAACTGGCCACCTTGAAGAATAGGCACTTCTGTTTTATCGCCAAATCCCTTAAGCTGTGCTGCAGAGTTAGGTAGGTCAGTTCTGCACTAATGAGCAAAAAATTAGGACAGTAAAGTGACTGGTCTAATATGAGATAGAGTTAAAATTTCAAATCACTTTGCTTCCCAGGTGTACGCATTTACCTTTTATATGGTATGTCATACAGTATGTTGTGGAGGAAATTATGCAGCATGTTGTTAAGTTTTTAAGACTTTGTGTTGCCTTACTACTTCAATGCAACTTAAAGAGGAATACCATTTGACAAACCTTTGTCAACATAGATTCAACATTTATGGAAATTTGGCATCATTCTGCTGGAGTTGTAGTTAAGTGTTTGTAGGGCAAATACATATTGTGTTGGTAACCATTTTGAATATAGAATTAATAAGGTCAATAAATATGTTGCAGCAGCAGCTGCAAATTATTGCTCCTTTTTGCTTACATATGTTTTCTGATCACGCAGGTGTTTCCATGTGCATGAGGCGGCTCATTTATCTCTTGGTTTATATGGTTCCTTACCCATGAAAGTCATCATTTTAAGTAACCCAACATGATGCAAGAAGTTACAAATTATTTGTGCAATGTCAAGTACAAGAGAGTAAAATGATGAATGAATGTGAATATATTGTATGCGGGCATGTGTTGAATCAGTTTAAAGAGATCCCCTAAATCAAATATGGCTCTATTTCTGTGTAGAGTCATAAATAAAGTTACACTGTATGTTTTCCTGAGTGCAGAGGGAGGTGAACAGGAGCACAAACACTGTGTGATAGTACAGTTTATCTTATTTAGTGTGTCAGATGATTCTGAGCACAATAAAGTAAAATAAAATTAGACAGTATCAAAGGTGAGTTTTGATGGACAGAATAATCATGGTGTTACTATGTGCATCAATACTTACTCTTGCAAGTAGCTGGGTTATCTGATCCCTCCCAGGTCCCATTGGCAAGGCAGCGAAGTGTCCGATGCCCTACACCTAAATAGTATCCTGTTGCGCATTCCAGCATCACCATGGACCCAAACTCTCCCAGCCTACCGTAGAGCAGGTGGTACGTCATGTGCTCAGACAAGATGCCCTCAATGCTAGGGCAGTGAACCGCTAGAAGATGAAATGTATCAAAATTAAAAAAAATACATTAATTTTTAAACTTCAGTGTGTAGGATTTACAAGTGGTGAGTTTGCAAACTGGAACCAAGTGAATATCACTCCCCTCAACTGTGCTTTTCCAGGCATATGGGACATTCTATAGTGCCTTTCAGATAATGTGAAGATGGTCAGTTTGTCCATTTTGGGCTATTGTGAAAATGTAGCAGTGCAACATGGTGGCCTCCTCGGAAGAGGATCTACTCTCCATGTGGATATAAAGAGTATATCTTTGTTTAGGGTTATTATACTAAAACAAACTACTAATATTATATTCAATTCCATTTTACCAATATGTACTTCCACATCCTACACACTAATCATTTAAATGTCAATACAGGTAACTGCATGTTTTTGTTGATATACTAAACTAACATTTAATAGAAACCTTACGCATTTCATTTCTGTCATTAAATAAATCAGGTTTTCCATTGAATAATATTCCAAGACCTACTTTCCAGCTCTGGGATTTCAAATACATTTCAAGTTTGTTTATATGTAATAGAGAAAACATGGTAACCACAAAACTGAGCAAACTCTGGTAATCTCTGGTGATCAGTAAAATAAATAAAATCTTTTCTTTTTACTTTGTTGTTTTCATGCACCACATACTTTTTACTGCTTTTAAATGAGAGGTTTTAGAAAAACTTACATAAACATCTGGGGGATGAGGCAGCATTACTCCAACTACCATCCTCCAAACACACTGCTGTCATTGGAGCACCAGGGTCAAGGTAGTAACCTTGGTTACAATGGTAGGTAACCTGGCTACCAACAGTGTACTGGTAACCGTGGAAGCTCCCATTGCCTGGTGACTGAGGGATTCCACACGAGATAGCTGCCACATCACAAAGACATACAGTAAGTGTTTTGGAGGGAATTTCTCTGAAACAGCAAGTTTTTAGCCTGAGTAAGCTCAATTTTTATCATCACAGCGCAGCGAGGTCCAAAAGTATGACACCACGGGTAAACAGTAAATTTGCTTTTGGACAAAAGTGAAGATGATGAATTTTACCTTGACAAAAAGGTGGTGGTGTGTCCCACTGGAAAAGCCCATTGGAATGGATCCTGCAGGTAGCATTGGCTGACCCCACTAGGCGGTACCCATGGTTACAAAAGAACTGAAGTCGGCTACCAGGGCGAAGCCGGGTTCGGTTGACCACACCCCCATTTGCTGGGGGATCATTAATGCTACAGTAAGCAGCTGGAGAGACAGAGAGAGAATAATGAAATAAGACATGTTTCTTTCTGGGTTTCTCAGCTCACAGTACCTGATACATTATGGCACTAGGACATTATTGCCAATTGCCAATCAGTTTGGTGAAAAGACATATTGACTATGATTCATACCATTAAAGCTAGTAAACACTTAGTTCAGTCAACATTTTCCCAAATCTGCAAACAAGTTACAAAAATGAGCAGCACATTCACATAAAGAAAAATACTACTTACTCAGGCTGCAGAAATAATCAAGGACTATCAAGAATTTTATTTTAAAAATATTCTGTTTTCATTTTAATGTTTGGGGGAAAAAAAACTAAAGAACGCATGAGGGGCTCTTCGTGCTCCTATTAATCTTCATTATGATACAAAGGTAAACACACAAACTCACAAAAAAGGACCCTCATGGACATATTGTATTCTTCCCCATATACTGTAGTTCTTTGAAGAAGTGGAGAGGTGAATTAATATAAGTAAAAATCCAAACAACCATGTCACAAGTAATTAATGACCATTCATTCATACATAACACACTTTGTGTGGGGTGTAAAGCACAACAGAGCATTAATCGTGTATGGGAAGTGAAAAATCTACTATAAATTTCTCTGTTCTCTGGATAGCAGCCATTGTCAGGGCAATACAACACCATGGGGAAAAGACAATACTATTACTTCAGGCCATTGTGCCGATATAACCCACAAAATAAAATATATCACACATTTTTTTTCCCCAGTGTAGAGACCCAGGAGATTGACTTTGTGACTCACTCCTCTCAAGCTCAAACAGGATCAGCAGTGCTTTAAATTGTATTTTCTGTGACTGAGATTGGTGGAGATATTCAACAAATTTTTCACAAGTTAAAATCCATTTGGGGCAGATGAACCTCATGATTTAAATCTAACAGATCTAAACACAGCTAATGCTTAAAACATGGTCATGTTGACAAGACACTGTTTCGAGGAAAAAAAAGTCTAATTAAGTAATTGGTCTTGATTTCAGCCTGTTGCATTAAAAATAATGTTTGCAATATGAGCGTTTTAAAAAATGACAAATGAATTTATGAGAAAGGATTTTTTTTTTTAGCATGATGGGCAAAAATGTACCTGATATTTTTATGGCACCATCTTAAAAGAATAAATCCCCAAAAGAAAGAAAGAAAGACAATGACTGTACCTGAATATCTTATCTTAAATCCTCTCTTGTTGGTTGCGTGATCTGTGGACCATCGTAGATAGAGCTGGTTTGTTTTTGACGTGAAGTTCAGCTGAGATGAGTGGTTACCACTTAGTGCAACAAGCAACGGGCTTTGTCCTGAGGAGCCTAGAGAAACACATTAGTGAGACATCAGAGCTTCTGCTTATTTTACCTTTTTGTTAAGTTGTCTGTTGGGCTAATGTATAAACCTGGATTTCATTTATTTTATATGTGTGTATCAGCAAATTCCAATCCCATAGTTGTTTGAGGACTGAATTGAAGAATGTATGGCCAGAAACACTGAGGCAGCTTACAGCTTTTATAGCTTTAAAGGGAAGGTCCTTCTGTTTGTCTCAAAGGATTAAATCCAGAGGTGACTCTGCTTTTGCCATTGAAGCCTCTCCACTTCTGTACAAGCTATAGCTGAAGAAATAAGGCATGCAGACTTAGTGGAATCTTTTAAATTACTTCTTGAAACCCATTTTTTTAGTACTTGCCTTGATGTGATATTTTTATTTTATCTTTTCAACTTATGTTTTGTTGTTGTTATTACTTTTTGTAGTTTTGGTTTTTATGCTATGTCATCTTTCTTCCTATTTTGTCTTTTTAATTGTACCCACAGTACTTCTTCCTGCTTATATTTTCTATCTATCTATCGATCGATCTATCTATTGATATTTACTTTCGTATTTTGCATATTGGTTTTGTTTTCTGTCTGTGTTTCCCTGCATTTGCTTTGACAAAGTACACATTCTACAAAAAAGTTATTATCAATATCTTCTCTTAATATTTTCTACATATCTTCATATCTTTTTGGTAATCAGCTATGTGTTGCAATTGTTTTTATCGTGTGTGTGTGTGGGTGTCGTCATCACAGCACAGAGGTACTGTAGGTTTGGGCACATTGCTGTGTGTGTAAAGTCTGACTGCCTAATGGTGTGGACTTAAGGGCGAAAATCCAACTCATGCTCCACTAGGTCAGGGGAACTTTATTTTGAAATTATGTTCAGGTTGATTATTTGTTACATTTGGGGAAGCACAAAGTCAGGTAAGGTCAGCCAAGCTAAGGATGCAAGACATGACTGTGTTGGGCTCAGGTCAGGTTTGAACACAAAAACCAGAATGCCTGTAAGGTTTGATGGGGGTCAGGTTTTATTTCTCCCAGGCTCAGTTAGGTTCAGACAATAAATATTCAGGCCAAGGCACATTCTATAGTGGTAACCCATTTATCCTGTCCTAAAAAAATGTAACAACTATGAATACTAATGGGTTAGAATAATAACATGTTGGCAACTGATAGGGCTGATTCTGATTCCACTGCAATATGGCTACTGCTCAAGTTTTTGAATTATGTTGAGCAGTGGAAAGACTCACCAATTATGAAATTTCACATAATACAAAGTTCCATTTAGTTTAAAAATTTCTCTAAAGAGTCAAGAAAAACCCCACTTCCACATAGAATTAATCTAGACACCACTGTAAACATTTTGTGATACAAAACTCAAACCATGATGGCTGCCAATAATACAGTTTTGTAAAGTTAAAGGATGTTCTCCATATACAAATATGTATAATTGATTAAGTAACCTACAACTTATTAACTGTTGGGGTTCTTTCTTTTGCATGGGAATATACAGTACGTGTATGTGTGCATGTGTATGTCTGTGTCAGTGTTTTGGGTGGAAAAAAAAGAAAAGGAAAGATACCATCAAAAATCTCGAGTTCGTCAAACTGTTTCTCGCTGTGGAACATCTCAACATAGATATTAATGGTGAAACCTGGGGAAAAAAAAGAGAAGTGCATCCCAAAAAAGCTTTAGCATTAAGTATAAACCTCACATAAACGAACATTATGCACTATCCATGTGAATGCACAAGTGCGTAGATATGTCATTTGTGAACACAGCTTTGGAAAGACTTTGACACATTTTCTGCTTTGCAGTCTACACATGTACTACATACTGTGGACCCCCTTGACAGAAACTGTACCTGGAACCATACGTAAAAGCCAGGAGCATGTCTGGCTGTTGGGGTAGTTGCTAGGAAACCCAGGGCTTAATATGACTCCCGATGACGAAGATCGCTCCTCGTTGGCTGGGCACTGGGCTGGAGGGGTAACAGACAAAAGCCAATCAGACAGCAGCTCAGCTCAGGTTACATTCCACTTGCTTGCACTGGCCATAGATGCGCAAGGATCATGTTGGGACCTAATGTTCAGTTCACATGCTCATGTTCTCTGCCTTTAACACCGGGAACCTCTACATGTCATGGTCACTTGTATTCTTTTCACTTTCTCTCACTTTAATAATATAGTAGAAAGTGCATTCCCATTATGTAATATGGGAAAGGCTTTGCATCTTTAAGAGCAAAAAAAATCAGAATTCACTTTGTTGTAGAAATATAGTACCAGAGGCCATTGTCACTACTTTCACAGTTTATGTATTAATGCTGCTAACTGCTGCTTAAATTTGTACTGTCTACTTGAGGTTTTCTTCATGCAAATCAAACTTAACGTGTCACATTAAAGTACTTCTTCAGTATCAACATGGCACATATGCCTCTGTACTGTTTAAATGGTCATAAAACCAGAGGCTTTATTATAAATGTCTAATTAAACATCTAGTGCCAAAGGACTACAGTTGAAAAATAGCTGGCTTACTCTTGCATGTAGACAAATAACTTTGGTTCACGCTAGTGTGCAATATGGATACCAAAGATGTAATTTTAATTTTCTTTTTTAAAATATGAGGCTCTAGTGTAAAACCCTAATTAAAAGTCAGAGGACTACTCTTAACTAAGTGTTAGCCAGCAGACAAATTCAAAGAAATGTTGATTAATGTATGACGTCTTTGTAAATTATATTGTATTTTTAATAGTGACTCCCTACATTTTCCAAAATTAAATTTAAAATTAAAATTTTATACAACTTTTCTTGCAACTTTTCTTGCATCTGAACACATATTAAACTGTCTCTGCTTTTGGAGTTACTGTAAGCCAATTGTTGTCTTACCTAGACATGATGGTGGTGGAGCTTCAAAGAGCAAATGAGAGTTGAGTTTGCACATAAGCTCCGCTTTCCCAACCAATGTGTATCCAGGTAAACAGCGATACTTCACAATATCGCCTAAGGCAGGAGAAATAACGAAACCTCAACTGAGTCGTCATCGTCATTACACATTTAACAAGCAAATCACACAGGTTATGATAGCAGAGAAATACCTGGGGAAATCATATTATAAACTAGGTTTATACATTTAAGTGTACTTAGTGTCAAAGTGCTGTCATGGGATGCTACATTTCAAGAGGCAGAGTTGACAGTCACAAAAGGGGCAGAGGTAATTTATGCCACTTTGCAGCCTGGGACATCTATTCTCAGCATGGGGGCTCTTTATATCTAAAGCTGTTCAACAGAACAAAAACACAACATTTAACCTCTCTTTGTGCTTGGTCATACCTTGTACAATTTGCTTTTAAGCTGACCAATGACCAACACGCTCTGTCTCTGATGTATCAAATAGTGCCACATCTGGTGAATGTAAATATGTAGTTACATGCTCTTTAACAGCATGAGGGCTTGTACAATTTGTATCTATGATTACTTCAAACTACCTCTCTTTGGTCTTTATACTATCACAGAGAATGGGAACAGGTCTTGCCATAAACAAACG
The DNA here is from genome assembly GCA_016785285.1 of Brachirus orientalis. Classification (NCBI taxonomy): domain Eukaryota; kingdom Metazoa; phylum Chordata; class Actinopteri; order Pleuronectiformes; family Soleidae; genus Brachirus; species Brachirus orientalis. Next base: position 11,319,347 of record JAFBJR010000172.1, read on the forward strand.
GAGTCCTAGTGCTGTTGTGGTGACGTCAAGTGGCAGTAATTTGCCTTATGCCTCACGGAGTATGTCATAAACCTGGAGGAGTACAATAATGCTCTGGATCCCTTTTTTATTCAGTCAATTTATTCAATCTTTCTAATGACTTTTTTTTGTCAATATCAAGGTCTGATGAGGTTTCTCAACCCTAGAATTAAACTAATATAACATGCAATTATTTTAAAAGGTCAAAAACAAAAGAAAGCAAAAGCATCAACAAATCTTTAAAATACCAACTAGGTTTTCTGAACTCATAAGACAAACACATTTCAAGTTTATTACAGAAAAAAATAAGTTTGTACTTTGCCAGAAGCGACTAGACACTGAGAGAACCACTGGTAGAGTAAATTGATTCTTTTCTTTGTTTTTATGAAATGTCTACTTTTTAGAGAGTTACAGCTTTAACAGGTCACAAAACCTGAGGGTAAGAGGTTTTGAGCAAATCACATAATACAGAGAAAAGGGAAAATTGAAAACATGACAAGAAATTGTTTCTCCAAAATTCCAAAATTCCAAAAGTTTTTGGTGAAAGCTTGGGAACGTACTGTATATCTTGTGCTAAGAAGATACAAATGTACTATGAATATACTTGAATTTTAGAAATACTGGACTTGGTTTGACATAAACAAAGATAAAAAAAACTGATATCAGTAAAATTTCTCATCAATAATCTCTGCTGCTGCTTGTATTAATGACACCATAGTTCTATAAACATGACGACTATATACGAATAAAAAAAAACACACACAAACTGATGTTTGTTTTAGTTTGTTTTAAAATTTGAGCTTCTGTTTTGTCATTAGTTGTTAAAAAAAGACATAATAACGACTCAGGCTTATTACCAATCTGGAAGTCTTCATCTTCAGAGATCACCTGTGCGTTCTCCACAACAGGGGGAGGAGGGCATTTCTTCAGTCGGTAGGCTGGAGAGAGGGGCAAGACTTTATTTGAAAAAAAAAAACATAGAGTCAAAGTAGATGCATCAATGTAATGGTTGATAATTGTTCTACATAAGTATCTTTTATGTTTTATGTTGATGATTAAAACTCCATGCATGGTCAGAAAAAGAGGATCCTGTGGTATTTCTTCATTCTTTTGCTGCATATGGGACTTGACATCAAAAACTTGGCAAAGATCATCCTTGTGGACAATGAGAGTGTGACTCTGATTTGTGATCTTTATCATTTCAAGTATCAAGACATGTAGTTCTTTAGGGGCAGCCATGCTTGAGGGCATTTCAGCATGCTTTTTTTTTCAATCATGGAAGTTGGCCTGAGGTTACTTTGAGCCCTAGAATGTCTCAAGTGCCATGTACTATCACTGAACTGTCCACTGTCTGCTGAGCCTGTACCAGGGCTTGAAATGCTTTATGTCATATAACATAATATGCTATTGATAACCGAACTGGATATTATGGATCTAGTAACTGGTTTGTCTCTGGGCAGCATAATTCGCAAAATTTCACAAAAATAACAATCACAATAATGGTGATAATTTCAGCATAGTATTGTAAACTAAAGAGAAATTGGGGAGCAAATCTCATATAGAATATTGTTTCTTTCAGGGTGATCTTGTGACATAGAATACATACAACTAGAGTGACTTCACTTGAAGAAACAATAACAACACTGTGGCAAACTCAATAGCTGCTTTATAGCAACTTTATAAGAGAATTTGAGCATTTTCTCATCCTACATACTGAATTAGGAATTTGGTACTTACTTAAAAAAGACCTAGAATAGTCACCTCCTTTTTTCCTTACTGTTGTGTGGTTTTAACAAAGCCTGCAGCCCAACATACAACAAAGGTTTAACAAGAGCTGCATCTCAAGGTTCACACACTACCTGTGATTTCTAAGAAATGTTTGATGTTAAAGTAAACACATCCCAAAAGATAGAACTACTCAGGGACAAAAACTTGTTTATTTGCAAAAATAGTGTAAAGCAGTGAAAACAGCAACTGAATAGAATGAATGAAGAAAACAGACACTAGCATTACTTTCTTTCTACTTTATCTCAGCACCTCTGACCTTGTTTTGTATTACACTAAGAGCTAAAGTACACTCTGAAAAGCATTTAAAACCGGAGGTACTGCTAGAAAACAGAATCAGAACACCTAAGAGAATGGAAGGAATAATCTTTACAACGTTCAACAAAATCTTTATGTCTCAGCCTCAGCAATTCATTGATTATGTCTCTTAAAAGGTATGTGCATCACATAACACAGGCTTGTGTTGCATCCAGTGATAAAATGAGCAGCAGACAAATGTTGCAGCAGGTACTGGAGAGATATTATGACAAAAGTTCACAAAGATTATGCCGGATGCACTGAAAATCACTGTACTGTACACTCTCATTCTAACATCACTAAAGTTTAAAAAAGGAACAATTACCTAAAATTACTTTTTCCATGCATGTGTGTGTGAGAGTTTGTGTCTGTACCATGGAAATTGAGAATGAAGAAGCCTCCAGTTGAAAAGTCCGAGTGAAAACGGATCAGGACCTTTGGGCTAGTGCTGTATGCAGACTCTAATGCTGTGTTACCACTGAAGACTCCAAGTTGAGAGCTGGAGGTGTCTGGGCCATCCCTAGATTAAGAAAGAGATGATGATGTTTAAAAAGAACAGAGGATACATATACAATACACATTTGCAGGTAACAGATATCAAAGTCATATTGAAATAAACAGTAGCAAAATATTTAATTTTAGCCCATGGCTAACAATTAAATGTTGTTGAAAAGTTACATTTTCCAAAGTTCCTAAATGCTCACTTTTATGCATTTAATGAGCATGCCATTGGATTAAACTAGGGTTTTGCAATTTTAAAGTGCCTTAGCTCTCCTGTCTCCTCAATAATTCAAGGTCTTCTGAAGGTGTTGGAGCTGTTTGGAGAATCAAAATATGCTATTTGGATAATTTACACCAAAATTGATTCAATAATTGCAATACTCATACGAGTTTTTTTTTTTTTTTTATTTCTCCACACTATATCTTTGTATGAGTTCACTGTCACATTTTATACTATTACAATATCGACTACATTTATTGCATTGTATTTCTTATTGTCTGTCTTGATAATAGAGCTTTTCTGCAGAAATATTTCAATATAAGTGTAACAATAACCTGATGCTAGAATCTGTATCACAAATGCATGTATATATTGAATTTAAAAATGTCATGGATGGTGGTGTATGGTATGTTTATTATTATTTATTATTATTTATTTCATCAGCTGCAAATGCCCTTCTTCAATGCAAAAACATGAAAAATTACCAAAAAATCTGATTAATCTTTAACTTGACCAGGAAACAACCTGCTAAAGAAAAGGTGAAGTTTGTGTGTAAAAGAAGGGTTAGTTAGTTAAAACATGTCAGGTATTATTAAATAGTGTATTATTTATTTATTTCCACTTAACTCAAAGTAGGCTACACAAGAAACCTTCAACAGAAAAAGTATGTGGTATTGGCATTTGGTATTTCCTCTGTGGGTGAAAATCCTACACTGAAATGACAAGTTTAGGAAAAGTGCCAGAATTTTTTCCCCTCATACAGTACATTATAAGTAAACTTACTCTATCTATTTACTGCAGGAATTGACAACCAATGTGCAGTTGGGAATATGATGGTATTGGGAGAAATGCATAAAAAGCTGACTTCACTGAACATCAAACAAAATCATTTCACAATAAAAGAAATGCATTCTTGGCAGAAGCAGGTTAGTGTCTAACTAAGTAGAAAACTAATGTTTCTATGATAAAGTGAACATATGGCATAAGAATGAGATATCAAGTACATTTGTAGTATAACAATAATAAGATGTTTTGTGTCTTTGTTTATTAAATATTAAGATGTATAGAGTCAACTTCTTCTATTAAACATATTCATTACAGTTGAGTGCTGTAATTTTTAGAGCGTTTATGACTCCTTTCTATTTCCTTGTTCCTCCATAATTGGCTAATCACGAATGCACAGATTTTTGCCTATTCAGAAATCTGTCATAAAGACAGAGATACTGCAACATGAATCACCAATACAAAAAACTGTTGTTTGACATCTGAATACTGTGGCTGTTATATACCACAGATGGTTACTGGACAGAAACCAGTTAGCAAACACCACGGAGAAGCACGAGGCATCACAATTTTTATTAATGTGAAACCAGAAAAGAAGAAGCTGGTGAAGGAGGATCAACATAACTACTACAAGTGAAGCAGAATAGATGGTCTGAAGAATGACCGCCTTGGCTTCTCAGATCATAAAACAATGACTTCATTGTTTGATTGAGAGTAGTGGTTGCAATCAGCTGTTACTAATGGCACATCTCAAATTAAATGTTGGGAACTAAAGCAATGCTTTATGAATTTATTACTTCATGTGACATCTAATGGTCAGTCCTCAGTAGTCATGCATACTAAACAATATTTAACAGTGAGCATTTGAAAAATCTGACCTACAGCATGCAAAAAGAAGTTTAATTTTATCAAAAATAGAATCACCTTGTTCCACTCATCCACATCTAATATGAATTATTTTGGGATCAAACTCTTAAAATTAACCATTACAAGTTTCATATTTCATTGAATAGAAATCATGATCTCAATCCATTACTTATTAACCCGGCAGCTCACACAGGGAATAATGCATCTCCTCCACCCTCTGTCCAAGTGGATTCAAAAAATCCAAACACGTTACAAGAGCAGTGGCCCCAATATTATACTCGTAAGCTCTTGTGAATACAATAAAATGATGTCAGATATTACAATTTTATTACAATAGGCTGCTGATGCACACAATTAAAGCATTTCTAATACATACTTTATCATGAACAAAGTTCGCCTAAGCCTTTGTACATAATTTGAATATGATGTAGGCCATTTAGGCACTGACAAACTCAACTGGAAGGCAATTACTGTATAAATTCTTATGATGTGCACCTGCCATATATCAACAATTGTATTTGTATCTCAAAGTCAACATTACTTACGGTGTCTCTCATGGGGCAAATCTTTGGTTCATTACTGTTCAATCTCTATATGTTTCCGCTTGGGGTCCATTATTCAGTAATTCAATATTTCATGTCATTGCTACACTGATGATTCACAGCTGTACGTTATCTGTCTCCTCCATGATCATAACCCTGTAAGGCACATGACCTCATCCAGCATATTGATGATATCAAACAATGAATGGAGGAGAGATTCTTTTAGTTTTCCCAAGGGCCATGAGGCACCATATTCACAATTAACCTCCATACCTCTAACACTATGTGAGCAAGTCATTCTAGATTCTGACCGCACTTTCTAGAGACACATATCTAAACTTTCCACACTGTATTTTATCATCTCAGAAATACAGTATATTCAAAGTCAAATCCCTCCCATCTCTTTCAGACTGAAAAGCTGATTCATGCATTTATATCGACTAGATTTGATGATAGTTACACACACAAAAAAAACAATCATTCAGAATGCTGCAGGCAGAGTTCTAACCAAAACCAGCAGAAAAAATCAACCCTGTTTTGGCCTCCTCACTGAATCCCAGTAACACAAAGGATTGATTTTCAAGTACTCCTCATTGCTTTCAAATCGGTAAATGGCCAGGCTCAACCTTACATCACTGACATGCTCACTGAGTATACACCGAACACAACTCAGAGATCATCACACAGAGGTCTCTCCTTAACATTCCAAGAATAAATTGACACTGGAGCACTGAAGTACTACAAACTTTAAAACTGTATGTTTACAGTATGTTATTACTCAAACCTGACAAACAGAGAATTGATGTTGGTATCAGTTTTATTGTTTCCACATGGAACATTTGTTTTTCCTGCCAGAACAGCTGCAGAACAGCCTAAGCCTGAGTCAACAGTTGAACAGCATTAATGGAAGTGGCTATACCATTTACCTGATTGTAAAGCCTGTGGAAAAGAGCTTTGGATCATTTATTTTAAATCTGATGAAGGCTCTCGAAGGTAATGGTATTTTCCTCAGTCTGAGAAAAGGATCCCCATTCACTTCAATATATATTCAGGTGCTACAGCAATAGCTTGAGCAGAGTGCAACAGTCCATTTGTATGCACTCCCATTACACATGCCTTTTATTACCCTCTAATCTATGAATGTGATTTTATAATTCCTTTCACAGTCAAAATGTGCCAAAAAACATGTAGATCACGGAAAGAAATTTATAACTGCAGAATAACTTTTTGCTGCACCTCTCCACTGCTGTATTCATGGCTCTGGAGGCTCGCAAGAGTAAAAATGAGGAGTCATTGACTCTGAATCTATTACTTTTTCCTACTGCCTGAATTTCAGCTGCTCTTTTTCTTGGGTTTGACTTTTGAGTCCAAAGACATGATCACAACGAACGATGACGTGGCCCAAACACTGCCTGTTGTTTTTCTGGTGAATTTATAGTTTACTGTTGTTTTTGTTGGCAAACATGAGAAGAAAAATGTAATCATTTGAAATGAAATTTCTCTTACATGTGAGATGCAGCCAAGTGTGGTTGATTTTGTGAACTCGGCTCTACCACTCCGTTCATTACATTTCCCAACTCTCCACTGACTCTCATCATTACAGTCAGAGTTCTTGAGCCCTCTTCAGGTCTGTGTGGCCATGGCACTGAGTTAGATTGAATTGGTCAGTGGTCCCATTGTAAATGCATTACTCTCACACTCCCTGTATTACAATTTTACCTCCACACTGAGTCTCATTATTATTGCAGAAGAGTGTGTCTGTGTATGCATAGCACATAGTGTATAGGTGTGTATGTGTGAGGGGTTTAAGTCGATGCAATTTCTTTGTGCTGACCATTCTACACACAGATCTGTGTGGGATTGTTTATATCCCCATGTATAATGAAGTCATAAACAATTGACTCAAACTGATATATGCGTATCCTTGTGCAGTCAAATCTGTTTGATATAATAAACTAGATAAACCCAAAGCGGCTCAGTTTCTCACAATGTCAATACACTCAAGTGGTTATCCATATCTGATCTGAATCTGGATTACCACAAAAATCTGATAATTTCTTCCTTGGGCCATAACCAACATCCCTAGAAAATTTCTTATAAAATTACTTTTTAAAGTTATGCTGCTCATAGACAGACACATGCAACCAAAAACATAATTGCATTGGTGAATACCAGGGATGTCTGTTTGAGTGTGTGTGCGTGTGTGCTTGCGCGTGTGTGTGAGGGATAGACGTATTCAAAAACAAAAGTAAAAGTTGGTATTGTTTCACCATCTTCTTGTCAGTGCGCAGAGCAAACGCAGAGTATAAGTGCATTCAGTGATAAAATCAGTAGATAGAGGAGAAAGTAAGAAAATAGGCCTTAGTATTTGTGTGTCTATTTGTGAGTGTAAGTGTGACATACTTACCAGACAGCAATGTAATCAGTGACAGGCTCCGTCTGCAATAAGGTGAAGTTGATATAAACTCCATGTCCATGGGGGACAGTGATGAGCCAGATACAATCTTGGGAGTTGGGGTATTCATTGGGGTACTGTGGTGAATAGATGGTGCCATTTTCAGCTGTGACATTATAGCCACAAGGAGCTGTAAAAGGCAGAGTTATAAAATTATTCATTTGCAAATGTGTCACTTGATTCCAATGTGCTCGACCTGGAATGATCAAGAGAAAATAATTCCTGTGGAACTGCAGACAGTGAAGAATATAATTATTTTCAATGTTATGAGTAATAATAAAAGTAGATGCAACAGATTCTGTTAAAAATGAGGAACCAGGTAAAACAAAAAGTGATAAAAGATTAAATTAACTTCAATTATATTCGGTCATAATCTAATAATATCAAAGTCCCTACAAGTATCTCTTCTAAACTCATCACCCTACAGAAAATTTGAAAGATGGATAAAGTGTTGATAAATGTTAAAAAATTAGGTCTCAAATCATGTAAAATTCAGCAAAATTTTCATCTCTGAGATCCACTGGAGGAGCCAAACACACATCTACACACATGCACACACGCTGGCCTACTCTGCTGGAGGAGTTCCATTCTCTCCTCCTAATGCACTGTCACACACATATTCTGGCCCATTCACTTTATTGGGTCCAAAGTCCACAAATGTCGCTGCTCATCAGTGTTTGTACAGAATTATCACTGTAAACGCACCAATACCAAACTTCCTGTTCAACCAAACACAGTTTAACGACTATATGACTATACTATACGACTATATAGGCACTTTAATGTATTATTTATTTTATAAGGGATGTTGCAGAGGTAAAAGAAGTCTTACCAGCAAATAAATAATTAAAACTGACATTCTTTAGTATATCTTAACTTTATAATTCCAACTTAGTTTTGAATATTGTACAACATTTTAAAATAGCTGACAGACATTAACATGGTTCAAATACCTTCATGTAAGAAGGTTATTGGTTCTTACCCTCACAGCGTGGAAATGGATGGTTCCACTTCCTGTTGGTCCCATGTAGGCACGTTAGTACTGAGGGTCCAATCAGAACATAACCAGGATAGCACTGAAACGTTATGGATTGGCCAGCACTGTAGTCATTGTTGATGATGTCACCATTAGGGAAAGGAAAGGGGTCCTGGCAGTTCTGTAGTTCATAAGCTGAAAAGAGAGATGGGTATGATTTCACACTTGGTTGATTTTGATGCGTCAGGAAAATAAGAAGCCGCTCTTCAGTAAATTGTGGACACACTTACAGACATATTTGGTTTAATACTGTATATACAGTGTGGTTGTGTTCCTCTTTATTCTGCTACATAGTCTCATACAGTGACTTTTAATGCTTACTATTTTACAACAGAATGACAATTCATTGTATTAAAATCATTTTCCTATTTAGAGCTAATGGACTTGAGAGAGCATAAAGAAATCTATGACTAACAGACGTTACCTGCAGTAAGTGCAGCTACATCAATAGATCTCATTTCATTTTACGCAGGTCTCTGAACATGTATGCCTGGCATACCAACCATCGCTTACGGATATTTCAGTATCACAAGTCCATTTAGGGCATGTGTCTCATTCTGCAGGAACATCATAGTAAGCCAAGGCCTTCCATTAAATGTGCAATTGAAAAGAGCAGTGGTGGCTGACAGCAGAATGCCAAGCAAAGGGAGACGAGTAAGAGAGAAAGGCAGCACCCTACAGCACCAAAACAAGCACTCAGCATCAAACCAATACAAATGGGGCCTGCAGCACTGGACAGGACCTGAGATGTACATTGTGCGAATGAGGCTTCAGAGACACACCATGCTGGCAGTAGCAGCAGGATCTAGGATGTAGGAGGAAACTGTATTTCATGTCACTTGTGTGCAGGAAAACCTGTGGTGATGCTGAGTGCATGTCTGTTGGACACACTGGCAGAACTAACTAGACAAAGTAGAAATTAAGAAGTTATACATAAGTAAATAGTAACAGATGTAGAGGTGCCATGTAAAAGCAATATTTAGTGTGAGGCATTACTGTAAGTCCTTGGTTAAAAGAAATCCCACTAACACCTATTCCCATCCTGGTTTTGTGTGTAAAGAATATTTATTAATGGTGGCAGGTTGAAAGTAAACTCCCAAAATGGACCAAAGAGGGAAGTAGTGAGAATCTAAGTGTATAAAATCATCACACTGCTGTCAGATAAAAAAAAAAAAAAAAAAAAAAAAAAAACATCCGGTGCAACTCTATGTGAGGAAACATGTCCATCCTTGAAGACAGTGACTACAATGGGGGGCAGCATTGATAAGCATTGACTGCAGTCTAAGGGGACTTGGCCATTGCCAATGGGGAGAAAAAAATGTGTCTGTGTTTACGTCTAGTTTTGTTGGCACATAGGCCCACAATGCGTCTCTTGTGTCTTTGAAGTAAAGCACTTCGGACTACAAGTTAAGCCTTCTAGACAAGATGGCAGTCTCTCACAGGGGCATACAAACAATCCATTCCTTTTAATGATGAGAGGAAAGCCATGAGGTTTTCTAAGTCTTTAGCATGACTCATCCATGGATCAAAGCCCAAAATCCCATAGCAAAACATTTTTCACCCTTCATTTCTTGGACTTTTGGAGTGAGGGTAATTTTGCCACTGAATGTTTTTTTTTTTTTTTTTTTTTCAGAACACTTTAAAAGAAATCACTTCAAAAAAACAAGTTTGTGTTCCCAATCCCACATATGGTGAAACAGTAGGCTCACTTTGAAAATATGTGTGTGCTCTCAGCATTCCTTGAGGGGCCGCTTTAAAGTGAAATTGCCTGCAGTCATACCTCAAGGTATGTAGCATTCAATGTCTGCAATCAACCTAAAAGTTCAACATTAATTTATCAAATAACAGATGAACTCACCCTGATAGGTCAGTTTAAATCCTGGCCTGTTCTCAGAGTGGTCACTGTAGAAGTGGATAATTGTCAGGTGGGTAGTGCTCAGTAGTGGAGCTGGAATCTGTGAACCAGTAAACTGTCCAATGAGAGCAGAGCTATGCTGTGGTCCAGCCCTGACCTCCAGGAAGTCATGGTTGTCTTCAGAGGAGAAGTTTTGAAACTGAATATGGGCTCCTAGAAAACAGGGGTTTGACATTCATTACCACATATTATACATGATCATAGTCAAACAAAGTAAAAATATTTCATGACCAAAAGATGGTCAGACATTTGTGGATGTGACATCAACTATAGAAGCTACCTGAAATAACTTGATAGTTATTGGAATTTCATTATTATATTTGAAATATATAATAATATATATTAATAATATTTGAAATAACTTTTAAAGTGTATAGGCAACTAGAGAAATACCGTGAGCATTCAAACCAAGTTATTATTTCTATAAATGCATTTTAATTTGGCACTTTTGTATAGTCATTTTAACATTTCAATCAATTACACCGAAGCTAAAACAGCTTTTTTGTTGCCAGTCACCGTAGCAATAAATGCCATTTAAAACTGTCACTTGAGCATACTGTTATCTTTTTCTTTCATATCACAAATCATAATATATTGTACCTAAAAAGACACAAGGGCTCATCCCCGTGCCCCATTCATAACAGCAGTTAGTGTCCTCGTTAAACATAAGAAACCATGTGTCAGCCTCCAATGAAACGAGTTATAACTTTGAACAAACCATATGTGCTGCAGATTTGTGCTAAAAAAATTACAACTACACCAACAGATGTGGTTAAAGTGATACATTCTTTCAGCAATGCAGTCACACCTCATAACACTTACCATATCCAGTTGGCAAGGTGATTTGCCAGGTGCAGTCCAGGTTGCCGGGGTAGTTGCCAGGGAAACCTGGACTCAGGATGACACCACTCATCTCAGACAACACACCGCCACAGCGAGCTGACACCACAAACACAACAAAGACATCATTAAAGCAGACATAAACATTAACAATGTACAGTAGAGAGCATTCTTTTTGTTTGTTCCAAAGCAAAACTGGCAAAAAATACAGCAATATTAGTTTTATCTGGTTTGTATATGGTAATGAGTATAATAACTATTTGTGGAAAACTTTTAAGAGTTGCATTATTTTAAAATTAAGGCAGTAATATTTACAGTAATCAACTTGACCAAACTATCTGTTTTTTTTACTTTTGCTTCAAGAGTTGCTTTACCATCGATCACACATATGTGGTGGAGGCATCAACTGAAATGGTGGCCAAGCAGCAATGTGGGTCTGTCTGTTACTTTGCTTTGCTGTGTCGTGTGTGTCAGAAGTTGAGAAATGAGAAACAACTTTTCAAAATCATGTTCAAGTGTTTAGTTGAAACACTACACAGCCCAAAGTGAGCTCTCGGACAAGGTTTTTCTCCCCATTACCAATGTTTCTTTATTGGACAAAGTCTCCTGTACATCACCATCACTTCACCAACATTAGCAGGTGATAGCTATCCCCAGCACTAAACCATCAAACCATCAAGCGACACATTTGTGTGAGATTTTGATTTGGTTGATGCAAAGGTTTCTGATTAAAAGAGTAAAGGCTTAGTTTGACACTTAGTAAATGAGGCTGTGGCAGGACTGAGTTCAGTTAGTCCTGAAACAACAAGGAACTTTAACTAGGAAGTTTAACTGGAACGGGCCAAGAACTGAGTTATTCAAGCCCACAATATAGAATATAAATATAAAACAAGGTCCCTTAAGACAATTGCAGGAGTTAGAAAGCCATGGCTCGTAACACAAAGTACAAAAATTCTGTTTGTTCCTAGAAGGCTTATTGATTTTATAGATCGCTGACCCTATGTCAACAAAGAAGTTGCTGACTGTCACAGATTTGATTCCAAGCTGGTAAAAATAAGTATACCAACTGAGTTGTAGATAAGAGCTGCAGCCTTTTATTCAGACATTTCTATTTATTGTTTTGATTTGCAATAAATTTCACTGAATGCTCCTGCAATATGTTACTGTGAGTGGATACAGCCTCAGTTTGATCTACACTGTGAAGAAAAACATCAGAGTACTATCCCAGCACCTGACAAGCCCAATATATTTATTACTATTAAGAAACTTTTACATTTATCTTAATAGATTAATACATTGACTTTTGACGTGTAACAAAATATAATTTTTTTAACAATATTTAACCTGTAGACCAATTCCAAAGGTTTTAGCTGGTACGTGTCACTTAAACGCCCAAATTTAAACCTGAATTATACTACAAACATGTCACCACAGACCTTTGACACTTTTGTGTTTAGACCACTTGTGCCACTTTGCTGAACACCAACATCTAAAACTTTTCATGGGCTCTCACATGTACACTATATAATCTTTCTTATTTGATCAACAATTTATTGTTCATCTATTATTTATTTTATTTAATTTTAAGTGCAGTGTCCTGGTGTGAGTGTGAGTTACCAATGCAAAGAGGAGGTGGGTAGTTCCATCGACGCACAGTACCAGGCATGCAGGAAATGTGAGAGTGGCCCTGAAAGTAATAATACAGTTGGTTAGTTTCAAATAAAAGAGAGTAAAGGCACAGTTTCAACAGTCAAAATAGTTTATGAAAATACTGAGGGTGATCATGGATAAAGTGTGCAATCTAATTAAATTTTTATTTCAGAAAATCAAACGGGTGTGGTACTGCAGTTCACTGACAAAATAATGTACACACCTAATTTCATTATATACTTTGCAAACAGTCTTTAATCTGCTTATAGTTTTAAAACACAACAGTGACTGTTACTTAGACAATTTATGTGGGAGTGTTTTTTTTTACATTGTTCTTTTCTTTTGTTTTTTTCTTCTTTTTTTTATTTTATTTTATTTTTTTTACCTGCAACGTGTATCCAGGCTCACAGGTGAATGCCACCACCTCATTGACCATATATCTGTCTCCAGTTTTAATGCCATTGGCTGGGATCATTGGCTCTGGACAGGTGGTAAGACCAACAGCTTCAAAATACAAGAAGAGGGGGGGGAAATACAATTAGCATTTAGGGATATTTATTAAGCTTGACATGGTGATGATGTAGAAAAAAAAATATAGGAACCTTTACCTAATTACTAGTTTGAATATCTACACAGTTAAATCCCAATTAAGCTATTCACCTATCCCATCATGTTTAAGTCACCACCATGAATTATTCTGTTACACACCCACCCCATATGCATCAAATTACAACTAATAAATAGTGTGTATATCATGAGCAGTGACTATTTCCAAACCTTAGAGGTTAGCCACATCTTTAATAAGTTTGACAGCAGCCGGCTTCTATCAAATAGCATCAGGATTTCTCTCTCTCCCTCCCTCTGTGTGTGTTTTTGCTTGTGTGTTTCACTTGGAAAATTCCGCAGGAGACTGCCCTAGAGCAGTTGCTATGGCAACACAGGGGTGGAAGAGGGGTACAGAGTGGAAAAGAGAGAGGACTGAATCTTTGTTTGTGTGTGCACACTTGTGGGTGTGTGTCTCGTTGGTTCATTATCTACCTTCCTACAAGCAAAACAAAGTGATCCCACTGAGCTTACACACACATACACGCACACACACTCAAATTATATGACTGACAGAATGTGTTCCACAGTTCCTTTCCCCAAACCTCAACCATCATGGCTAAATCTGAATTTGATGTTAGCCCTAAAACCAACTCATCACCCACAGGCATTCATCAAAATGTGTTTTTCTCACCTACACACACACATGCATGCACACACACACTCTGCGGTATCTCAGCCTCATAAGTGACAGTGAGTGAGTGAGAGTGCATGAGAAATTGTTGGATGAGTGTGCTCAGTTATGGACTTTTTGTTTGGAGCATAAGAAAAAAGTTGCATGAAACTGTAAAGTGGACAAACACTGTGTATTTTAAGCAAAGCATCAGCAGGCTGTCATGACAACTAATCAATGGAACTATTCCATTTGGCTGACCACCTCTCTCTCACTCTTTCTTTCACTCTATCTGGCTCTGAGTGTGTGTATGTGTGTTTGTGTGTTATAACAAACTGCCTACTCTTTTCGTGGGATATGAAAGAGCAGTGGTGCTGTATAAAATGCTGACAGTACCACAAACCACCCCACTAGGACCACTAGACTTCAAGTAGACAGTGTCAGCATTTAATGTCTAACTGACTGGATTTACTATACTTCTGTTTCAATTTATTAAATGGTAGACAAGGGACAGAGATGTCTCACTATGCCTTTTACAGATCAAACACCCTTTAACCAGCTTAAAATGAAGAAGAGAACATCATTTACACATCTTAAACAATTGATTTAATCAACTTGTGGAAATAACCACAATACTACACATACTGAGGAGGCCAAACATTAGGACAAACACAAAGTAAAAACAGTAGTTTACACGCTAAAAGTTATAAAAATAAGAACTAGGCTTGGCCTGTGGGTATTTTGTTTGTCTGTTTGTTTTGTATCCTCCACCAAAAAACTTTGCTGTCAGGTAAAAAAAGCAACTCCTTCAGAAGAAAAATGTCCTCACCTTCTACAACAATGAGGACAAAGTGGAATACATCTCTAGAATTGTGTACTAAAATATCCTTTTTTATTTACTATAGATGTGACAACTTTGCTACTGTGCACCCAAGTACTCAAACCTGTGTCAACTGTGTTGACTGAGAGTTTACTGTGTTTTTAACCATATTCAGAGATGAAACAGCTCTCCTACTACACGGCCTTGTTGTTTCCTGCTGTTTCTTTAGTGGTGTCACAGTCACAGTCAAACAAACCATAGAACCCAGTCCACAAACTAGTCAATCAGGAGGAAAGACATTGATGATGTCATCTGCATAACAATGGAAAAATGGAAGGACATATAGGGTAAAAGTTATAGGCCCGAGCACTGAGCCCTGTGGAACTCCATAATTAACTTTATAGTGCATGGAGGCATGATCATTAACATGGACAAACTGGATTATATCAGATAAAGAGAACTCAGAGTCTGCCTCTGCAATAGATTATTATAATAGTGTAGAGACTACACTAATCTGAGGCCAGGGGCCAGGAGCCCTCTGATGAGTTTGATACATTATGTCATCAAAGACTGTTCAGATCCACACAAATACAGTTCGTGACTACACTGACACACAGAAAAATCCTAGACCCACATTAATCCACCCTCCTCACACTGATTACGCTGGATATAAAGTGTCCCCTACTTAACCAGGCTCTATGGGTCTTTGTTTTCATGTTGCATGGCCACCACAAGTTGTGAAAAATATATTGGTGTACATAAATACCCAGTTTCCAATATGCAGTGTGGAGCTAACCTGATGCCACATTGCATTTCATTGTGGTAGATGGTATTAATCAGCAATAGAAGTCTCCGAGATACGTCTACTTGTGATAAAAGTTACTTTCATCATGTTTCAGTATAGCTGCGATTTCTGTCCAGGAGTTTGCCTTCACAAAGAATCAAGAGCAACAACTACAAAGATCCTTTTATGCACATTTTCAACCAAAGTCTTCTCTCCATTGAAATGAGGGGCTTTCATAAAAAGCAGAGCCCAAAAGCCCAAAAAGATCACTACCTGCACTGCTTTTGACTCAATAATACATGTGTTGCAAGCTAGAGTATCCATATAAATGCAAAATCATAAAAAATAAAGTGGCTTGCCCACCCATTTTTACCTGCAGATTATTCGTGTGACCTTATTCCTGTATAAAAGGGTTGCATTCTAATTTAAGTGTCACATATGGTTTCATCTTCCAGTGTGATGGATCAGGTGCATCTGCTAATAAAAGCCTTTATGAAAAAATGAGTGCAGCCACATTTAAAAATAGCATAACAAAAAATATAGAAACATTAAACTGAAGTAACCCTTCTTTTAGGTTTTTACTCCAAGTGAAGTTGTGATGACACACAGAGCTGACAAAAATGAGCCACAGAAGTCTGCATTCACCTCCACACAGCAACACACACGTAGAAACACGCACCCACACACACACACACACACATGCAGACGCTCACACTTACTCACAAAAGGGAACATGTTTATTGATCTGGAAGTGATTGTAACCTAAAACAACGAAGAAGACTCAAAGCACATCCATACTCTGACAGGTGTGTAGGTGGGTGAATGCAATCATCTTAATATCTATCTCTATACATTTGTCTATCTATGACATTTATATATGTATGTGTCTTGTTTGTGCACTCATGTGCATGTAAAAAACAAGAAAAAAACAACTTGCGTATGCATTTGTCGGACTTTTGTGTTTCTGCCTATGGCCCTCCAGGTGTGTGCTCTGTATATGTGTATGTGCTCTGTGTGTGCTTCTGTGTTGAACTCAACATGTGTGTCTGTTCTCAGGCTGTACCACCAGTGCCAGTTCAGGTCACTGACTCTTGCTGTTGATGTTGGAATTTGGTTATAACCCTGTATGTGTTTGTGTGCATTTCTGGTTTCAGATAAGAAGGGGCCTGGTATTCAGTCACTCATTGTTTATCACTTTATCCTCCACATGAGGATCACGGGGGAAAGGTCGCCAGTCCATTGCAGTGCAAACATAAAGAGACAAACAACCATTCACTCTCACATTCACACCTATGGTAAATTTTGGACCGTGGGAGGAAACTAGCCACTATACCTGCTATTCAGTCTGTGTTATTTTATTTTTTACATTTCTATTTACCTTAAAAGTTTTGACTTACTTTTGTATTCTAGGTGAAAACCTGCCGCCACCACGCTGATATCACTTTGAAAGTGTAGTAGGAGCTGATTTGATGTTGAGTTGAGGAGAGCAGGGGCTGTAGTCCCTGCAAGAACAAGACAGACAACAAGATTAAACATTTTTTTTCCTGTCTAATTCACAGTCTCTGGTACATAGACTGATCAGACATAACACTAAAACAGTTACCAGTTTTAAAGATGTGGCTGATCAGTGTATGGCTTTACATTATTGGTTAAAGTTAATTTCAAGTCACAGTTTGTATTACATATTTTTCTTGTTAATTTTTAACAGACTATTTTACAACTAGACAACTCAGTAATTTCACTGTATTGATATACTGTATAAGACAAAAAGCCATTTCAATTTGTCTATTCTGAACATCATCTGACTGAACTAAATCAAAATGTAATTTTACCAACCCCCATTTGTCACCAGTTAAGTACAACACTAGAACTATGAATTTCATATAACAATTCACAGTTTTTACTTTTGCTAAAAGCTCTACACTTTATTTAGAGGTTATGGTATGTGTAAAGATGCATGTATATGTATGTGTTGTAATATTATAACAAAATCAAATCCCAATACCAGCTGGGAATTTATGTACAGTATATAAGGTGAATGACCCTTGGTCTCAATGGACAGGAAGCATTTAGTGTTGGTATGTGAAGCAACCCTCATCTGCTCAAGTCAGCCTCTTCAGTGGCCGACACAGATCACTGTGGTTATAGTGGGCAGATCCCCTGTGTGGCTTCTTAAGAAGGGCACTGTCTGCGTGTGTGTGCGTTTGTGTGTCCCTACGGGCAGCGTGTTTTATGTGTGATAGGTGTGTGACAGGTATGTGCTTGGGGCAGGTCACAAGGGAAACTCCACTGGGAAATTGTAAAAGGTTAGATCATTCTTTATCATCATTCCCTCCCTGCCTTCTTTCTCTTCCTTCTCTCCAAACTTGCATCACCTCTGTCCCTCTCTTCTTCCTCTCTTCTCTCTCCCCTCTCCCTGCCTGAAAAGCAAAATACTAATCACATTTTTATTATTTATTCAAGATATATAAAGTATACATCATATTTTGTGTGGTATTGCAACTCATCTATGGTACCTCTGTGTGTGTAGCTAAAGTTTAAGAGCTGTCATATCTAATTTATCATATATGCTGTGCATGAATGTGTGTGTGTGGTTGTGTGTGCATCTTTAGTTAAGCAGCTGTCATATCTCATTCATCAGAGAACCTCAGAGTGTTTCAGTGCATGGGTATCTATAGGTTTAGTGTGTTTATTTAGTGCGTGAGAGTGTGTGTGTGTGTTTTTGCATACAAGAATACTGTCATACCAGAAAATGACCCTAATTTAGGGGCTGTCATGTCTCCTCCATCGTAGATCTCCAGAGAGTCCCAATTGTGTTCAGTTGCAAAAGTCATCACTTGGATCTTAATAGGAAACCAATGGAAATAAATTATTGCAACAGCCTCCAAATTAATGAACATGTATTGCCTGAAACATTCTACCCTAAGTGTATATGCATCTGTACCTGTATCCCAGCCCCTTCACTGACATGGATCCTCCACAAACAGTTGAGACTGTTAGGGTAGGGTTCAGGATAACCAGGAGACAATACTGTACCACGACGTTCGGTCAAGTTGCCACTGCAGGGAACTAGAATGAAAACATAAACATTGAATTCCTTAGCAAGTTAGCTCAACACACAGGATAAATATATGGTGTTGAAATTACTAGTACAGGGAGCCAGAGGGAAAATGTCTTACCAATACAGGTCGGTGTTGTTGCGTTCCACTGTGCTAGGGCGCCTGGTACGGCCTGGCACCAGATAGCACTGGACCCTTTCAGAAGATACCCAGGACTGCACTCAAACCGAACCACAGATCCAGCCGAGAACTCAGATCCTATTCGTCTGCCATACCGAGGCTCTGGCACTGAGCTGCACTGACTGTCACTGGTGCGAGGCACAGCTACAATGACAGTAATAAAGAAATATGAGAACAAGACAATAAAAGACACAGAACTGTAGTCAGGAGATAAATTTGATGTTGAATTTGAATTGTATGCAAACATTTGTGTGCAGGTGTATGAATGTGTGGAAGAGACAAAAACAATGTGACAGTTACCTTGGTAGACAAAGTGGAAGCCTCTAGCCGACTGGCCACTCTTGGCATTGAACCGCAACATGATCTGATTGGAAGTTGCCAATGGCAGCGTCTCTCCTGAGATAGATACACACAATATCAGTGTTATGTACAAACACATAGCAATGTCTTATATCCTTGCAGACAATGGAGAAACAAACATACACTTATCTGCCAATGCATCTAGTTATGTAGATTGACTGCAGCAGCAGAAGGCCACATTGAACACTTTACAAATGACCCAAAGAAGTGACTGGAAAGTGTAAGATGAATATACACAAATATGCAATAACACACACAGCCTAGTACTGCACTGGCTGATAGTCATAACTTACATAACTTAGCACTTCCTTCTTCCTTTTTCGCCTTGTAGTAAAATATATTCCTCAAAAGGATTAGGATGAACCCACACACACCCACAAAAAAAAATTATGCACTCACAGGCTGTACACGGGCAACTTAAGTAACAGCGATAAATGACAAAAATAAGGCCTGGTGTGGATGACATATACAACATCATTTGCTGCATGTGTGTGTTGCTTTCTAAAAGAGAATGTCTTAGTTTGCATGTTAATGCATTTGTGTACAATCAGTTAGCTAGCTGGAACCGTGTTCTACAAATCTGCCCACACGTGCATGTGCATGTGCATGCATATACATGTGTGCATGAATAAGTAATTATGCAGACTCCATTTGTTTTGTAGAACCTGGCCTGTTTCATTTTTTTTCCTGCCAGTTTTTGGAGAAGGTAGGGGTAAACAATAAACCCAAATCACCCTAAAGAAGTATGGCACCCCAGCTACATTTTGTATGAACAGTCCTGTTTGTTTAAAGCACATCTGATGGAAAGTAATGTGGAAGGACTTTTCATAATATATGCAGTATATTGACAAAAGAAGGAAATAATTAATAAATAAAATCTGTACTCTGCCATTTTTTTTTTATCACCAAAGTTTTACACTGTAATTTTTCTGGCAGTTGCAGTCTTCACATTATCACACAATCCCTCATAAATCTACAAACACATAATAGAAAAAAAAATACCCTGCCTGACTTCTACAGCAAGATGCTAAAGATAAATTCTGAGGGGACAACCCTGTAACATGCCTCCTGGCCATGACACACAACGAGCACATACAATTCCTCAGAAATGAGAGCACATTTAGTTAGCAACTATGTTAATCAATACTTTGTCATGTCTCAGTCTCTAAACTATGTTATCTACATTGATTTGTGTGTCATCTATTGATCTGTGTGTTGCCGCATGAGGACTCAAACTGTTGCCAGAGAGATGACTCAAATTTGGGCAGATAAGGAATCCTAGGGAGGAAAGTGTTAAAAAGTATCAGTGCAGTGTATATCGCATGGCCCCTGTGGCTGATTTCTTCTTGTAAAGATAACCCTTAATGGAATTTCACCAAATACATCATTGTCAAATAAATTGTGATAACGACCACTGGTGCTGAGCTCTACAGCCCCCAAGAACTGCTTTCTTATAGATGATTTCATTATTTTTCTCTTCAACAGATGTGCTCAGAAAAACAAAAAAAAAAAAAAAGAAAAAAAAAGATGAAAACTTAAAAACAGAAGAATTCTACAACTGCTTTTCAAAAAATATGAAATGTTAAATTGGATGTTAAAAGACCACATCAATGCAGTGCTTAAAAGTATTGATACAGTATGACATCATGAAATATTGCAGTTTTTCAGTGTATCAATATTTTCGTACACCTATATATTTTCTTATGGTAACAGAATGTTTTGAGATTTTTTGGAGGTGAGGTTATATGAGATACTGCTAATTTGTCAGGCTACTGTGTTGACAAAAACAGCAATTTTAGTTCAAAGGACATGACAATTGCTGCCTCACTTGGGAAGTTTGTGTGATTTAAGCTAAGAGGAATGATACTTCAATGATTACTTCATTCATATATCAAAGTCACAAAACAACACAGCTGAACTTGCATCAAAAGTCACACCTTTAAAGAAAAATGAAAAAAAAGCCCTCCAATTTCAATTTCAGGGACTCACCTGAATGTGATCCGGCCAGTGAACTCAGCAATCGAGCATTTTCATTGGCTCCATCAAACAGTTCCACAGAGTCGTTCATCGCTGTCTGGAAAACGGCAAACTGACCAAACACCACTGACAAAGAGGAACAGAGCAGAAGACGTCAAAAATCACTTTTGTGTTGATGCTTCATTTACAGTACAAGTACATATAGTGTGGCTAGTTATGTACTTACCAAACTGAGGGGACACAGTGATGTAGTAGGAGCAAATCTGTCTTGTAGTGTAGTTGAGAGGATAGTTTGGGGACAAAACAACCCCTTCTGATCCACCATACTGTCCACCACATGGAGCTGTTGAAATACGACGACGTTTTTTAAAAATTTTTTTTTTTTTTTTTTTTTTAAAAAAAAGCACTTAAAATGCACATTCACTCATTCATTCATTGTTTACTCCACATGAGGGTCACAGAGCTGCTGATGACAGTCACAGCTGACATGGGGCAAAAGGCAGGGTAGTCCCTGGAAAGGTCGCCAGTCCATTGCAGGGCAAACATATGGAGACAAACAACCATCCACTCTCACATTTACATAAATTATATACAGTATATTAGGAAATATACTGTATAAACTAGGTTTTAGCTAATACCTACACTTATACAATGTGGAATTGTATAAGTGGAGCAGTTTATCAAGGCTTTTTTGCTCCTCACTCAAGACACAGTTTGTGCTTAAGGACCTGCTTATTCTTATCAAAAAGACTCATGAGTCTGGAAAGGCACTCGCTGTTTACCATGGTGTATCCTCATTGACATCAGTTCAGTGCCCCTCTCTGCTTTAGCATTTACAGAAGGGTTGTGCAAATGGCAGGCACTTAATAATATTCACATAAATTGCAGAGAATGCACCCTAAAAGATCAGATGTAAGATGGTTTGCCAAACAGAGGCTATGGTGGAAAAGAGAGAATTTAACTAATCTTAACCTTATTATATTTGTTAAAACTCTCGAAAAAGTATATCAATGTTTTATAGGTGTGCAGAGGGACTATGCTGAATTATGTGCAAAAAAGAAGAAAAAATAAATCCCAGGCAAATACTGAAAAATCAGTAAATATGATAGTTTAACATTTTATGACAGCAAATAAAGAGGGCTGTACCAGTGAAATGAAGCTCACACTGGTGATTACTGAGAGACTAGTGCACCTTCATAATCTCAATTTATGTTTAACAAATTTGGCTGCAATCATCATGGTGTTTAAAGAGCTATCATATTATTTAAGCGACTAAGTGCAAAACACTATGTGCCTGCTGAAAGCAAACCAAAAGTTCCTTTTAATATCTACTATGTTAATGATCCATCAACATTTACTGTGTGTTATTCTTAGGGCCTGTAGACTTGTTGAAAATCTGATAAATAACGAGTCACACATCTGTGTAAAGAGTATAGAGCAGTGTGTACATAGAACATGTACTGTAAAAGGTTTATTCTAAGGCGACAAAAACCAAACTTTTTATATTTATACAAACATGTGGGTAGTTCATTAGATGTATGCCAACAAATCCTTCTAAATGCTACAAACATTTTTTTTAGCTTTTTTAATGAAGAAATGACTATACAGTTCTGACATTTTGATCATATTTAAGATTGTTTCATTCACAGCGGATGAATGGTTTGAAAACTTGTACTATTTCACTGTTGACAATGTGCGCAACAGTATAAGGGTGTTTGTGGCATTCTTCTAAAGGAGAGTTTTTCTCCTCTGAATAAATAAAGGTCAAAGTAAATAAGTGACTCACTCATGTTCAAAGCCCACAGAGAACAGCATGCACTTGCTATCTTCTGTACGAATGCCACACTACAGTCTGTGCTAGAGCCAGATTCACTTTATGTTCACTTAGTATATGACCAGTCATCCTAAAACCCCAAATATCTATATAAATAAAGACAGCTTTATGTTCAACCAATACAGATTTTGGAACAATACTATAAAAGCTGAACAGGCTACAACCAAAACAAACACGAAATTTCAATGTAGTCGCAGACCTTACTGTAGCTAAAAAGAGTTTTATGATAACAAAAGCAAACACTTTCAACCACTTTGCTGCAACAATGATTAGAGATATCATACTCATTCATAGCAATGACGCATTTAGATTTTAATCATTTATATTTTATTTTCATCTATTTTTCCCTGCTGCGGGTAGCGCTGCCCATTGCACTCAAAGCTGGCAAATGTGCCCTTCCTCTAATCTGTTATTCTTATGTATCCTTCAAAAGAAAACCCATTTGGCTCAAAAGCTGTTAAGTTTGACAGAATGTTTATGATGTCCCCAAATATTTTTTGGATGATTCAGAGTCTTTATTAAATAATGCAAAAGTATAGTACCTTTGGTGTGCGTGTACTTCCAAGTGCCTCATTAGCACTTGTACTGGCATAATAACCTGC
Source organism: Brachirus orientalis (assembly GCA_016785285.1). Classification (NCBI taxonomy): domain Eukaryota; kingdom Metazoa; phylum Chordata; class Actinopteri; order Pleuronectiformes; family Soleidae; genus Brachirus; species Brachirus orientalis. The sequence continues at coordinate 11,343,088 of JAFBJR010000172.1, forward strand.
CAGGGATAACCTTTTACTTAGGCTGTCCAAATGAATGGAAGTCAATGGCCCTAAGAAGTACAGCTGTGCAAAACGGTATGTGTGTGCATGCCTTTGTAAAAGTCCTACTCTAGGGAGAAATTACTAAAAACCAGTTAACTGGACAAAAGTTCATTTTCAGTTAGGAAACAAAACTGTGTCCCCAGTCGAGAAAAAGCATATATTTTGGTGTAATAATAATAATAACCCCCTCCGAAATACAAAGTCAAATACATACTGTATAACATTTTTTTTTCCAGCAATAAAATAAAATATCACAATGGTAGGCTAACATTGGGTATACAGTCTAGGATACAAACATATAATGTATATAGGCTTTTGTACATAATTTATTTTTTTTGTTCAAAAAATTAATACAGCATTAGAAAAACACAAATTACAACTGTGCCATAATCTAGTGGCACACAGCAGTTCTGCTGCAGCCTTTCCAGATTAGCTTCCCCCTCTTCAGAACAACCCAGCAGGAGAAAAACTTAAGTGAGTGAATTTATGTGGTGCTGAGCGAGAGCACAGCATGGTATCACCTATATTAGCTCTTTACTGCAATTTAAAAAAAGAAAAAAAACAAAAACATATCAATCCCTATTACTGCTGCTGCATGACCCACGAGAGACAGGCCTAACCGTACAGCTTTATCCATCCTTAGTGCCCCCAACAGAGTTACAAACCTGTTGTGCTAACATTTACTGCACAAGTAGAGGTCAGTGAAATAAGTAAGCATCTATGCCACTGTATGTCTGTGGTAGGTAGCTGTGTGTGTGTGTGTGTGTCTGTGTAATAAAAAAGAAACAGAGCAAACATGTATCAACATCTCCACAGCACTTCCCCCAGTGACTTGGTGTCTTGGTCTTGGTTGCTGCTGTGTTCATGTCCATGGCTCCACCCCGGTGGTCACCCACAGTGCGATTCCTACAAGACCTTAATCATCATCTCCTCTGCACGTGTTGACAATGTGAGCATAGCTAAGACATAGGTTAAAAATGTTGCACTGAAAATTAAAAGGGTGACGTGTTAATTAATATGTTAGTCAGAGACTTGTCTGAGATCACTAAGATGTGACGATGTCATTCTATTTGTGGTTTAATAAAACTGACTGTCACTGCAGAGTCAGTGCATTACATACAGGCGACTGCACCTTGTGCCAAGAAGAGGCACCAAGGAGGCCATTTTACCACACAGAACACAGGAGATACTGGTCTACTGCTGCCTCCAACAATAAGTTCAATTGTGTTATTCTGTGACTTGTGTTTGAGAGCCTTCATGTGGATTCACCTAAGTAACACAAAAGTATCATTTTCTGTGTCCTGCAAGCTACAACTGTTATTTTGTCTCTGGTGTGAGGAAGTGAGACAAAATGACACAAACTTCATTTTCCTGGTGGAGAGGGATATTTACCAGTAAGGCAAAGCAATGAACACACAGTGTAAAACAGTGTAGTTGATGCAGATTTCATTGTGCTGTGAGAGATCATAGGATGTGCCATGAAAAAAACATTAAATTGGTCCAGAAAATTAATCTTAAGTTGCGCAAAAGCATACATTTTATTTGAAATGGTACAATGCCTCTCTCCTTGCTTTACAAAGAAGCTTAAAGTTTTATTGTACACTGTCCCTGTCTAAATAAAATTTCATACTCTCAAAGGCTACAATCTTTTTTTTTTTCTGGTGCCCCCGACTGCAATATGTAATAAACTGACTATGTGTCCCTAAGTACCTCATATAACTCTCCTTAAAAAACCTCAAATTATAACTTGAATATATTCTAGGTCATTTTATGAGCTCACATGTTTTTAGAGCCATTTTGGACTTCCCTTCCCTTTCAGTGCTTTGGAAACTGTGCATAAATAGCTCAAATAAGCAACCTATGAAGCACTTTCTAATTTCACAGTGGGACAACCCTAATTGTCTGCGCCTCATCTTGTTTTGCCTCTAACACACGCATGCTCACACACACAATCATTGTTGAGAGTACAAAAAAGATTTCAGAAATGTCCTAAACATTTAAAGATGTCTAGCAGTTCTTCATCTTTGAAGAATTTTGAAAACCATAAACACTTCAGTTATACTGACTTCTCAGAGAGAAGAATTCCTGTCAACAATAAATAAATAAACAGTAAATAATCCAAAACACTTGACTGAGCAGTAGACACAACTGAATCTGTTTGTTTTCTGTATTTTCATAAAAAAAACATAATGGGAATAAAAAATCTTTGAAACCCTGTACAATGGCTTTGCTGCATCCTAGGGAGGCCAAACAGACTCTTGAACGTTCCTTACAAAATTTGTGGAAAAAGAAAAAAAAAAAAAAGGCATTAAATCAGACGAAGTACCTGTTTTGTGAACAAATGTAACACTATGGATGATGAAATTGTAGGCACAAGCAATTTTCTTGCCTGAGTATCTAGCTCAATGTTTATCCATTTCTCTTTGACTGGTACATCTTCTCTTGTTAAACCTTTTCCAGCTCTTTCAATCCAAATGTGGAAGGTGTTACAATACCAGGAATGGGGAGGCTGTGCCCACTGAGCCACTGGAAGGCTGTCATAGTTAAATAACTGTAAAGTGAGTGTTGAGTTTCATAAAAAGTTTCTTATGAAGATTTTCTGTTAAACAAACAAAAGTTCTTTACACCAGTGGTATTCACCAAAACACACAGTGTGTGTCCTAAGAGAGAACACATGTCAATTCCCAAAGCTGATATTTTGAATATTTTCTCGGGAACTGCAATTTGGTGTTGCTGTACCAGCACTAGGTCAGGCAGACTCATTGTAAAAGCAACAAATATATGCGAGTGCAATATCATTGAAACGGAATTACAGCCCTCCTCACAGCAAAAAGGTCACCAGTTGAGATCCTAGTTTGATCGAGAGCCTGTCTGTGTGTAGGTTCTCTCCGTACTCCAGCTTCCACCCAAAGTCCAAAGACATGCAGACTGGAGAATTACTTAAGTGAATACTTAAGTGAAGGATAAAGTGGTAGAAAATATATGGATGAATGTGTGTGGACACATGCATGAATAATGCAAAAAAAAAAAATCTTGTACAGCATTCTTTGTGAGGACACTCATAAACATAATGCATTCTGTATCCCCTTAACCCTAACCTTAACCATAACAATGAAAACCCCAATAAACCAGAACATAAACCTAATTTTAAAACTTAGTCTTAACCCTCAAAAAGCCCTTTAAAGTTGTGTGGAAATATTGCACAAGGTCCAGTCAAAGATGTATCAAAATTTGTCCTCAGAGCCTACAACAGACATGCACACGCTTTTCATGACTTCAGAGGACATTGCATTGAATTACATTAATTTTCTTAATTCCTTACCTTAAAATTCAGTACTTTACATTATGGAGACTTGATTTTTGTCCCCATAAGGAAGACAAGTCCTCATAATGTGACTGTGTAAACAGATGTAAGTCCCCACAACATAAGGAATACGAGGTACACACCTACACACACACACACACACACACACACAGAACTCCATCAACAGTCACAGGGTATTCCCTCTTTCTCACACCAGTCTTAGTTACCATGGAAACCAATAAAAGAGTGGTTTGAGATGAGAGGTGTAAGGGTGCGAGTGATAGAAACAGCAAGATGGGAAGAGAGAGTCAGTGAGTAATAGAGAACGCAAAAAAGTCAATCAAAAATAGACAATGTGGGAGGGAGGTGAAAGAAAGAAAGAAAGAAAGAAAGAGTGTGTTTTGGGGGTCAGCTTGAAGAAGAGAGGAGACAGTGGGAGTATAAGTAGAGATGTATTATTTAAAAAGGTCTCACCCTGTCTAATGAGTTTGATCTAAAAACCCCAGGAGCTGCCCAAAGACAGAGAGACAGACAGAGAATCTTCCTTAACTATGGCTTTGTCCACATGGACACAGAACTTTCCATACAGAGTCTTTTTCTTTGGTCTTCATCCACATGAAACCCCACAAAATGACTCTAAATGCTGGTACTTTGAAAAGCTTTGTTTGAATAAGTATACATTACTGTACAATGTATACTATAACAGAAACAGAGGCAGAATGAACCATGTCAGAGGAACTAAGAAAATAAAATTAAAGTTGTCAAGTTAACTGTCCTGATGATAGTGACAGTGAATGCAAGCACAAGAGAGAGGTGGAACTATGACATCACCATTTTCCCAAGGAAAACACAAGGGTGTTATGTTAAGGATGTTGTGTTTTGAGATTTTATCACTCTGTGACCCATTCTCCAAAAATAGTTTGCTCCCAAAACACAGGTTCCACGTGGACAAAACGGCAATATGATTAAAAAGCTTTAGTGGATTCTCCAGAACTTGGTTTTGTTTGTATGGCCCCTAAGTAGTGAGGAAATTCAGTGAACAATACGGGCCGGGGGAGGGGGTAAGATTAGTAGCAAAGGATTTAATTCCGTTACATTGTTCTGCTTTGATTATGTGAATTGTCCATCAGAGAAGATGAAGGGAATCTCGGAAGATCAATCCATGAATCTGGGACACAGTGCATGGTAAAAAAGCAACAGCAAATTGGCTGGAGCAAACCAGCCAATCATAGTGATCTCTCTCATTACTGGATGGTGAAGGCTATTCAATATGCTGAATGGGCCATAAAACCTGCCAACGCATATAGGAGCCAGCAGTGCCACACACACTGTCCTGGATGTATGCTGCCTCTGGCCCAATATCAGCTGGAACTTGGCTCCAGCTCCCACCATGACCCTCAAAGAATAAGCAGTGTAAATAAACTTAAGGTGATATTTAATGATGCAGTCAAGATCCCAGGATGGTGATAGTCATAGTGTATGTTTGTGAATAACAATGCTGACATTTATCATGCTGTGTTGAGGAATCTAATGTTTATTTATGAGGCTGGAAAATGAGAAACTAGATCATAATTGCTTTAACTGAGCCAAAAAAAAAAAAGTGAAACATTGGAACAGATGCATGTATGTGCTATGATAACTGTAGACCACTGTTTATCACTCTGGTTGTTATTGTCTATTTCTATTTTTTATTGATATGGTCCTATGTGTCTGAAATGAAGTGAAATTAAATTGAATTGGATGGACAGATACATACATTATAATAATACATACAAAGCTTAAGGCTGAATTTGTCAATGTAAGACAAGACAACTTGGTCTCAGATGTTGCTCTCAAAATGCACAGACAGGATAAGTGAAGTTTTTTCTTTTTGTTACAAATGAATTCCACCATGGTTTGTTGAACTGATCAAAACTGAAGCGCGTTTTTGTCTCACAGCTGAATGAAGGAGCGCAACAGAAAACATTCAAATTCAAGGATTATTAGCCTCTAATGGCGCTTTTCTACTACACAGTTCTAGCACGCCCCGGCTCTGCTTGACTCTACTCAGATTATTTTTTTTTTTTTTGCTTTTCCATTCAGGATAGTCCCTGGTACCTGGTGCTTTTTTTAGTACCTGCTCTGGTGAGGTTCCAAGTGAGCTAAGTCGATAGTAAAATGTGCTGTCAACAGACTGCCGGCCACTGATTGGCACAGAGTGTCGTCACAAGTCATGAGTGCAATGTCATACATAGTAAGTAAAAAAACAAAACAAAAAAAAAAACAATGCTGAACTGTAGATCAGTCAAAAAGACTTACAAATTCTGAAATTTGTGTTAATCTCCAACATTTAGTAAGGAAATGAATCACAATCCCTCCTGCTATATTTTAGTTCAGTGACTGTGTCAGACAGTCTGTGCTCTGGTCATGCAGGAAGTACTGAACTCATCTTATTAATGGACTGATTCTAATGATTCAGTACACTGAAAAGAACTGCTTTGCTCATCACTAGTTTGTGTGTTGAGTATAAAACAACGTCACAGCAGTTTCATGCAGCCGTGCTATGAGAAGGAACTATAGTAATGAAAAACGACGTGTCTGATACCAAGCCGAGTAGAGTCGAGCCCAGCCGAGCTAAAACTGCATGGTGGAAAAGCGCCCAAAGTGATTCTTGTATTGAAATAAACAAGATGTGTAAACTTGAGATAAAAATAACCGGGTAGAGCCTTTTTTGCCGCCTGGCTGACTGTTATTAGCTGCCGTTCTCAAACAGCCACTAAGAGTGTAATTACAGTATCTCATCTTTATTCTACCCTTCCACACACACCTTGTCTCTTCTGTCTCTCAGACATTATCCAAAAGAGTTTTCACAAAAGCCTTTGTTAAAATTGTTAAGAAGTAAAAAATGTGTGTGGATTAAAATTCTTCCTTTGTCCTGCTACCTTGCTCTGTGGGCTATTTAAATTTTTCATCTACATCACACCAGGCCAGGTTTCTCTCTCTTTCTCTCTTTTTCTCTCACAAAAATAATGTCCACGAATTTCCTGAAGGTTAACACTATAACAATAATTACCACTGGAAGCTTACAGGTGATGTGGTGCCTTCTGTTAGTGGCAGAATAGAACAGAATAGGGTGTCTTGTAATTGTGTTTGTTTTAAACTCAAGGTAACTTTATTTGGAAAAAGTGGCAGATGGACCTCAATGAGAGCTTTTCCCTTGCATGTCCACCTCCACCTCACTGAACAGTACTCACTTTGAACAACACTCTGATATATGTTGTACTTTATCGTCTATTTTACTCGAAACTGGACCATAATTTACAAAATTGACATGATGCTGTTTTGAAGAAGACCTGAAAGTGTTATTATTAATTAAGTTAGTTTTACCAGACTTCACTGTAGAGATCATTAAATAGAATACAGGTTACAGATGGTCTACAGAGGTCTACTGATGAGGTAGGCACTATGTCCTGTGATTTTAATTACTCCCTCAGATTTTTCGAGTGAACACACTGTGCTCCTTAAAAAAAACAACATCCATAAGACTAAGTGAGTAAGACTTATTGAAAAGATTGAAAAAGTGTAATTTTCTCATCCTGCTATAGCTATTTGACAAGATGTGTCCATGGACAAATCAGTGTTGCCACCAGCTGACTCAGTCATCTTAATTCCACTGGCATTTAACTATAAATTAGTTAAAACGTCAGTCTTTTTTTGAGCTTATCAGCATGTGACAGATATTTTACAGATTTAGTCTCTGGTTAATTTCTGCAGTAAGGACACTGAGAAACATTGATAATCTTTTTTTTTTCCATTTGTCTTAATTATTTTCTCTGCTGCAGCAGAACTTTTTACATCAGCCTTCAGAAATTCCTGTGGGTTACACTAGTCCAGCACAAGTGAGGTTGCAGGTAAGATTGCAGCCACACTTGTATGCAATAATCTGTTGGAATTCACATGTAAATGATGAATTAGGTCTACTTTACTGAAAGTCATCTTCTATATATATCAGTTATGTATTCATTAATATCGGCAGACTGTTTAACAGGAATATTAAATACAACACCTAATTTTGTAACTTAACATTGTCTAATATGATCATATTTATCTCTAAAGTGACTCAGCCGTTTTTTTTCCCATTCGTGCAGGTTAGCCACTGCACAAAAATGGTACTGCATTTACTGTAAGTCTGATAATGAGAGACAGAATCCTGCAAGCCTAAACCTGCACTGGCATTCTGGTCTGATATTTGAATGTGCCCTATGTGACTGGCTGTAAACACATTTACATAGGTCCCTACAACATGAACAAAAATTGGACCCCCCCCCCCCACACACACACTTACATGCACACACATAAAAGCATAGAGCTCTGACTGGCAGCATGGCAGGTTTCACCCCCCCCAGCTCTCTGAGTTTTCAGTCAAGGACAGTAGTAAGTCCAGCCTTTAAGTCTCCAGCACACACACACACTAAAAAATATGATGGAAACTGTTAAAGAGAGGATTATGACACAGCCCATTCAGTTAAAATGAGGACACAATTAAAATTGCATCCACTTTCACCATTCAATACCCAGGTAGGAAGCCTGTTTGACAGTAAAACTGCACTGTATTATTAATGAGCAATCAGCATAATGAGTATTGGTGAATGCTGTTGTTCCTGTATCTCTCCTACCTTTACATGAAGGTAGAGCCTTGTCCCACACTGGCTTTCCATCATGGCCCATGACACATGTGATGGTGTCCCCGCCCACAGTTGTGTAGCCATGGTGACAGTTGTAGGAGACCTGAGATCCCAGTCTATAGTCATAACCTGTCCGACTGGCATTCATTATGTTACCAGGGTCAAAACAGGCCTCTCTTGGTTTTTCTGTGGGGATTGGAGAGGTTTTGTGTTATTAAACAGAGACAAAGCCTAACTAATTAAAAAATGTTCTTTTATACATTACCTGATTTTATTTTTCATTAATTATTCATCATGTAAGTTCATTATAGCCTTTTTCAGTGCTATGCAGAAAACCATAGGCTCACTGCTAATATTTTCAAAACATGCAAACATGTCATTTTTGCAAAAGAAAAAAAAAAAGAAAAAAAGAATTTAAAACTGATTAGGTCATAATTTTGACTATATTTTACTATATTTAAAAATTTAAATATACAGTGCTGTTAGTGGGGCTTGTTTGCTTTTCTGGGATAGCCCATTAAGAATGAGATATTGGACTTGACAGAGGGAAAGGTGGCGGGCAAGATGGAAGAGAAAGAAGAAGATGATTACGTTTGGATTTTAATTAGTGAGATGGCAGATGAAAGGTAATGAATTAATGACGAGAGTACAAAGGTGTAAGATAGTGTGAGGAAACAGACAACAGAAAAGGAGTTAATCTTTTTTTAATTAGTGATACATGGAGGTGAAAGAAATATGAGAAAAAAATTAGTTTATACAACTTGACAGAGCAAATCTAGTCTCTCTTTATTCAATGGAGTAATCAGCTCTTTGTTGACTTGAATAAATAAGGATGAGTCTTTTCAACTGAAAAAGATTTGTACAGTAAGTATAACATTAATAGAAATTACAGCTTAAATTTTTATCCAGTCTGCACAAGACAGGGCCTAGTATCGCATTCTACATTTTAATTATAAAACTCCACTTTACTGCACAAAAAATACAATATCAATTAGATATGAGATAATGGGGTTTACTAAGGAAACAACAATCTGCATGTATTCAGCATCTGATTTAATAAGACAGCAGCTAATTGCAACGTGGACTAAACATGGATCTAGCTCTCAAAGGAACACTAAACATGTAAAGGATGAAATAAATATGATTAAACACTGCATATAAAACTATGATATAATCTTTGGTAGTATACACTAACTGCTTTATTAGGAGGCCCAAAATCCCCATGACTGGAAAGAAAACTGAATTGAGAAGTGCTATACATACTAAGCTTAATTCAGACAGTAGTAACATTTAATATTTAAGTTAAAAACAAGCTGTCTGTAGTGGTTATATAGTTCACTGATGGTCAATTAAAAAAAGTCTGATAAACACAAACCAAAATTACCCATCCATTATTATGTTTTATGTAACAGTAATCAAATAATGTGTCCATTAACAAAAGCCTTTATCCTTAATTTTTGCCTCTAATGATTGATAATTGATTTCTGTAGTGATACAACGATGTACCGTAATTTCCAGACTATAAGGCGCTACTTTTTTCACATGCTTTGAACCCTGCGGCCTAAAGAATGATGCAGCTAATCTATAGATATAGATATAGAAGGGCGAATTTGCCTTGAGATGAAAGTGACATTGAGAGCGACAACGAAAGAGAGACTGAGAAAGTGTGTGATGAAGTCACTCTGAGGCTGTTCAATTCTAACACTGAAGAAGACGACTTCAGTGATTTTAGTGCGCAGGATGAAGATGAAATAGCGATCAATGACTTTTCTGGTAGGCTAACAGAATACGGCTGGTAGGCTGGTTCTTTTTTAACCAGCCATATTACTGCTGTTTTACTGTAGTTTTACTCCAGTGTTACTGCCGTGTTACAGGCACTGTTCGGAAAAAAAACATTTATTTAATTAAAAATTAAAAAAATCTTTCTGTGTAAATCTCATGATACAATGTGGACACTTGCGACCTATAGACAAGTGCGGCCTATATACGTATGTACAATTTTTTTTTCTTTTTAAATTTAGTTGGTGCGTCTTATATTCAGGTGCGCTCAATATTCCGAACATTACGGTATTATTCTCTTTTCCACCACAATCTTCAATGTGGCTCTCATAAATCAGATCTGTGCTGGTGCACAAATTGCACAACCTGAGCAGCTGAATACATAATCAACTGCTGTCAAAATGTCTCTTCCTATTATTTATGTGATCCTCCCATAAATGCAAATGCAATGAGGAGAGAAACAAACCTTGTAAACACCTGCTAAAGTGATGTATCTCGAGGCAGTTTGTTTACTTTCAGTTTCTACAGAAACATATTGAGTTCAATATCCTGAGCAACTCTAACCCACATGAATAAAAAATAAAAATTCATATAGTTAAAAGTAAATTAAAGGGCTCATAAAGAGTAATAACACAATTGCTTTAGTACTGTGTCAATATGATTTTGTTAATTTTTTTCTTTTTGCTTTAAACTGAAGTATAGACCTACTGCACCTGTACAGATACTCACGTACATATTCAACACTGTAACTTTAACTTTAATATAGTTATGTTTCATAACCATTACTGTAACTGCTGCTACAATACTTCTAAATGATACTGAAACTAATATGAATTCTAGTAGTTTAAAATGCATGCAATCTCGTTGGAAAAGAACAGAATGTTAGGTTGCAGTTTTTGGGTTTAATTACCTCTATATTCAATGGCAAAGCCAGCCATGCCCAATGAGGCATCAGATCTGAATGCCAGGAAGAGACTGTTACCACTGCTCTCTATTCGCTCTGGGGCCTGGTTGCCTTGGAGACTTGCAAGTAATGGCCCATTAGAGTCTTCACCCTCATAGATGTGCAGAAAGTCATAACTTGGCTCCATGTTGAAACTACAACAAGAGAGAAAAAAAAACATAGAAAGTTAGGTTTAGAAATTATGAAAGTTTGATTACGTGTGTGTGGGTGTCTGCGTGACAACCCAGTCATGTGTATTAAATTATTGTTAATAATCATCCACTCCTTAAATTATATAGACTAAAACACGTTAATGCCAAAAATAATACCTATCAGTGCAGATATTATTTGAGTCCCTTTCATTAATCCAGAGTGAACCCGCTTGTCTGAGCATGTGAATGGAGGTTATATACAGTAACTGTCTGCAGTACTCAATCTGAAAGGGGAGTGGGCGAAATTGTTGGTCTCATATAATTTAAAAACAAATTTAAACAAGTATCTCTGCTTGTTTTGCAGCCCATAACAGCAATACCTACAAATATTCCTAAATAAATCCTGAATCGTATGACTTGCAAAGGTTTTGTCCAGTTTGACTTTGACAACTTTTCCTCACCTTGTTAAACATACATGTTGACATCTGGTACTCATGAGAGGAAAAGTACATCTCTCTGTCTCTCTCTCTCTCTCTCTCTCTCTCTCTCTCTCTCTCTCTCTCTCTCTCTCTCTCTCTCTCTCTCTCTCTCTCTCTCTCTCTCTCTTCTCTCTCTCTCTCTCTCTCTCTCTCTCTCTCTCTCTCTCCCTGTCTCTCTCTCTCTCTCTCAAGGTTTGCACTGACAGAGCAGTGGTTGCCTCAGCCCTGTCTCACACTTGTCACACTGAAACAAATTGATATGAATGTCTACTAACACAGACACACACACACACACACACACACACAGATGTCAAAATCAATGTTTATGTTAAACCTTCTCTCCTGAAAACACACAGCAATCCCAGATATTTGAGACATAATCTGTGGAAAAAGTCTAAACCTTCAAAAAGTCTTTCACATTTGTGAGGACTGACCAAAATGTCTGCACAACGATCAAGCTGAATCTCCTTTGTCCTCAAAATAAGTGAAAGACATGAGCATGCACACGTAAAACATGCACGCACACAGTTTGCCATTGTAGCATGTGTCACTATTTAACCTTACAACATAAACAGTGCATTTATGCCCTAAGCACAGTAATAACACAACTCTGCAAAGCTTTATAATGGTGGTGATTTATGGAAATTTGTAGGAAAATGTCAATAAAGCCAATAAAGGGGAGGAGAACCCCAACATGATGGAAATAATGCAAGTTTCTAAGTAGATGTTATGACATACATGACATACAGATGTCAACTGAACAAAGACCCTACAGAATTGTTACAAAAGTTAAAAGAAATGCAAAGAATGAGCAGAACCTGTGTTTATATCTCATGCAGCATGAGCTTAACAGCGCATGAGTCCTTTTGTACTGACAAAGCATTAAAATGATCCCTGTTAATACCTATTGCATTAGTGATACATTCTGGGTCTGAATGCTTCAGCTACTAAATGTCACAAAAAAGAACACAAATATCTTGCTGAGCAGAAATAGAACAGCACAGTAATCTCTACCTAAAGAAGTTTGTAAAGACTCAAGACTTGAAAATTCAGAAGAGTAGGTGTTAGTTTCTTTAAATGAATTACATCATGAAACAGTTGTCTGTTAGTAAGTAGTCAGGAGACAGTACATTTACAGAATATGATTTCACTTATTTTACAAAGCCACTCTTTTTTCTGGATGATATCTTTTAGCATTGTTATAAAACAAACAATGGTCAGTTGGATATGGACATAATTGTGCTACAAAGGCTTATGAATACTCATCATGTGAGTTCATGAAACACAAACACGGTTGTACTTATAACAAAACAATTACATATAACTGTCTCACATTTTAAAAAAGAGGAAAATTATCTCTTTAGCTGAGAAACATAAAGACAAAACTGGGTCATTTGTCCCTTTGGCAATCTGAATTGATGAATCTGCATTGCTTTTATATTCATCTTTACTAACTTACTTATTTTTGAAGTCAGTTTTGCTTTAGACAGTGGCACATATAACCACTGTGTCCCGCAATATAAAGTGTGATGACAAATGAAATATGTAAACCAACGCTACTCTTTTAGTAAAACAAAAAAAGGAAATTGGGAATCTTTTTCATTAACACATACTGTAAATTTCCTGTTTGCATGTGTATATACTGTATATGTTGAAATCACCTACATACAAAACGTGCTTAAATATATTCACAGTTCTTGGAGGTATAACACATTATTGAAGCCCAAACTGTCAAGAATTAATATTTATATTATTAATAATCACCCCCCATGTCAACCTGTTGAGTTTAATTTCTGGTCATCTCCGAATTGTTATTTTATTTTTTAAATAATCATATCTAGAAGAGTGTGGGTTTCCCTGGCTGAGAGTTCAAGAGAAGATACTGTAGGTTACAGGCACTTACACTTACATTAGCTTCACTTTCTGAACCCTGGGCCTGGCTCCACTCTATCCTACTAAATAATCAATACTGTAGCAACTTGTGTTAGAAGTGGATTTTATAGTATATCAGAGATTGACTCCACACAAATGAGTTTAATAGTCAGGGTAATGATGCTGAACTGCATTAACTGACATCAGAATAACCTGGGTCTGCTTCCTGACTATCCAGCTGAGACCTTGTTTTGTCTCTGTCTGGTTCACTGTGCGTCATGCTAGTCGACACTAAACTACATTTCTACTAAAGTAAACTTGTGAAAAGAGATAAACATACATTTTTTTTTTCCCCTTGTATATTTTTGAAAAAGTCTAAACCTTCAAAAAGTCTTTCACATTTGTGAGGACTGACCAAAATGTCCGCACAACGATCAAGCTGAATCTCCCTTTGTCCTCAAAATAAGTGAAAGACATGAGCATGCACACGTAAAACATGCACGCACACAGTTTGCCATTGTAGCATGTGTCACTATTTAACCTTACAACAGTAACATTACACAGTAATAACACAACTCTGCAAAGCTTTATATTGGTGGTGATTTATGGAAATTTGTAGGAAAATGTCAATAAAGCCAATAAAGGGGAGGAGAACCCCAACATGATGGAAATAATGCAAGTTTCTAAGTAGATGTTATGACATACATGACATACAGATGTCAACTGAACAAAGACCCTACAGAATTGTTACAAAAGTTAAAAGAAATGCAAAGAATGAGCAGAACCTGTGTTTATATCTCATGCAGCATGAGCTTAACAGCGCATGAGTCCTTTTGTACTGACAAAGCATTAAAATGATCCCTGTTAATACCTATTGCATTAGTGATGTGCGTCATGCTAGTCGACACTAAACTACATTTCTACTAAAGTAAACTTGTGAAAAGAGATAAACATACATTTTTTTTCCCCTTGTATATTTTGATAAACAAATGTAACATTTATGACATGAGTGAACTTTGACCTGATGTATTTGCTTTAAACGCATTGTCTTCAAACCTGGGCAATGATACATCTTCTTGTTGTTCTCTTGCCTTTCTTAGTGTGGTACATGCACTACAGTATGTTAGGCAGCACGTGACAATGTGTCAGCACCAACTTTGTTACATGCATGTTGCAGTCAGGTCAAAACATGAGATCCAACTCCCACAGAAAACGTTCAGCAATAAAACCATAAAAACAGAAATGTAAATTAATTTTCTTCTTATTCTGCCTTAAATTTGCATTGGGTGATAAGAAGATCCCATATCCCATATAATACCATATACCATCGTTTCTTAAAATAGCCAAGATATTTAATACACATTGTCCTAGCAAATAAATATTAATAATAAAACAAACAGCTCTGTACTATGTATATTTTAGGCCTTTATGTAATTTATATGTACCCTATTTAATAATTTTATTTAATGATTAAATTAAAAAAGCACGGTTGCATTTTCATTTTAGTAAAATATTTGTCTTGACCGTTGATTTGGGAAATTACATTTCAGAAAGTGTATGGACATGACCACTTCTAAGAATGCAGAAAATAAAGAAAGATGACAAGCTGTGTATCACGAGCATCATTCTGGTGGGACTTAAAGTGTGACTCTGAGAGTGACTGCAAACAGGTACAGTAGGAAGAGTGTGTAGTTTAGGAGGGAGACACACAGCAACGAAGGAACACATGGGGATGCACATCTCCTAAAAAAAGAATGACTCTGGGCTGCTCTGGGCAATATTTCACAAAAAAAAAATATATATAAAATAAAATAATAATTGTGTGATGGCAGTTTCTGTCGACATAATGAGGAGTGAGCAGGAGCAGAGTGGGTGAAGTGTGGTTGTAAAAATATAAAAATGAACATTCTCAGGATAGTAACATATGATGAAGGGTCCAAAAATAAACCCATGGATAGTCCTTATTGCATCATTGCTGCCTTTCTTACTTGTTGTTATACTGCTGGCACTCCCTCTGAGCCCTCAGATGTAATTTTTAAATTATTGATGGTAATACAGTATACCCTGGTGAAATGTGGGGGGGTTTCACACTAATCAACTAATTCAAAATGTTAAAAATATCTCATGGCCTACCTTTTGAAGATGAGGGCAATAACAAAGTCAGGGTTGACTCTGATTCTCCAGTCACATTCTTTTCCTGGGGGATAAGGCTGAGGGTAGTTTGGAGACAGAATTACTCCAGACGGTCCACTGACGTTTCCCCCACAGGTTGCTGTAGACAGACAAAATGAGAGAGAGACAAAATCAGGATGAGAGACAAAAAGATGATTAGACAGCATTTGCCTAAAGGTAATTTAGAAAGAGAATCGTCCCTGACTGACCGCTCATGTAACCCCCACAGGTAGGCAGAGGGAAACACAGTACTTTAGTGATGTGAGGTACGGCAGGCATTGGTTGGGAGAGGGATAATTATGCCTAGTGGACTGATAATATTACATCCACGGGTAGCAGGAGAGGGTAAAAGAGCAAAAGGCAGACAGGGAGAGATGGTGAGATTTAGTTACAGAGTACAGGACTGGGGGCAGTTAGCAGAGAAGATCACACCTAGCGGTCCTGTTATCCCACAACAAGCCAGAAAGAAGGAAAGAGATACTGGCAAGAGAGACAGATATGGATTCAGCAGAATATGAAACACACAGAGGTGTCGTGGGGGTGGCAGGTGGGTGTGAATGGATTATTAACAGTGAAACAGAGGTAAACAAAGCCATTAATAGTTGTGAATCACTCACGGACACACACACACACTTAGACAGTCAGCAATTGTGTATAATGTTGGCTTAATCTTGGGAGCTTTTGAACACAGAGGATTTCACCATTTGAGGTTTAAGTGTAGGAGATGGAAGCACGGCAGGGAACTAAGAGAAAATGAAGAGGAATTTAAGCCCTACATTTTATATTCAGACACACAAGACACGGGGACACATGGTGCCGAGTCAGAGGCAACAGCATAATGTGATTCACAGGCAAATTACTGGCCTCTGTGACTGTGCTGGAGGACTTCATGATAGTGCTGGCTGATAGAGAGGTTGTGTCAGCTAACAGAGGGACAAATGACTGTTCCTTTACTCAAAGCTGAGGGGTGGGCAACATGCCACAAGCTGCAGGAAATTTTATTAGTTGAATGTTATGACATACCTCCTTCCTGGCTCTTGAATAAAGTCTAGCACCCCAGGACCTAAATGGGAGTCTGATTTTTCCTCATCCATCTACCCTGACTGACTTGACATTAGATATCATATGTGAAGCTGAGCTGAATACAGTGATAATAAGTAGAATTAAAAAAACAAAGAATCTTTATGAATTCTTTGTTACCTAATGAAGTCATGCAGTTCTACCGCTGACAACTGCAAAATATAAGCAGAAGCATGTTTTTTGGCTATCACACAGTAGAATTTGTTGGCTGATGGATGAGGATAGTGAAGACTCGTGTTGCCTTACAGATTACATCTTGTTTTGGTATTGACCTTGCTATTCCTGTATTTTTTGACTCAGAAAATAAGACAAGTCTCGTAGCTGGAAGTCACTTTCCTCCTTTAGTGAGGTATTCAAGTGTGACTGATGGAGCTGAGGAGAAAACTGAAAGAAGAGAAAGCACACCTAAAAGTGGTGAAGTGAAATACCAAATGCAACAGAATTGTGTGAATGACATGGAAGGTAGGGGACGTGAAAGCAGCAGGTGGGCTCCATGAGAATCATTTATACAAATTCTGCCCAGTGAAAAGCTTGCCCAGAACAGACAAGAATTTAAGAATGCACTTCTGACACACTTTCCCCATGACTCACATTCAGCATGAACTGGGGGTGGATGCTTAATATTCATAATGCTTCAGGAAGTTTCCTCAGAATCAGTCAACATCAATCAGCATTCAATCATGTAGCTTCATGTTTGGATGCACAGATTTATCAGCAGTATATCAGTAGCCACATCAGCAAATTGATAAAAATAACATTTGCCACTAAAGATTCTGTATATACACTGTATTTTTGTGATCAAAGCTGGTATTAAATGCTATTATTTAAATGTGTATTTTTGTTTTTGATTATTCAAGGATAGTACGAAAGTGTGAAGGGATGAAAGTCTTAGAAACAATTCCGTTTATTGTTATGAGGACTGTGTAGTGTATCTTAAAGAACAACAACAACAAAAATATGTTATTTTAAACATCAATATCAGCCCAGAATTTTACAATCAGCACATCAGTAACGAGTCAGTTTATCTCCATGAAAAGTATGTTAGTAATTGCAGAAAAAAACAAGACAGTAACTCCACCTCTACAAGTCTTGTGGTGATTCTTCCATCATCAGATGTATTAATAAAAGCAAGACACTGATGTTTCACTTATCACACCAAGATGCCACATTTCATCTCATCATCATGAAATAAAAAAAAGTTTCTCAGTGAAGTAGTAAATGATCTACATAGTAACTTGTGCCTACCTATACATGTTGGAGGGTCGGGTTGCCAGTAGAATCTGTTATCCATCCGTACACATGTGATAGTGTTCTGACCTTCCAACTGATAGCCTGGGTCACACTGGAATGTCATACTGTCCCCAGGCTCCTTACTGTCGCCGTATCGAGAGCCATTCACAGGGATGCCTGGGTCATTGCAGGTCGTTGCTGTAGTGGCTGTAGTGAAGCATGTGAAACAGATGAAATGAATCTGTGTTCGCAGAGAAAAAAGTGGCTCATTTTATACAAAATTATCATCGCTGGCATTCACAGACAAAGAGTGTCTTTTGTCATAATTTTGTTATTGTATCTGACAATAACTGGCAGCTGGAGATACACGTACAAGCTCATGTTTATCCTCACTAGTCAGCAACTACTGTGGATCATCGGTTCAATCAAATTTGACCTGGCATTCTTTTTGCTTTTTAATTAGTGCTTCCCCCCTCAGGCATCACAGTGTGTTTACTCAGGTTAATTATATTGCTTTTTATATGACAATCAAACTCATGGTGCAGAGGTTTCAGACATTTGCAGTTGTTTTTAAAAACAACGCAGGGCTTCCATCTGAACAATCAGTTTATGAAATAATAATAAAAGGTTTTAAAGGAACATAAAAAGAATATTTGCTGTTGAAAATGTCATTTATGTTTGCAGCTCCTACACATCAAAGCCTTCTTTTCGTGCTATGTTACTGTACGTATCCCTCTTCAGGCTCCAAAAAAATGACTTTTTCTGACTTTACTTTTTAGTCTACTTTCTTATAACACATAAACACTCAGTATTAAGTTGAGTCACAACAACACACTGTAAAGTAAAGATGACTGACTTGCTTAGTAACTTTTCCAACTCAATGTGAAACACATTGTTTTTTTCCTGCTATATAAACACTGATTAACTCTGATTTAAGCCGGTGATTCTAATAGGATGGTGCATTTTTGGGTCTAGTGGATCAAATGGTAAAGGTCAACTGTACACTGACAGGGCGCAGGTGTGTGTGTTTTTTTTTTATATTTGCCTTTCTTTCTTTTAAATGAGGGAGAAGGTACTGTTTCTCATTTGAAGGTGTTTGATTAAGTAATGAATTATTGCAAATGACCCTATAAAGACCAGACAAAACCCTTAGAATGGAATAGTTTTTGTCATTACCTACAAACTCATTCAAACTATTTATTAGACTAAATGTCACAAAACATCTGTACCTTAAAGTAATCTTCCAGTATACAGTATACTTTTTGATAAATTACTTACCTGAGCTGCAGAAGAACTCCTAGTTTGGTTACCATATCTCTGAGCCACCACTGGTTTCTTTAAGTAATTAGTAAGCCCAAGTCCCAGGGTGAGATATTAAATTTCTCATTTGATTCTTTGGCTAAAGGTTCTTCAGAAATCCTGTTAAATGTAGCATTAATTCCTGATTAATTTGCCTCTAGCCAAAATAAATGAGGTTTGTATAATAACTAAGAAACTCAGTGTTACTCAGCTAAATTAATTGCTAATTCGATAATTGGTTTTTCTTCATAAAAGAATCCAGGGTATAGAGTAAAGCAGACCACCCAAACCAGTGATTTAGTGGAATCATAGTTAAATTATTCACATTTCTCCATGTGAATTTTAATGTTAATGAATTTGATTTAGAGTTAAGGCTACTCACTGGAGAACTGTATGGAAAACCCTTGCTTGCTGATGAAATAATCTGAATCAAACTGTAGTGTGAGTATGTTGAAAGTCGAGTGGATGTCTTCAGGTAAGGCTGGGCCTGACCATTCCTTCAAAAGGATCCCTCTGTCTGATGGCCCAGATGGACCATCCCAAACTCTCAGGATATCATGGCCAATCTCAGTGTCAAAGACAATAAAGTGGAGACTGAGAAAATACAGAAAGAAAAAAATGTGTCAGTGAGATCTAGAGCAAACAAGAAATTACTGCTTATTCATTCGGCAGTTTTACCAACAAAACACAAACATCAGCAGTGGCCACAGTGTGCTGAGAAACATGAGGGTGGCATAATGACTAATGCATTGTACTCTATGACACAGCAGTGGCTGTGAATGTTTATTTCTAATTAGTGAAAATATTATTACCTGCCAGTGTTTTGAGTGTTTACCTCTACATTGCACATTGTTTTACCCAGGATGGAATTGTAACAGGTGAAGACTAACAAAGTGGTTTTCTATTTAACTGCTGACATCAATAGGATTTTTGAGGTCCAAGTTTATACAAGACCAGGGATTGAACCACAAATTATAGTTTCACATACACCTGTTTGTGTTGGAGCTAAGCACTAGGAAGAATATAAGCACTAAGAATATAAGTTGCTAACAAGGTTTTGGTTAATAGTTTTAGGGATTTATAGTTTTAGATAGTTTTCCACCATCATACAGTGTATAAAATGTACAGTAAAATGTACAGTAAATCCAGCATATGCTTCTTGATTACCTGATAGTCTTGCCTGTGTCAGCCTCGATTGTCCAGGTACAGTGAAGATTATTGTCATAAGGAGCAGGATATCCTGGAGACAGTATCCGTCCAGACACTGCTCCAGTAATGTGGCCTCCACACTCCGCTATAAAGATGTGAGACACAGGGATGATGGATAATGACAGGAAAAACACACTTTGCGTATTTTATCTATTTGTTTTGTAAAAGGTACAACTAACATTTGATTCAGAGCAAATAAAAAAAGGAAAATATAAACACAGCCAACAACTTTGTACGTAATTATTGTAAGAATTACGGAACAATCTCATAAGCCATTGCAAATTGTACCTCTCTCCAATTACTCCCAGTACTTCTCTAACCTTGTTATTTATAGTGTTGCAGTGATTTGCAGTTTGCCATGTACAGAAGGTATAGGGTTTACAGTGTAGAATGCTAGAAAGGGAAAATTATGGCTGCTCTGTAGAAAATATTATGTAATGCTGATGATTTGATTATAGTCAAGATAATTTGTACAGTGGCCATAAACATTTCCATGGTGTCAGTAAACTCCACCAATCAGACATTGATTTTATACCTGGGGATTGTGAGAAGCATAGTGCTACTTCTTGACATAAGAACATTTTCTTTTTAATATGCATTTAATATAATACATACATAATAAAATGGATTCACAATGACATGATTTATAATTATAATTATACACAACATTTGGAAATATACATCCTTTTTACTTTCAGAATCACACTGGTAAACTTTGATTATATTAAGAGCTACATCACTGGACATATAACTTAATATTGTCTCATCTCATCTAAATTCTCTTTCTGTTTGTACCTTCCTAAACTTGAATCTATTTGGCCTCCTAACTCATCCAAGGGCCTCACAGTTACTGCAAAGAAGACAAAGAGGGCAATGTCCAATAACAAGGACATGGTGGATTTGAGAAAACTTTGCCTGACACTCTGAAGTGAAGGAAAATAAATCTTCTCCACCTCTAACTCATGCAAATCTCCATAACAATAGATAGACAAATTGCCAAACTTTTGGGATCTATGAAGTCCTCTTTTCACAATACTTTTGTATCCAGCTTTTCCAGCCCTATTAACATTTCAATTCATCTCTGTAAGAGATGGTGCCCCTACTTTGCAATAAATTACTCTGAGGTGTGGAGGTTGAGTTAAAGGAGAATCAGTTAAGAAATGTTTGAATCATTAAATCAACCTTGAATTATCCTCCCTACTGCGATACAGTTTCAAGGTTAGTGAATAAACTTTGATGGGCATTTTCCCTTAGGGATGTCTCTAAAATGTGCAATGGTCAAGGAATGTTTAATGCACATGAGATAACTGCCTTTTGTATGATTGTAATGTTGTTTTCATAGGTGAGGAGCAGAGGAGATAACTGCAGGAAAGGAACAAGGCTGGGGGCAAATTTGAGCTCATCATGGTAGAACAAGATACACATGATGGAAGCACCAGATCGCTGCTGATTAGGAAGCAGTTTGGCTCAGAGAAGGATTTATTTGTGAATGTGCACATTGTGTGTCTATGAGAGTCAAAGGGGCGCCATTAAAACAGCTCTACAATCTGCAGTAATGTGACAACCTACTGCTGTTACACTGAACCAAGGCAGAGAGCACACATATCTGCATTCGCAGGTAAACAGAAATAAAAAGGGACTAGCAAACTAAAGCCAGAATAGTTTTTTCTTTGAGAATCTCATAAAGCAAAAAACAGGAGTCATTTATTTGTGTCCGGGTTGATGACGACTCCAATTTCCCCCAAAAAGGAAAAGAGAAAGAAAAACACACAAATACGGAGCGTGAGACAGACAGGTGTTGTGTATGAATAGAGGTGGAGAAAGAATGAAAATAAAAGAGTCTCAGAGTGGTAGACCTCCTCTCTGTTTGGCTGTACTGGAGAGAGAGAGAGAAAGAAGAATGGTGCCTGAGGCAAAGCCATCTCCTCCTCTCTGTGGGACAAGTGTGGGACAAAGCCAGACAGGCTGGGATGGAAGTATTCGTGGAGGTAGAGAGGCAGCTAGAGAAAATACAATGCTACCTATAGAGTTACAGTGGTTTGCTCATGGCTCTGTCAGCAAGTACTCTCTTGGTTCCTGGCTCACCTAAAGTAAGGCAGTGACAGAGTAGCTAAAATTACTGACTGCCTGATTGAGTAGTTATGAAAGGAAGAAACACACACACACCCACATACTGTACACACACACTTTTTAGTTGCTATTAGAAACTACAGTAGCCTTTTTCCACCTCAGAGCTGACACTCTTCAGTTTTTTTTCCAGATAAAATATTTATAGGTAAAGTGCCTCACTTTTTGAAATATGGAAATTCACAAAATATCTATGATCACAACTTTGGAAAAATGTGAATTTGCTTTTGAGATTTCAACATCAAGTTCATGCTTCACTGGTTGCCAGAGAATGGACAAGTAGTAAAGTTCAGAATTTGTTTATTTTGTACTAATCTTTGACTAAATTAAGATCTACCAAGTTCCAAGTAAAGATAATGTATTTTTAATATTGGGAAGTGTGCCGACCTCTATTTTTCTAGATGTAGAAACCTTTATTAAGCACAGCAGCAGTCATGCTGGCTGATTGTTATACTGTATATTTCCTGGAGTCTCATTGGCTTTCATTAAACTCTACAATATATTAATATAGTATATACATAAGTATCTGTGTTTGAGTTAAGTAGGTTTTGTGGTTTTCATATGGCATTTGAGAATAAAAAAGTTGCTGATATGAGGTCAAGGAAAAATAACAGAATGAAAATATTTTCTTGTCATTGCATGAGTAAAATGACAACCTATGTACGTTTTCATTAGTGTAAAATCACATCAAACTAAGAGTGTTTATGATAATAAATATTAATATCTGCTTTAGGAGCTAAGTTCACAATGTTTCACCATATCCCAAAGTCACTATAGGGTCAAGTAATGGCTTATTCAGTTGGGGCCAATCCCAATTGGCTTTAAGTGCCAGACCTTTACAGTTAGAGAAAACTGTTATTTAATTAATCACTCTCTGTAGCTTTCTGTTGGAATTGTCTGAAATCCCTAAATGCCAGAATTTAATTTTCTTTTTTCTGAATCATAAGTAGTCCTCTTCCTACAATTGACGTGGGTGTACGACACCAAACTAAGAAACATTTCATTTCTTCAGGTGGATTTATTGCCACTACTTTGACTGTATTTACATTTATGTTGAGGGGAATTATTTATGGGGCCTTTTAAGTAAGATATTGTATGTTGTAGATTTTGTGTAGCTGGTGTTTTTTTTACTCTAGTCTGCATTGTCCAGTATCTGAAACAAAGATGGAAATCTACCCTTTTTTTTACAAACTAGTAAAAGCCACAGTTTTAATCCATGTCCGACCAGTCTCACATAAGTAGAAAAGTCTTCAGTTAAGGTCACAACATATTTCTTGAGGTCCCAGGGACCTTGACCTTTTAAATGTTGGATTCTTGGCTTTAAATAAAATGGCATAAGGCATCCTCCTTGTATTGTTAAGGACTCACATAAAACTCTGATAGGGCAGAAAGTCTTGGTTGTTTTAATGAGCTGCGCCTTTTCTCCTTCTCACATTGCCTTTTGTTCCTTGTTCGATCTTTGACCACCATTAGTTCACCCTTGAATCCAGCTGAACATTTGGGCCCAAACTAAACAAATTCCCTAAAGGTGCTGCTGAAATACTGCCTTCAAAAGAATGTGATGGAGAAGTGGACGAACAACCCAAAAACATAATGCCTCTGGCCACTGCTGTCACAATAGTGTGAACTCATGAAAACTCTCTCCTGAAAGAATATTCTATTTATTGTGCCAACTGAAAAGAAAAGTGAAAGCTAAGGCTTGTGTCAAAGTACTTGGCATAAAATATTGTGCAAACCTTCAGGGTAAAAGAAAGCAGCCTGACTTACATTATAAATTTATCAAAGTTCAGTTCGGACAGTCATCACTTACTGTATCTTTGCACCCTAAACATGCCACCTTTAAAACACACACAGCTCTATGATCTCATACCAAGTCACATTCTGCTTCCATGTACAGATAATTTGTTTGTATGGGCAGTTTTTTTTTTTTTTACATAGTAAGGCATATTAGTATCAATCCAAATATTTCCACAACAACAACATAAAAACATACTAACCAATACAGGAAGGGAGTGGTTTGTCCCAGACACGTCTGTCCCCACTAAGACAAGTGAGTGTGCTGCTGCCATGGAGACTGTATCCAGGGTTGCAGGAGTAGAGGACAAATGTGTTGGCATAATGGCCGTCGTCCTGTATCTTGTAGCCATAACTAGGGACACCTGGTTCCTCACAGTGCACCAAGTCAAAACCTGTAAAGAGACACACAGAAGCACAGGGTGATTCAGAGCCATTTTGGACAGAGGTCACATTGTTTTCTCCTGAATCTCTCTCTACTTTTTCTTAATTTGAACAGTCAGTACTGAAAATACTGTGTGGAGTTGCTGTAACACAATGCTGAAACACTCTGTGACAGTTGTGGTGAAAGCTCCTGAACATTTTTTTGAAATTCTACTCCTGCTTGTTTCCATGATTTTTTTTTTTTTTTTTTTAATATATAAGGGTGATGTGTGTGAAAGAAGCTCTAGCAAGAATATTTAAGGATTGAAAATGTGTTTTCTTGCATAAAGCCATGGAAGTAAATATGACATATTTTCTCATCTCACAGAAACAAAAATGTATACTGTGCATTTGAAAAAGCACACAGCCAAGGACAGGGACAATAAGGAAAATGAGTTTCCTTTCTTCTTCTTCTTCATCTAACTACAACCTCATTTGAACTGAAACTGAATATGTAATATGCCGTTCTCTATCAAAGTAATTTGGCGCTAGCATTTTAGTCAACATCTCACTGAAGTGAGGTTATTACACATATAATCAGTTTAAAATAACTACTGAACAAGGTTAATAACTTTATCTCATATATTCCGGGAGAAGGACATGTCCCAGAATTTAACTGATGACATTGCAATTTGACCACAGATTAAAGGCAGAAAATGGATGGATGAATGAAAGCATTTACAGAACTCACTGCAACCAAATACTGCATAATGAATGTGAAGTAGCACTCATGGACTTTGAGCACAGTAATTCAAAGAAAGTTAAAGATTGTCCTTTTGTCTCTTCAAATAGAGATGTACTGTATCTCACCTCTGTCAACTGTTCTTGATAATGTTTGAATCTGTATCACTCTACTTAGTCTTTCAACAGTCTGTGACTCCACTTAAAAACTATCACCACCTCTCTTGATCAGATGCTTCATTCCTTTCCTGTTTAAAGTTTCTATAAAGCTCTCTCATCAATCCATCAACCCACATTGTTCCAGAACTTTGCAGAAGGTGACACCATTTCCACTTTAATGACTTGTAGATTAATGACAATCTAATGGTTTAACTGACATACATAGCATCCATCTAGCATTCATGTACCATATCACTCCATGCTTTAGTCCCTCTGTTCAGCCATTCGTGACCCAGATGTGACAGTTTCTCACCTTTTTTTAATGAAGTGCAGAAAAATACTCATTAAACAGTCTCTTTAACTTACACAGCAGCTGGCCATGCCTTCTTAACAGACTTCAAAGCAATTACGAGGCGTGCATTGCGTGTGAGAGATCGTGTGTGATATATGGGTGACACAGAGAGAGAAAGAGTACAGTACATGCAAGGGTTCCACCTCTGACAGAAACATCTAGGTAAACTGAGTGTTGGCCTCTTTTCATCTGTCAGTAGTGAACAAAATTGCTTGGTCAATTTCTACTCTAAAGTTTTGCGGTACATGACACCTATTTCACTCTGATATGTAGCATTTAAGAATCACTTGATGGCACAAGGCAGACAATTTGTGTATCCATGAGGGCAATCAATCAAACATAATCATGTTTTAGTTTTCAATTAAAACCATCCACCTTCAAGGATCCTCTTCCTCAGAATACTGTTTGTGTGCATGTGGAAATGTATGTGTCTGTGTGTGTGGGAGAAAGAAAGAGAGACAGAATGAGAAATTCATGAACAAAAACTCACGAAACCATGGTTGTAAAAGTAGATAAACAAGAAAAAAATGTATTTTGCTGCAACTTTCTAATTCCTTCATTCAAAAGTCACCATTTCTTAAAAATAACTCACTTGTGTATGAGAGGCGAAAGCCTTGATTTGTCCCAGAGGCGTTGCTGTTGAACTCAACCCACAAGTGATTGGACGTACTGTTGATAACATGACCCAGCATGCCATTGCGTGTAAAGTTGCCAAGGAGACGGGATGAAGTGTTCTCTCCATCATATACCTATCAATCAACACAAAGGAGCAAGACCAAAGAACATGAATAAAAACATGAGCTGGCAGGATTTGTATGGTTTTGCAGAGGTTTAAGTGAGCCCACAACTACCAGACACACAGTGCTCTGCTAACCAGGCCTGGAACACACTGCAGTGCTGTACTGCTGGGAGTAGTTACAGAATTACCAAAAAAAGGTATGACACATTTGAAAAATCCCACAGAGCTAAGAATCAGAATGTTGATGGAGGGTAAATAAATGGGTTAATTTTCATTGAAATGTTGTTTACTTCTATAAAATGTGGTGGAATGAGTTTTGTTGATTTAATTTTGTCTAGCCCCTGAGGGGAGCACCAAATTTGAGTATCACTTTAATTTCAAGCTTTGACAGAGGGCATATTGCAGGCCTTGAATAAGAAAAAAAAAGAAAAATACTCTTTCATGGTTGAGGAGTCCTTAGTGAAGTGTGTATTGTGTAAAGTCAAAATACTCAACAGTGGAAACAACTGATGAGTAATACAATGTGTTTCTTAGGAAACGTTCACAATCATTTCATTCCTTGCAGTTTAAATGAAATGATAGATCAATACAAAAGTATGAGGGCTATAGATGCAAGATTTTTTTCAGACAACTTTATTAATGAAGGCCTTGGTGGCTGAGACGCATTGACATGTTTTTACTTGTGATATATTCAATAGCTATAAAATATCAAGGAATTTTGAACTTATCACCCGTTTGAGCGCTTCAGATTTTTTTTTCAACTTGTCAAAAATTTTACTTATTGATGACCAAAAGGATGTTAAAATGATTAAAAAAAGTATAACAAATAAGATACCCTAGCTTTAAATCTAGTGGTCAAGAGAACAAAATAGTCTACATTGTAGACGGGTTTCAGAAACTAAAAGCAGTGGTGTAAGAGGGAATATTGACATACAATAGGTTAAGATAACAAATTAGAGACAAAAAAGAGTAAAGCGAGAACATGACTGAATTGAATAAACTCATTTCACATGTTTGGTTTTGCAGGACGTAGTTTGTCTTTTGTTTGGTGATCTTTTTTTTTTTCTTATTTCTTATTAATTAATTGAGAAATATGAAAGTAATGAATATGTTAGTACTTGGGCTCTCGTCATTCAGCCATATCATCAATCTGCTGTGAATTCTGATTCTCATTGGCATCATAACTATCAACCTGGTCACGGCAGCACAATCAAGAGACAAAACGGGTGCTAGTAATTCATTTGGAATGTGTGATGTCAGACAAGGAGGTACACTGGCTAAAGTAATGGCTGCCATTGAGATCCCTGCAACTTAATTATAAAAAAACTTAGGTGAGATTATTACACAAGGCTGATGTGCATGCCAGTGGAGCACACGCTTATAAAAGCTATTCACTTATCTCTAAGGCATGATTAAATGCACAGATTGTTCTGTGGACCCAAAGTAGATAGATCATTGACATGTGACCTGAGCCTGTACACAAACATTTTAAAAAGGTTCAGGTATGGTCCAGTCATTGGGCGTTTAAAAGGGGTAACACCAATTAAGTGCTGTTTACATTAACTGCATCCTTGTTCAGGGCTGCTTAGTATTTTCTCAACCTTGGCTTTGGTTAAGACAGATGTGCTCTAACTCATGCAGCAGGTGGAACTACACTGCCTGACTGAAAAAAAAAGCCATACCTTCCAAAATTCACTTTCATCGTATTTATCTTGAGCTTGATTATGGCTAAAATCGCCTTGGTATTGTTTCAGCAGTTTATGCCACAAACATTTATTTCAACACAGTTGCATTGATTTTTATGCCAAGATCTTAGTTTTGATAGGACAGCTGAGCTGCTATGTTAAGTCTGATGTCTCATGCTCCCTGAACCACTCTTTCACAGTATGAGCCCAGTGCATCCTGGCATTGTCATCTTGGAATATGCCTGAAAAACCTGGTCATTCAGCTACATTTCCACTGAAGCAACTACCCAGACAGGCTTATAAAACAGATAAAAAGCTAAAATATGTGAATTGTTTTGCTTGGTGAGGAAGTGTATTTACATTTCACATATGAAAGCTGTGTATTTACAAAGATTGTTGCAGATTTTATTGAGAATACGGTTTGCAATATCCTAGCAGAAGGAATTGTAGAGCTAGGGGTTGTAGAGCAGACAATCCTACAGTTGTCTGATGTTCACAACATTTAAATGCATTTTTTTACTATTTGATATTTAAAAAAAAAAAAATTCAGACTGCTGTGAGTAAACTTTTTCTTCTAGTGATGCATGTAGCTTTAATGTGATCATAGCAAAGTAGTAGTTAGGGAAGTGCAGTATACTTTTGACTGCAGTTGGAACGAGAAAAGCAGGACTCTGAAGTACCTCATAACACAATAGCTCACAGCTGGAATATAAATGTGAACTGCTCATGTTTATATTGCACATGTGGGGACATTCCTACAGATTGGTACTGGCAGTTCTGTAGGTGGCAGGAGCACCAAAGATAAAGGGCCAAGGTGAAGTAGGAGACACTTCTATGTGGTCAAAGAAGAAGAGCTACAATGTGGGGAGTGTGCCCAGTATAAAGTGGATACAGTAGAGAGAGATGTGTTGGGACTGTGAGAATGAGATGATTTTACAGTTTATATACTGTATATATATATATATATATATATATATATATATATATATATATAATATTTAACATTACTCCTCTAAACTTTATTTTCCTTTTCTTCCTTCCATTCCATCTGTTCCCAAGCATCCCTCTGTTTCCTCTCTATCTCTCCTCCTCACTCAGTTTTAGTAAAACTCAGTATGGTTAATGAAAAAGCCCTGCAGCTCATAAATCACCATGTCACCATCTGCCACCCCTCCTCGCTCTGTCTGATTCTTTCTCACGCGCTTACTCTCTTACCACCTCT
Organism: Brachirus orientalis; assembly: GCA_016785285.1. Taxonomy (NCBI): domain Eukaryota; kingdom Metazoa; phylum Chordata; class Actinopteri; order Pleuronectiformes; family Soleidae; genus Brachirus; species Brachirus orientalis. Next base: position 11,372,495 of record JAFBJR010000172.1, read on the forward strand.
AATTTCATAACAATTCCTGTACAATCCTACTTGTTTCTTTTTCTACCCTCTGTTTCCTCTTGAGGGCTGGTGTGCATCTCAGTAAAATTAAGAAAAAAAAAATGTTTTTGTTGCCCACAACAAAAACCTTTATTATATGTTTCAGGGAGATTTTAGGGCAAATCTGTTGTTACTGTCAAACAAATGGTTACAGGCATTGTTTCTGTAACTTCTAGTGTGGGGAATGTACACACTAATTGGTCGCCCATGTGGCACTATGCTTTCACAAAGTTAAAAGTAAAATATATCTTGTGCGTTAACTAAACATTGCCTTCTCAACACTAAAGCTACCTAATGGTTTGTTCACAGTGCAAGGCAAATGTATTACGTCCATGAAATCACATACATCATGAATGCATAGATGTGAATAAGCACAGATTTCCCATTACTCTTGCTGAGTCGTGTTAATATTGCAAAGACACAAAATTTGTGTGTTCAAATATTTTAATTAGGCCAGAAAAGGTTAATGTGGGACAGTATCATTAAAGTCAAACGTTACTTAGATTGTGCCAACAAACTGTGGCAAGAATGTGCATATTGATAAATTACTGTATGTTTACCCACTTTACTCACTCAAGTGGTATCAAAAGTCACTTTGCATTGGTAAGTCATTATACAGGAAATAACCTGTGTGTGACATTAAAAAACTATGTTTTTCTAACAATAAAGAACAATGCATCCTGTGTAGAGAACACTGTAACAATAGAATAAGTATCCAGTTGAATAATAACAGTTCTCAAATCTGGGTACATTTTGCAGTATTATGCAATATTACAAAATACTACACCTTTTCTCTAAAATAATTATGTCTTAGGTTGCTGGCTATAATCGGATGTATTCTCCTAAATGCTGTTCCAAATGTTTTGAAGAGGAAAGCCAGAATGTTGTGTGAATTTCCTCTTCTCAGGGAAGGGATTTCAATATTTGATACCTGTTCCACTGAGAGCCTATCTAAAAGTCAGGGAGAAACCTGCTAACACAACATAACCATAGGAAGGCTCAGCCAGTACTCTCCACCTAACACTGATAATACACTCAAACCTTAACCATGCCCTCAGGCTTAATATCACTAAAGACATTGTGAATAAAAACAGTTTCAGATGATGTCAGTAGGACAACATCGTGATAGTAAAACAACTCACACAGCTGCTCCTAAGTGAGACTGAAGGGATATGTACCAAAGACATGACCTATGAGGAACAATTAGCCATTGAATCAACAAGACATGAATACTGTATATCCATCCAAGTTCGCTCTTTATAAATGCTTCAACTTTTTCATTACACAGACAACCAGTTAAATCCAGGAGGGCACCAGCAGACTGAAAATCAGAATGATTTTTGTACATTGATGTTCGTATATTTCCAAAAAATAGCAGTAATTTGTCCATGTGGGGAAAACAGCATGTGTAGAGAAGATTTGTAATTAAAATAATAACATCTGTTCACCATTTATATATGAGTGATGACATTACATGCAAGACACAGTGAACTAAAATATAATTCAGGTGTGAAAATGAGGTCAAAAATAATAACTTTAATGTCACAGACAATGACACTGAACTCATGGCGTGGTAGCTCATGTGGAACCTGTTTTTCTTGAAATTGATACTTGACAATGTTTTTTTTTTATCAAAATAAATCTATACTGTACTGCTTATGCTACTATATACTACATTTGTACAATCTTCATGTTTACAAAGGTTTAGAAAAAATATTTAAAATGGCACAATGGGAAATTATTATCAATTCACAAGATCAAACACTTTTATTTTGATCCTGATTCAACTCCATGTGGCTCCTCTCTGCCTCTGATTGGATAAAAACCAAGAGTTAACCTTCAAGTAAAAGAAATGCACTGTTGAGTCCTTAAAGAGGCAGAATTAATCCTTTGTGTTGCTCTTTCTCATGTATTCATTCAGCCATAGATGGTCACTGCAGTAGGAGCACTAATAGAGAACATGGGTAATAAACCCCTACAGGAATGTTATTGCTTTTTACAGCAATGTTAAACACATTTACCATTTTGGTACCAAACCTTGGTAAAACAACTTAACTAAACGGTAAAACAAGAATTGTCTTGCTCTTGACAACCTTGCATGGACAACACACTCCACTGACAATTTAATTGAAAAATGTGTCCATTGTCTTGAGAAAAGATGGAGAAATATAGAGAGGGATAGTTATTTGGTTTTGTGTTAAAGGTGCTATAAGTTCTATTTGACATAGTTTCTTGCTGTGGGCTGATGTTAGTAATTGTCATTTACCAAGTAACCTGGTGAGGCAGATGCATTTATGGCAAGATAAATCTCGCCAGGCCTTGAAGTATTCTCTTGCGGCTATATCACAGAATTTCAGCAAAAGCATTTTAGAACTACCAAAGTGTTTATGTGAGGTGATTCCAACTCCAATGATTATTTCCATAATCAATTAATATGTCATTTATTTGTAAGTATTTTATTGGTCCATATAACGTCAGAAAATGTAAAAAAATGTTGATTGTGTTTCACAAACCTGGAAATGATGATGTCTCAAATGTCTTTCGTTTGTTTTGTCCACAAACCAAAATAATTAATTTTATTTACTTTTTAGAAGCCAGACATTTAAGAATCTGAAAATCAGAGAAATTGATTTAATTAAAAAAAATTAAAACTGATTAATCAATTAGCATTATGGGACGATTAATTTAGTACTCAATTAATAATCGATTAATAGTTTAGGTAACATGGTTGGATGTGTATGTGCACAGGATGAGCAGGCAAATCCCACCGCTTTTCAAAAACCAAAATGACACTGGTGAAAAGAAAAAACCCAAGGCTTCAAAATGGCAATTCACAGACCAGTGACTGATGATGTCATGGCAGGCTGCCACTAAATGACCACAGTGAGAAGTGACCACTACAAGAAGAGTAGATCTTACTGAAGTTCAACTGATGCTACTGTATATTATCAGTTTCCGACAGTATCACTTACGTGAGGCTTTTCACTTGCATTGTCCAAAAACTGTGCACTTCTGTCTCATTCATTGCTGCTAAGCAACCAAAACCTAAGAACTGCTGAGATGACTGAAGTTGCTGCAGCTTCACTGAATTTAGTAATTTAACTGAGAATGAAATAAAAACAAAGACTAAAGACTATCAAGTCTAATTAGCACAGCATTTACCTCACAGTCCCTTTGCTGCTTAAGTGTGTAGGAAAATCCTGTTTCCCTATCCTTGTATCCTTTCCTTCACCAATTGACTCAGGAGCCCTGTCCATTTGATGGGAGGCTGGAAATGTATTTTCCAAATGGACAAAGACCAGTTAGACCTACTTCTTTGGCCTGAGTATCGAGATACAAACTGAAAGTGGTCTTTGCATTCCAAGAAGTAGATGTTTTCATATTATTGCGACACTGGCACACCCAGAAATAATAACAATGGTGGTGCGTGTCATTGACATCACTCTCATTTGTGCAAGGGTTTTCAATAAATTAAATATATTTGCGCTTGCAAAAGATGCTAAATATGGACATCCCCCATGGCGTGGCATGTTAGATCATTAATTTTGTATATGAACTGGCTTCACCAACTGTAAAGATGTTTAGATGTAAAAGACAAGTTTTATCCATTCATCCAAAAATATTTTTTATTGTTACCTGTTAATAGCTCATACACATCGGAAAGTCATTTTGCATGATCCTCCAATTTGTCAAAAACTAATTTACTTATGAAAGGCCAAAGTTGACAAAACAATAGAAAAAAATGCTTTTAATTATGACATAATCCTACAAACGTGTGCCTGAATGTTTTGTACCACCTAATTTGGAAAAACTGAATGTATTTCTTGCTGTGTACATGTGTGTATACTTACTTTGAGATAGTCTCCATCTTGCAACAAGAAGCTCTCAGCTTTTAGTCTGATTCCTTTGCCCTTTTCAGTGGTGATGCGGTAAATGCACTCATGATTATTATCGTAGTTGGAAGGAAAGTTTGGAGAAAGGAGAATCCCTTCTGGTCCAAGCGAGGAGGCTCCACATTCAGCTACATGTGCAGAACAATAAAGGGGACAGAGACACAGTGGATTAAAATCACAGCAATTTTACCAAATTATTTTTAAGAATAGGACACATATTTTTGAAAACGAGTATCAGAGAAAAGTGCATGTTATTTATGACCAGAATCTTCATTCAGATCAGCAGACATGATAATGATGGTTATAATGAACCCTTTGGTAGAAAGTATTTTAAAAAGCTGAAATAAATTCTACTCAATATAATGGTTTCAAATTTGACAGACAGTAAAACACATTCAAAAGAAAAGCAATTAAACAAAACAGAGAAAAAAATTTAAAACTTTGCATTGAACTAGGTCTGCATTATTTTGGTTGGGAAAATATTATCTATGAATTATACAGAATTATCTTACAGTTGCACTGTGTATCAAAGTTGAGGAATTTAAATAAGTGGTGCTTTATGCAAATAGAGTTCTGTCATATGTAAATGAGGAGTAGAGAAAGGAGGCGAGACAAGCAGGCTTTTAACTCCTGCTAAGGGAATCCTCCTCAGGACCATCACAGTTTGGAAATTATAAAGAGAAATTGTAGTAATGAGACAGACAAGAGAGGAGGTAATGTAAAACTATATGTAATTGACTGAGAAATAAAAGATGTAGTTTTTATCAAATCTGAGCAAATCTTAAATTCAAAGCATGTGTGTAAAATGTAAAAATGTTCTTTTTTTAAACCAGATCAGGGTAGAAGATACACATCTTGAAGATATTCTTTTCTAAAATGAATATTATGAAAATGTGTAAGAGATACATGTATAAGGATCCTGAAGAGAAGAAGTGAATGAAAAAGGAGCTGCAAAATACAAGACAAGAGATCTTTAAAAATATGCAAAGAAAAATTCGAGAAAGGACAAGGGAGTAACAAAAGACATGGCATTAACTCTTCTGATGCTGTAATTATCTTTCCAAACTGTCCAAATATATAAAAGGGGGAGTAGAAAGGAACAAAAAGAGGGACAGCAAAGTAAAGAGAGGGACATTTAGAAAGATGGAGAGGGAAAGAGATGAACCCAGTGCATGTTGCCAGCTGCCATAGTTTGGCTTCCCCTTTGTCAGGCCTGATCTTGTGACAGATAATGCTATTAAAGCAGTTTCAATCGGCTCTTGTGAGGCTTGGAAATTACTAGCAGCCACCAGTGAGGCTCTCATAAATAACCAGCAGCATCCAGGAAAATACTGATACTTATCAAATACCAGCAAATTATGACCTGTTAAAGCCAAATCCTGGCAAATAAAACCAACACTCAACCAGTCAAATAATAGTAAATTACCATTGTGTCCAATAAAATATTGGTGAATTACAACCATGGAAATGCTGATACTTTAGCTCCAGGCTCATTCATTGGGGTGAAGTTAATTTGAAAGTTTTATATTACAAGCATCCAGATATTGTCATAGAACATAAACTATTAAACTGTATAAAAAACACAAACAATAAACAATTCCAAACTATATATGATGATATGTTTACTACTTTTGACATAGAAACACTGCTTTACATTATGCTCTGTGCAAAAGGAAGTGCCATAAAAGGAAAGTCAACGGGTATACGATGTAATTCATATAGATAAAACAAATTAAAATCTAGCATGTCAGTTGGTGAGATTACTCTGTCACATGCGTTAATCATAGTTTTGTTTTCATATCTTTTTTTTTTTTTTGCTCTCAAGCATCTACACTCTCACTTCAGAGCTATAATTTACCAAGATGTCATTGTTATGATCAGCTGTACATCAGCTGGTCTTATCTGTCCCAATGACTCATTAGACAAATTGTCTCGTTGTCGTCTTTTTTAAATTTCTTCTCTCACAATGCTGTCATGTTCACCCTCCACCTCCCCATGACCACCAAGTCTTTTACTGAGAGACTTGTCAGTCTACCTGCTCTTACCTATACATCGAGGTAGTGTGTTGCTCCAGACTCGCCTGCCTCCTCCCAGACAGGTGATCTTACTGTCTCCCTCAAGTCGGTAGCCATGGAAACAAGAGAATGCCAGCGAGTCACCAACTTGAAATCTGAATCCCATCCTCCTGCTGAATGCTGGTACACCTGGATCCTCACATGGCTCCAAGTCATACTCTTTATGTGGAGGGGAGATAAATAACATTGTTGAGGACTCAAAGGAAAATGCAAATTGTAAAGGAATGTGTGAATGTCACAGAGTTCACATAGAAAAAACAAACATTAGTGTAAATATAGGGGGATATGGAACATTTTAATAGCATTGTATATAACACCAATTACATGTATTATTAATATATAACTTAAAATAAATGAGTAATATTCATAAGCATTAGAAAACAAAGATTAAAGGTCTGGTGTGTTACATTTAGAGGGATATACTGATGGATGTGGAATGCAGTATTCTCCCCATTAGCATGTTTGCATAAGTATGTAATAACCTTAAAATAATAATTAACATAACCAAAAACAGAGAACGCCATGGGGTGTGGCCATGATTTTACAGCAGCCCAAAGAGTGAGTTTTGGAATCCTTCATTTGTTACACTGTTACCATTAGATGTCTGAGATTATTACAGAGTGAACCTTTGCAAGCTGCAGTTAGTGGAGTCTGGCTATACAATTACATGTAACTGGTGACACAGGCTTAGTCAAAGCTTAGTTAAAGCAAATGTTCTGTCTCAGGTTATTGGTCAGTGCTAACGCTCCAATGTCTTAGTTCTGCCACCTCCAGCTCCACCTCCTGTCTTTTAGACAGTGCCACTGTCCTCACTGCCATCTTGTAGACCTTCCCATTCGCTATCACTAATGTCCTCATCACCCCTGACTCGTCTCCACCCACCTTCTTCATCTCTCTTGTGCACTGTCCATTGTGTTGGTTGTTGACCCCAGGTATTTAAACTCACCCACTTTTCCACCCTGTCCTCCTTGCCTCATTGCCGTACCACCTGTCTCACTGTCTTTCACACACCAGTACTCTGTTTTGTTCATACTAAGCTTCATTTCTTCTTTTCTCTCAAATGCATACCTCCACCTCTCCAGACTCTCTTCCACCTCTGCCCCACTCTCACCACAGATTACAATATCATCTGCAAACAACATAGTCCACAGAGACTCCTGCCTTACCTCATCTGTCAACCTGTCCATCACCATTGCAAACAAGAAGGGACTCAGAGCTGATCCCTCATGTAAACCCACCTCCACCTTGAACCCATCTGTCTCTGCACACCATACATGTCCTGCACCACTTATATGGTTCTCTGCCACTCCTGACTTTCTCATACCACAGTGGACTCCCAGTACTCCTGACTATTTTCTTTATCTCCCTGGCTGTCCCACTTTTTCTTTGCCATCCACATCCTTTGGATACTTTCCTGTACTTCCTCATTCCACTACCACCGCCGCCACCAAATTTCCTTATCCTCTTTGATCTGTCCAGAGGATACAACACTGTGAGTGTGAGGTTTCACTTTAGCTCATATTGGTAAACATCAAATAGAGGCTTTTAAATTCATTTTTTGTTCAGTCCATTAACTAGAACAGAGAAATAGGCCTATGTCTAGCTAAAACACTGAATGAGTCGGTTCCGATTTTGTCCACTACATTAATGTTATTGGAAAAAAGTGTACCAGTGTTCTTACCTGAGAAAGTGATATTAAAGCCTTCATAACTCATGGAGAAATCGGATATAAATCGTAGCTGAGCACTGAAGTTCCCAAAGAGTCCTGCTTTGACACTAGGGGGCAGCACTGAGCCAGTAAGTCGAGCTACTGGGACCTGAAAATTCCCATCCTCAGTAATGGACAGGTAGTCATGGTTCTCCTCCAAGTGGAAAGTGTGGAAGACCAGATGGACTCCTAGAAATGTATGGAGGAATGGAAATTAGAGGAATATTGCAAGCAAAATACTGGCTCTTTCCATTGTGTATGAGTGTGTGTCATTACCTTTCCCATGAGGCACCTCTATAGTCCAGGTGCAGTTAAGCGAGTTAGGGTAGAAGTCAGGAAAGCCAGGAGACAGAATAGTCCCAGTTTTACCATAAACATAGCCTCCACAAAGAGCTAAAAGGGTGACAGTAGCAGAGGAGGGAAAAATACATTTTATATTAGACCCAATAGGCCTGTTCCACAGCAGAAAAGGCACAGGTGTTCCTCATAACATTAATGATGGCTCTGTTCTATGGAGGAGACCCTGTAATTTGATTGTTTACACCTGTGCTTTTCCTTTTGTGACATGACAAAGTGTCTCTGGGGAAAAAGTTTTCATAATGATATGCATAGCATATAATGTAAGATCTAGGATTTCCCAGGTTCAATGACACAAGCTTAGATTTAAAATTAAATTAAAATATTAAAGTGGCACCAAACATAAAACATATATACTCACTGATATACAGTATGGACAGTTGGTGTGCATTACTATAAGTATATACATTGTATCTCAGAATATCCAATCTGGTATAAAATTCATCCATCCTGAACATGATGTTCATGCAATTATACAAGTTGAAGCCCCAGTGGTGTTTTTATTTGCCCCGGTTGATTGTTAGAAATGGATGGGACCATTGTGGGGATTGAGAGCATTTAAAATAGGATTACTACAAGTTACGTTGATGTTGAACAACATGCAACATGCAATGGTTTAATTCTTAACTGATATCATCATTTTGGGTTAATATATTTTTAGATGATATCAGAGCCAAAATATGTTGACAAAAGTGTTTATATTTTCTGAAATGAACAAAGGCATCACAAAACCTTCAAAATTTGTTAAAAATTGTATCAAATATTGATATTTTGTGTAAATTGTATATTTCAAATGCAGTGTAAGAAAAAAGGTAAAGGCCAAAGACGCATGTTAGTGCACGAACATCGAGGAAAAGTAGAAAAAGGTAGTCTTCTATTTTCCCAAAAGCTGTAACACTTCTTTTTCTGTGGGTCACCTGAAGGCTATCACAGCTTATGGTGAGTAAGAGGCAGGCCACCGTGGACAGGTCACCGGGCTATCACCACAGCTGAACTATAAAGCAACACAATTGCATAGCTCACATTCACACCTACAGGCAGTTCCTTCTTGTCTCCTAACTGTGGGTGAAAACACCTAAAGTGAGAAACCCACAGAGAAAGACCTAAACTTGGCTGACAAGCCATACACCAAGGTCAAGGTGATCCAATTTGCTTGTTGAAAAACAGGATTTCAAGAAAAGAACAAAGGAGAATTTGGTGTTCACAAATAAGTGAATGAATTCAAATGAGTTTGGATGTCATTCAAAAACATCTTCACATTATAATAGCAAAAAATACACAAAGTCAAGTTAAAACGTAGCCTTTACAATACTGTAATAAACGCAAGCAGCACGGGATGACTGGCTGGCATTCCTGTCTGTCAATAACTGACCTGCTGGTCAGTTATTGACAGACAGGTCAGACAGACAGGTCAGTTAGTGGGCAGATGTCCTGTGCACATCTGCCCACGCTCTCATGGCGCGTGAATACATCTTCGTAAGCGTTAGTCACAGGAAAATGGCAGCTAAATTTCACAGGCCTGCTGCAGACAATGACTTCCACTCAAGGGTGAAAATTTAGCCAAAGCACTGATATAAGAGGGTGAGATGATTTGGGTGCATTTCTTTACAGTTTAGCTTGTTATTGCTGGCATATACAGATTTAGAAACCCTACCTTTAATATGAATCCTCTCTGTCTGCTGATGGGGGATAAATGTACTATAGAGCGGTGCATTTAAATCCCTTCTAACTCCTAAAACAACCCTGTTGTGATTCATTAGGTAAAACACATGTTAAATTACTACTTGTTTTATTTTACTTTATGGAGCTGTGAGTAAAGCTGCCATGCAGCCTCCTCACCATCTATGCTGCTGTATATCTTGCTGCATCTCATTCCAGAACACAAGAGACATATTTCATCAGAGTTGGAGGCGAGTTAAATAGCTGTTAATAAAAGAGCCACACTCTTCCTGTCTCTTTGTGGTAACTTGTGCTGGTTTATCATGCTCTCATCAGGTAAAACTGCCTGAATGAGTGACCAGAGTTAAAGGGAGGCACATGCTGATGTCTGCGAGAGCACGAAACTCTCTGGTGTGGGTAAAAGAAACTGACTGGTAAAGTCTGTGTAAAAGTCATAGCTTTGTAGCAATTTCAGAAAAAGAGACCAAATAGAGAACGATAGAATCAATAGAGAACAAAATAAGTGAGGCAAAATCAAAGTAGGGCCGCTTTCCTTGTTGAGGTCAGGCAAAACAGATGAAGACATGATTTTTCAGGGAGTGAGAAGGTAAATTCAATTCTTGTTCTTGCCTCCATGTTTTGATCTTTAATTATCTCACTCTTAAATATGTCAGCAGGACTTTGTGATATGAGAGATGTGTGACTGTGGTCCCTTCTAACAAGTTGTTGTCCAGGCTGCTGCAGCAAATTTTTAAAATGTCATGGTGCCCCTTCAATATTATCTCTGATACACAAAAGAGCAGCCCACATTGTGTTATTTGTGTTTTTTCTTTTGCAACTCAGCTGACCTGCAGGAACAAGATGGGTTGTTTGACTTCAAGAAACTGAAGCATTACTGAGAGGGAGTAGGCTTTGTATGCTTGAAGGACAACATATTTATTTATTTATTTTCTGTAAGGTGTAGTATTGTTGAAATAATGAATTTAGGGGGCAACGTGTAGTTTAAGTATAAACTGTTCATTAAATTATTGTCAAATAAGTTCTGCTGATTAACCCTCATTTACTCATATAGTCATTTACCCTCATGTTACTCATATAGCTGTGTTTATATCTCATGTTGACCAGTGACATTCCTCTGCTCCACACCTGAAGTGATTTGTTTAATGTCAAGACAGAGACAATACCAACACTGACTGTAAAAACAAAGAAGTGTCCATGAAAAGCTTCACAGTTAAATTCTAGAGTTTTGAAAGATGATTTTCTTTCTGCTCAGAACTGATGTCAGACTTCTAAACTGGACATTGAATGTTTTCTCTGTAGCTGTGATGATTTTTGTTCTGGTTATTTGCAAAATGTGAAAACGTAAAATAGATGATGTACCTTTACTGGGCAACAGCACAAAATGGTCGAAAAAATGCCAAGTAGCAACTAATAAATAATCTTAGTCAAGACTTACAAATCAGTTTAAGTGTCTTGAAATGTGACAGCTGTCTAGTGAGATGGCATGCTGAGCTAAAAATTGAAAATAAAACGGCTAATGTTTTATGGCTGGCTCTGTGAGATACTGTCCTCTCTGAGGGTCGCCACCTTGCCGTAGATGGGCTTGCATGCCTCGGTGACCCCTAGAGCTATGCCAGCGGAGCAGCAATGCTGGACAGGTCAAAGGGTCAAAGGGTCAAAGGGTAGAGGTCTGACAAAGAGCGATCCACTGGTCATCCAGGTTTGGGGGTCGGGCACAGGGATGACATCCCAGTAAAGTAAATAAACTTGTAATGAAAACAGCAAAAGAGGAATTCAACACTACTAGGAATCCTTTGTTGCTGCCCTACATGCCAGTCAGCATAAAGGCCCATGATGATGTGAGATACTGTAGATAGCCACAGAATGAACTCCCTCTAAAAATGAGACTTTCTGGCTTTAAAATTGGATTCTTTTCAATCTGCAGATCAAATAAGATGTTTTATATTCATCTACCATGAGAGCATGAGCTGTGGGTGAATATTGAATGAGAGGCCCTGAGAGTTGTGAGTGAGCATCTGTTTCTATAGAACCTGTTGACCTGCATAATTCCATGAGTCAGAGAGTCCAGTTTTGTCCACTGTAGTTGGTGTATAGTCTGGAATGAGAACTGATTGTGCAATTAACACTATGGCTGCCAGTTACACTATTACAGTTGCTGGTTAAGTCCTTTGTATAATTAGTCTCCTCATAAATGAAAGAAGTTACCAATATTGTGATAACAGCTGCACAGACCTCAGTTGTCACCTTGCCTGATTCTGCCAGCCAGTGAAACAATGTTATTCATCATTATTCCAATACAGGTTCTTGGGTTTGTTTACAAAAGTCTATATTTAATCAACCCTTTTTAATTCACATGTACCAGATCCAAAACACAAATGACTTAATTTAATATTTTATGTTTTTATTTTATTTTTGACACCAAGGTTTTTTTTTCCCAAAAGGTTGTGTAGAATTCAATTGAGAATGTAGAATTCTTATATTAGGGTGGAATTGTGGTTAGCACTGTTGCCTCACAGTAAAAAGGGTTCATTCCTCCCTTCTTTATGGAGTTTTGATTTTATTCTCTATCCTAAAACAAGCATACTGAGTATGTATCCTAAAAGAAGCATACTGAGGTTAGGTTAACTGAAGAGTTCAGGTTTGTAAGAATTTTTAAAGGTTTGTAAGAATTTGGTCATATCAGTTTTACTTTTTCCTGAAAGACAGGAATAGAATAGTGGACGTCAGTAAGCATTATTTCCTCATAACAATAGAATTTTGCCTCACAACAAGGAGGTTTGAAACACAGTTTGACCAGGGCCCTTCTTGTCCTACTTCCTAGGCTTCACTTTTCAAACCAAAGGACTACTTCCTTTTTTATATACAGTGTTTGCTCCTCTGTGATCCTCAGTGGATAGCTGGTACAGATAATGGATGGATGGAATAAATGCAGATGAAGATCACTTCACTGGCTAAGCATAGGATTTAGAATTTGACAAAAGAAATTAAAAATGCATTTTACCCAGGAGGAAGAAGGCCTTTGTACTTTTGAAGATAGACAAATGGTGACATTGACCTGTTGCGCCATTTCTTTTTCATTCTTCATTTTTTGAAAGAGGTATTAGAATGTTCTAGATATTATTTTTTCCTCAATTACAATTTTAATTTTCCTATTTTTCTATGTTCAGCAGTATTTCAGCTTGTGAAGAAGTTCCTCAGAAAAATATATTTCTTAAAATATAACGATGAAATATTCTCACCATCACAACTGGGAAGAGCGTGACTCCACTGATGATTCTGCTCACAAACAATTGGCTCCTGATCACTCAGGGTGTATCCTGGGTCACATGTAAATGAGACTTGGGAGCCAATGGAGAAGCTGCTACCATGGCGACGACCGTTGACTGGGATACCAGGATCAAGACAAGAGTCTGACTCCATCGTCACACCTTAGAATCAAATACAATACTGTTGGTAATTCTCCCTGTCAAAGTGGTTTGTATTCAGACCCCAATGAAATTAATAATCCCATGATCTGAATGAAAGTCTGTAGGCAATTTTGTGTGTCTGCCAAACATTTCTATCAGTCAGTCAATCAGCCTTACTTTCATATCTGATGCTGAAGCCTGCTGCCGAGCGGCTGTTGTCTGTGGTGAACAACAAGAACAGGAAGTTGGATGTGGAAATCAGGAAATGAGGTGCTTGGGTGCCATGGTATTCTCCAATCAGTGGGGAGGAGGCTGAGGGGCCATCCCTGATTTCCAGTGTATCATAGTTGACCTCAGTCTGAAACCTAGACAAAGACAGAGACACATACACAAATGAATTGCACAATATCATGACATACACATATAATTGGAATGACACACAGTATGTGTTCAGGTGAACGCAGCTGTATATGATAGGCAACAAAGGCACAATGCAGAAAGCATTTTACACCACACTCTTGAGCAACAGTAAACTTTGGCTCAGTTAATACATTTTACTGCCACCACACTTTTATGAACTGCTCTTTTATGAATAATAAATGAATTGTTGTGATGTGTGAATTGCTGCAAGGTATTGTGTTCTCTGTACATTGTATATACATATATATATATATATATATATATATATATATATATATATATATTGTCCTAAATTAGCAGCTCACTGCTAAATCTGGCATATTAACATGTATATTGTATACTGATGTTCATATATTTCCCCTCATATAAACATTAAATAAATGAATGTGTTCATAATCAACAGAAAATTATATGTAGCTAGGGAAGCACCAATAGCATGGTACCAGCCAGACTGACATTTGCCAATATTGTAACAAATATTTACTGGGACTGAGAGTATTAATTGTTGAGAGCGAGAGTGTTATTTTATTAATTTGTATGTTTAATTTCTGATACAAAACAGTTCAGGTAAACAAATAAAACTATACTACTATACTAAAGTATGTTCTGTGGGCAAAGTTGTTCACTTGAACATTTCAGTCTAACAATTCCACAATCAGTGCATCATTGATTGCACAGCTGAATATTGCATAGTAACAAATGAACACAAAAAACATATAATTATCCTTTTTAACTCATTAGCTTCCCTGTCATTTTCCTTTTTTGAACTGTTACCTACAGGTGTGACTTCAGCCAGGCACTAAAACCTAACTACACCATGGAAAAACCCTCTATCGGAAGAATAACGGTAACATTTGAATAATATATAATATTAAAAAAACGCATTAATAATTTACAGCAGAGGAAACTCACCAACTACATTTAAATCTGACTAATTTATAATGTCTCTGAAAGACTGACTAAATGATGGACTAGATGACTTAGAGGCAGAAAAATTACATACTTCATGACTATGTTATTCGACTGAAAATAGTCTGACTAATTACCTGAGTAAAACATTAACCAGAGTGGACAAAACATGCATAATTAGACCACCAAGAAACAAACCTGTCAAAGTTTATTTTCACAGCATGGTCGGCCTGTGCTTCAATCACCCACTGGCAAGTGAGAGAGTCTTTATAAAAAGAAGGCCAACCAGGAGACAGCAGAACACCAGTGGCAGCTGTGAGATGGCCTCCACATGGAGCTACAGGAAATAATCACACACACACACACAGAGAGAGAGAGAGAGAGAGAGAGAGAGAGAGAAATTAATCATGTTTTGTTCTAACTGTGTAATGGCACGAGTACAGCGCTCATATTTCATCATGTTATCAGATTCATCATCTGCTCAGTTTATTTTAGCTGTCTAATCCTTGCTGAATTTCTTGATTTTATGCATAAACATCAACCTCTCTTCTTGTGCTTTCCTAAACAGTTTTAAGTTGCTCTTGTTTGAAAAAGGGTCAAGGATGATCATTTAAAGGCAAAACCAAGTATATTTGTCTCACATGACGACAAAAAAGTAGCTCCTTGTTTCCCCAATTTTTTGCACGCCAGAGTGCGGCAGGCAGCACCGCTGCCTGATACAAATTGATAAATTTGTATAAATTTGTATCAAATTTATACAAATTGATAAATTTGATACAAATTTAACACCGAAATTAAGAGTTGAAAAATCTCAATTATGATACACTGAAGAGTTTTGATTTTACAGCAATAAAATGAAAATGTAGAATAACTTTGTATTTTCTATGGCTTTTAAAGATCTAGAAATGACAAGAAAATATGCAGGGCATCAATTAGAAGAGGAGTAAGAACCTTTGAAAAAAGTTAACACCTGCAGTTCATGAGCTATATCTTAATTTTTTGCCATAAATGATTTGTAGTGGCTTATCCCTCTCACTTTAGCCTCCAGTAAATTTGCCCTTCTTCCTCTAACCCACTGTGTGCATACTCAATATGTAGCAGCCATTCTACAAAAAAAAAAAACCACAACAGGAACAGGAGGGATAACAGTTCCCATACTCTCTATTTAATAAGGTGACAGCCCTACTTAGTTTGACCGTCACTATTCCATTCATTAACAAGAGGCAACAATTGATAATGTCATTTAGACAATATAATCAATCATGGAGGAGATACCGAAACAAGATAACAAATACTCACAGGCAAGTTGTTGTTTGCCTCGAAAAGGTATTGAAATAATGGCATATTCACTGTCCTTTCATTATTGCTTAGCTTATCTGCACATCAATGATACATCTCTGTATTATTAATGTGTCTCACTGAACGGGTTTCAGCAGAACTTGTGCCAGTCTAATTTAAGATTATTGTTCAGCGAGGGTGATGCTCGCAAATAGCCTAACTGTTGGAAGGCCGGAGGCAAGACAAGAGGAAATTTGTACAGTTTCTTAGGTGCATAAACTCACTTAAGCTGCACAGCAGAAGCCAGATAGTTGAATTTTTGGTGACCTTGCAGTTTGAAAGGTAAAACATTTAGAATGAGCCCCAGTAACGTTTTCTGAGTGCGTGTGTTTGTATTCACCTTCACATCGAGGTACAGCGGCAGACCAAACAACATTTCCATCCTGGATGATGCACGTCACCTGATCTGATCCCTGGAGACGAGGGTGATGATATAACATGATTTATTAAGTTTTGCTGTGAGTTTATTACCGTGCACGCTTAAACACTCATATCTAATCATTACCTGTGTTCTGATGAATCCTTGATCACAGCGGAAGGCCACAGAGCTGCCGAGCTGAAACTGGTCACCAAACCTTTGACCATTAACAGGAACACCTGGGTCATGACATTCATTCTGACCAAACGCTACAGAGGAAAAACAATGACATTAAAGTTAAATTAGAAGGCAGTAGACACTTTAAAACTGAATGGGCGGAGACTGAATAGGTCACAAAATGTATTGTTTTACACCGTAAAATGACAGCTATGATATCAGAGATTAAGGAGACATGTTAAACTGAACTGATACCACGGATAATATAGCTGTTTTAAACACCGACGGCTGCACTTTTTCATATTGATTAATTTAAACAATGCTCCCCGATTTTTCACTACCATGGGAAAAAAATGGCTGTATCACTGTCACTGACACTCCACTGATTTGAAACTGTGGAAATGAAATTATTTTCATCATTCACAATTTATCAAAACTGAGTTTAGCTTAAATTTTCCATATTCCAGATATTAACCTGATTCCAACAGAATCACAAGTCTGGTGAATGAACATGGCTTTGGTTGATTAGCTACTAATGGGGAGGAAATGAAAGTAGAGACTGAAAGAGAAGGATAGATGAAAAATATGGCAGGGTACTTAAATGGCAGATGTACAAACATATGAATGTATTACCAAGTGATGGACAGAAACACATTTGCATTCATGAGCATGAGTGTTCAAATATACATGTGTAACACATACTGAAGTGGTGGAAAAAGACTGAATAAAGGGTGAATTCAAAACTGAGAGATGTATAGAAACTCAGAAAAGCCAAGGTGACACAGAAAAAAAGCAGCGTCTACCCGAAATGCTTTGGTGTTTGCTGAGTATTTCAGAGAAGGAAAAGTCTGAGACATGGTTGTGTGGATAAAATAGCATAAGAACAGAAGAGAGTCTGAGTCAGACTAAAAGCCTGAAATCAACATGGTGGATTAAAAAGACGCCAATAAAGGAGACAAACATACAGAAAGAAAGGTCTGGGACAGACAGAAAGAGAAGTAAATCCACTGCATTTTTCTTTGACAGCAAGAAAGAGTCTTCAAAGCACTCGACGCTCAGACCAGATATGCAAAGAAATGTGCCGTGGAAAAATCACAGTCCAGGGCAGAATCATAACTGTTCATATCACTGTACTGGTAATGTTAAGTTGTGTGATTATTATTCGTGGATGTTAAATTATAGGTAACCATTAGTACATTATAGCCTCTTTTCCACTGGTTAAGAAATCTACTGACACCCATTTGCATCGGGTTCCTCTCTGCAGTGGGAAAGGATACAATGTGTATTCACTCTTAGGTTAAATGATTCTGCAATAGATAAAGGCTTTTATTGGCTTCCAAAAGTGTAACAAGTTGAATTTCAACTAATTCCAGTTGCCTTTTTTGTTACACTTTTTTCTTATACCATGACCTGGATGACTGAGAATCTTCACAGACAAGCTTTTATTGGCTTTTTGCCCAATAGGCTGAGATGGCAACATGACACCCAGGCCTGAGCATGGAGGAGCACTGCCCCACCCCACCAAATCATCTCGCTGTATACCACATTAAAAGGAAAAAAAAAAGCTTGGCTTTCACATTGCTATGAGCCCAAACCAGGTACTAACAATGGCTTTAGATGTAAATAAATAAAACAGTGCACGTTATAGTTTATATAGCCCTGAAGAACGCAGTCTTAGTGTCACAAGCCTTGAAATTTGGCAGTTAATGGCCAGTCAACATCTCTTAATGTCACCCCAATCAAAGCAGTTTAAAGCCACTCCTGGTGAAAGTGCTAATACTTTCTTCTTCTACTTTATATGGCCAGTTTACATGCTGGCTTTTTACCTTTTCTGGCACAATGTTATGAAGTGCAACCACCGTTATATTGTAACTGGTCTCCACGGGACTTTTTTTTCCTGTTCTGTTCCCTGCTTCTACTGCATTCTTTTCTGGTGTGTTACTTTACGACGGATTTGTGACGTAAAAGATGACTCATCAGAGATTAAACTAAGATGGAGACTCCCCTATTGGAGCAACAGCAAAGGAGTGAATCACATTTTGTAGCTGGTTTACCCATGAATAAGAAATATGTGCCAGTTTTGGTTTAAAAGAGGTACATGTTTCTATTCCTAGTTTGGACGTCCTAATATTGACACAGCTCTGTTGGGCTCCTAGTCATAGCTGTCACCTCACTAAAGTAACTCTTTATACCCAACACAGTCAATTAGTCTATCTTTAGCCCAATACTTTTTTATAATATATGGATGCAAGGTCTGGTGTGTCAGAGTTCATCATTGAGTTTCAATCATTATTCATATAAACAGATAGTGATATACCCACAGCAGCAGCCATTGATATTCATATATGCATTAAAATGTTAATAGATAAAATTATTGAAAGAGCAGAAATGTGCTTGATCTTGCAAACTTTCGTCTTGCAAATTCACAAATCTTCATATTATTAAATATATTTTAAGACATTTTAAATGTAGTTAAATGTCTGTTTTAAGTAGGTTTGGGTGAGAGTGTGTGTGTGTGTGTGTGTGTGGGGGGGGGGTATATACAGTGAACATATATATGGGATTTTATATTACATTTAAAAATGTTTGCCAGAGGAGAAAAAAGGCTACGTTTCACCTCTCAAGGACGAGTCACAAACGAGGTCATTTAGAGGGTAGTGAGCTAAATGGTGCAAAACCACATGATTATCACAGGGATCAGAAAACGTCATGCTGAACTATTTTGGCTTATAGCAGATATGCGGCTTCAAAGCTGACAATGGAACAGGCTTAAAGCATGAATAAGACCTGAAAACAGGTGATCAGAAAAATGCAGGAAAGATGACATGCTGGCAGTTTGCATGGTAATTCTATAAGTCACACTGAAAGGACATTTAAACATGTATACATCTTGGATTAAATCCCGGGCAGCGTGCCATTACACAGAAGTGATTTTGTAAGTTATTTCCTGGTCAAGAAAAATTAAGCCCCTCTCTCCCTTCAAAACATCATCAATTGCTCTTTGACTGGACAAGAGACATGGGCAGCAGACATTTCTCTTCGATCTTTTTATAATCATACACTGGTCCAAATATGAAGACTTTCTCGTTTGAGTGGTACTCAAATATCTGCCTCCCCTGTTTACTGCTGTCATTTCTAGATTGCTGAACAATTTTCTGCTTTCAAAACACAATTGTAGCTTGTCTGGCAAGTTTGAGTGGGTTATTGCAAGGGTAAAGAATACATAAAGTCATCAAAGCCTCAGAAAGATGGTGTAATAATAAATTCTTCTTAATTTACCTTTTCATTTTCATTATATGTCTTCTTAGAGATGTTGCTATATTTTCTGAGTGCACTTTGAGTAGTTTTTTTTTTTTTTTTGTCGGTTGTTAATTGAAATTTGTCCTGAAAGTGTGTGAGTTAAAAGGAAGCCCATCTGTATGAGATGTTTGTTTATAACCACACTTACAGGAGGGTGCAAGTTTTAAAAAATGGACCCATGCAGGACTCTAGTTAAGCAACTCTTATATACAATTGTGCTGGAAGCTCAGCACATTTCAACATAGAACAAAAAACAACAAAACAACAAAAAAAACATGATTAAATTAGGAAACACTCCCTGCGAATAAAACACAACACAACCAAATTTAGAAGCCTACTGCAAGTAGCACAGATGTCAACAGAAGTGTTTCCTCAGGGAGGCTTTGTGACTTTTAAAGTTACTGGAGTCAGTTTCACATCAGCAAGCACGTCCCTGCTGGGTTCATCACTTTTTTGTGTGTCCCCCTTAAAATCATCTGTTGTCTGCTACTTGCAACATGTTTCTTTTGCTTGCGCTGTGTGATTTTGTTGCATATGATAGTGTCTTAACACATGCAACTTTCACTTTTTTTTCCTGTAACTTCTGGAACTGGAAATGTATACATTTTCACAGTTTTTGTTAAAACCCCACCTGTTTATTCTCAATTGTGTTTTTAAGTAATTCATTTCAGGAACATTTCAGTCTTTGACATATCACCAAGAGTAATTTACTTGTCAAGGAGGAGTTCCAAATTCGACACCAAACATCAGATCACTTATTTTCGCCGCATTATGAGGACATTCCAGTCCAGGAGACGTCTGGGACTCAGCTCAAGACCAAAGGGAATGTTTTCATTGAAGGATACTATGAGTTACTTGATACTATGAGGGAAACCCATGATCACTGTTGGCCTTAACCAGGTGCTTCTCCTGCTTAAATCTAACTACATTCATAACTAGGAAATGGTTACTGTCATCTTCATTTCCTCAAAATACCAAAAGTACCACAAGCCTTTAAAGCACTATTATAGTGATGTGTACAACTAAATAATTAACATACTTTGGGTTCAAAAAGTATGTTACCCACCACATGTAATTCAGAATACAGTGCAAGGTTCACTGTGTACCATTAAGGGTTTTGTGGGAGAAACTGAATATCCTGAAATTCATACTTAATATGAAATAAGCCTTTTATATATGTACTTCAGACAAAAGGCATTGCTTTACAGAGGCCTCCAACTTGTGCCATGTTTTTACAGAAGCCTGAACAGATAAAGACCAGAAAGAGTGTGCATTATGCACTTTGAGGTGGAAGCTTATTATGCAAACATAGAACAACATCCTTTCTAGTATGTGGAGGCTACTGTTGTTAACAGAAGCACTTGGGAAAGGTAGGAATAAGTGGAAGAGTCCTCCATTTGTTCTCACCATTAGATGTTACCAATTCATACTGGAATGAATTTTTAGTAGGGGGTTGATTGGCCAGACACAGTCTTTTATAATTTCCTCTTACATAATCATAGTTCCAGCTGATGTTAAGACCCATTAGATTATCCTATCCTATAAAATTTGTGGCCGGATGTGTTCTGTGAGAGTAGCGTAAAATGGAATCAAATTCCCAGCCTGAATTATTGATTATTTATGATACTCAAAACAACACAAGTGTACCGTATGCACTGAACACGGTTAGACTAACATATCAAACAGGGAAACTGACGTCACTTTGTCTTGTGATGAAAATGATAAGAATAAATATTACACCAATGATACATATTGATGTCATCAGTACCAATCATCATATTTTGTGTTCATATACAGACATGTACAAACAGACTGAGGAAGAGAAAGTAGTAGGTACATACTGGTGTAGCTGATATTGAACCCTTTTCCTGTATTTGAGTGATCCGACTGGAACTCAAGTCTCATGATGTGTCCATTGGAGGCGATTTGTGACGGAACGTCTTTTCCTGAGAATGTTCCAAATGTTGTTGGCTCAGACAGACCTAAAATAGAACAGAGTTTAAACAATCTTTTCGGGACGCTTTTTAATGGTGCTTATCTAATTTAATCTGCATAGCATTAAGGCAAGGACACATTTGGAAAGTGAAGGACTCCTGTAAAAGAAAACAACAAAATGCCCCAGGACACCTCAGGAGATGTATTAAATCCTATTAGGGTTCGAAAAGGTTCTTCCAATTTAATCTGATCTCACTCAATACTTTTTGAGATTTTCATGAAACCTAAATCCTAATGTTCTGTTCTGACATTATTTTGCAGACAAAGCCAAAAAATGTGCTTTTTCTTTTTATTTTTATTAAATACTGCATCTCATTTGTGCCAAAATGGACAGATTATTTATTTAAGGACAGCAAACAAGAGATAGCATCAAACTGTGCCTTTAAAAGGTATCCATGGCTAAAAACATCATGATATTATTTTCCTACATGCACAGTGATGTAAGGTTAAACATGCAGTGAAGTGCAGTGGGGAATTCTGGGATCAACAAAAATAAAAAAATAGAGTAATAAATAACATAAAACACTATGGATAACAAATAAATTAAAACAAAGACTAGTTAATGGGAGGAGGAAAACAGGTTTACAAGATAATATAAAAGGTTTAGAGTGACCTGCTGTGTTTGGTGTTAATGGCACTATACACAGTTTGCTGTGTTTAATACATTATTGATGATGGTCCAGATGGCAGAAAGAGGTGTAGGGGAAACGTCTTTAAACTTGTCCTTTTGACCACGTCACTGTAGAGTCATCGCCCTAAACAATCTGTTGTCTGGGCTCTGAGCTCACTTTACGGGTGTAGATGTCCTTCAGGATGGGAAGAGGTGCTCTGATTGTGAGTTCATCTGAGCATATTACTCACTGCAGAGCACTCTAATCTCAGGCAGAGTAGTTCCCATAACAGGAGGAGATGGTGCCTGTCAGGACACTCTCCACTTCAGGAGGGAGGATGGGCGCTTAAATTTATTCTGCTGTCTCAACAACTTAGGTCTCTGTCTGGAGTTTTTGAGTGTGTGCTCCATGTCAAGACTCCAGGTCATCAATGTATGCCAGTGTATCTGATACTGGCAACCCCCATCACACATTCACCTTTCAAAGCAAAAAGTTATTGACACTTCCTGATTGACCCCATTTTCATTAGTTCATAATCTAGAAGCAGCAGATATATTTTTAGATATTTTTCTCAAGCCAATGACATAATGTTGAAAAACTATTTTGTAAAATGAATGCCGTTTTCAGTTCATTCTAGGATGACACGTAAATGTTTAAGTGATTGCTCTGATCTTCTACATCTCATGTTGACTGTATAATTTCAGTCTGCCAATAACTAATGAATAAATAATATCAAAGTTTATAAATAAAATGTAGATCACATTCAGTGTGTGCATGGTGATTTATCAAAAAAGATTCACTGATAAAGCAATTATCCACATATATGAATTTAGATGCACCTTAACACAGGAATGATTAGTTAAATCATTTGCTCAAACAAGATATATCGAAACTAGTCTGTGCTTCTCTGCTTTAGCTGCTGCCCCCATGACCGGCTTCGGATAAGCAGCAGAAAATGGATGGATGGATGTTCTGTGTAGGCCTAGTCTACATACTGTACATCAAGCAATGCAGGGTGCATAAAACAGTAGATGGCTTCGTAACAAAAAAGGGCACATTGGCGGTGGGAGACATTTACAAATTATCAGCTGAACTTCTTTCTTGCACAATATTCAAGCACTCTTAATGACTCATGTCTATTTCGTTTTTTTTTTTTTTAACTTTCAAGGGCCTTGTATAATTCCCTTCAAATTCACAAACTTTCAAGGATTTCAAGGATCTGTGGGAACCATGAGTAAGTCACTTATGGGGTGAGTCTGATGGTAGCAAAAAGAGCATTGTTTGAATGGAAGGCTATGGAAAATCAGCATACATTTCACTTGATGAATAATGTCAGCAAATAGACAATAAATCACAGAACATAAGAGGTGGACTGTTTATGATTAAGAATAGGTGGCTGGTTGCAAGTGACACATCCATTTATATTTACAATCTATGAAAACAAACAATTTCGTATCCACCATCTTTATTGGATAGGCCTAAAAAATATGCCCCACCCTAGAAACAGAATATCATGGAAATTGTTTCTGTAGTTAAGTACTGTGACTTACAGACAGACAGCAAAATATGAAACTAAAAAATATCAGCAGTAGCAGAGGTGGTGATGTGATTTGGGCTCTTGTGCTTCCTGCTCATAGCAACAGTATTATTTACATTATATCTAACTTAAAAGACAAAATTTACAATCAGTGACCTGAAATGCAGACCCATCCTTGCTGCTCTGCACCATCCTAAGTCCCATTAACAGCTTCCATGTGTCTTGGCAGGGAGTCAGCATAATGCCATTTTCAGCATTAAAGCAAACCGTACAGACATCAGGGCTTCACACAACTGACAAAAGCTGATGATCTTTTCTACAGCTGCTGCATTTAAGTGATTCATGTGGCTCTCTCTCAGGGGATTGTGGAGCCCATGGTCATTGATGTTACTCCACTAGAACGTGTCTTGAACCACAAATTCTGGGCCATTCTGTGAAGGGAGTATTGACTTGCTTTAAGTACTCATCATGCCCTTGGGGGTACATGTGTGCAATGAATGGCTGAACCTGGCTGCTATGTTAAGGTATGTTCTACCATTATTACATGGCTCTATACACATTGTGCACCAACTGAATGGCAGTGAAACCATTTGACCTCCCCAATTGGCGTGTACAGCTGCAAAAATCCATCACTTAATTTCTGTCAAAGACATTTGTGTCACAGCATATGACCATTTACTGCAACAAATGATTATACTCTTGTTTGGCAGAATACACTCCGTACACGGTGTTCTTAAGGGCGCTCCCCAGTGATCCAGGTGGCAGTGACACATTCAGTGGGGAGTGCAATAAAACCCTAAAGGGCTACAAAGAACTGAACCCACCAGGGTCATATCAGTGAGATATGAATTATACATAATGCACCACAAAAATAAGTCGTAGTATGGTAATAAGACACTGAAACAGGAGGTAGTTGAGGGGATTGATGGAGAAAACAACCAGCAGTTATGGCATCTTGTAGCAGGTAGAAATAAACAGATTTACCAGCAGCAGTGGCATAGTTACAGAGAGGAAGTGTGGAGGCTTCTGATATTACATAGAACACTTCTTGATTGAATGTGACTGGAATTTAGTTTGCTCAAGAATGGTGATTATAAATGTCAAATGATACTGATGAGTTATTGACGGGCACAATTTCAGTTTACAGCCAGAACTTAGATGAACCTTGTTGCTGTGCACCAGACAGATGTTGCACAGGAATTGTGAATCATCAGAAAGTGCCTGCAGTTGTGCGTGGGCAGATGAATCAGGCACTGCTGACTATTTATCATGTCCTTTAACGCCTTAAAGACTTTGTGTAGTTAAGGGTCATCTCTCACAAATTAAAAGGTTGATGTGTTTGTGTTCTGTAACATTAATTAAATGCCTTTGCCTCTCAAGCAACTCTATCTTAACTGATGTTCTTGTTCACCAACGGGCAGAGACAATACCTTCTGACAGTCTATATTTACTTCTAGGCTTTACTGGTCAAAAAACTGGATAACCACTGCTAACATCTGGCTTTATTCTGCAGTGGGAATGGACACAATCTACTCAGTGGATACAAATAGTCCCAAGGCAAATGACTGCAACAGTCATTGTTGGGGCTCCGTCTCCCATTAGAAGGGATATGACACACCGGTTCAACGAACAATTTTCTTCTTCTGCTTTATTTTGGCATTCTAAATGCTTCTGCTTTATTTTGGCATTCTAGATGCAAATGATGTACCTCATGGCACACACTATTTCAGTCACAGTTGAAAAGCAAATTGAAGTGAAAGATATGAAAGGAAAATATCCGTTGCATTGTCATTGGTCAATCAGTTATTTTTTGTTTCCCACACGGTTTGTATGGACACCCACATTTCAAAAATGGCAAACTATCGAGACCCAATTCACAGAATAAATATCTATTCAAAATAGTACTAGATTTAGCAGAAATGGCAAGGGAATGTTCATTGCTATAATATGCACATATTTGCTATTGTCATTAAATGCCATTCCTGAGAGATACAGTACATATGCTTAATAAATGAATTTTGACTTTATTTCATCTGACATATTTGTTTAAAAAGAGTAAAAGCCTGAGGGAAAAAAATCAGGAGATGTATTTGATAACATCAAATGTTCATCCGAAAGTAAAATAAAAAAAAAGCAATGATGGAATATCAATCATGATAAAAAAAATCATAAAACGTATCCATTCAGCCCAAAAAAAAAAAAAAATCTACAGTCTGATTCACATAACTATAAGTTATTCAAAGCTAATTTAAAAACATGTGAAACCAGTTTGTTAAGATTCAGCTGCTTTTGTAAGTTGTTCCAAGCTGATGGAGCAGCAAAGTTGAACGCCATTTTTTCCCCAATTAAATGTGGGCTTTGAGAGGGTTAATGAAATTGTCCTGAGAAAATTTCCACCACTTTGGCAAATAATATAGGGCCCTTTAAGTATGTAAGTACAAAGTCAAGATTTGCCTTCTTGATAAAAAAAAAAAAAAAAAAAGGGTCAGTGATTTGACCTACAGAAGGGTAGCCATCCAACCCTGGAATACTAAAGGTGTGGATAAATCTCCAGTTTATGTAGAAAAGTAAGATATTGCTTGCATATACATCACATCACCATAATCAAGCACTGTCAGGTTGAACTTGTTACTCAAGTTTTCAGTAACAATTTCCCTTTTTGGCTATAAAAGAAAGACATGACCTGATTTTAAAATAAAAACCCAACGGCACAGTGGTGATTTCAAAACGTCACTGGAGGAAGAAAAAAAACTCCTCACCTGACAATGGGAAAAGGATCAATAGGTTTTTTTTTGCTTTTGTTTTTGTTGTTTACCATTGATACCATTGTAAACCATACCATTGTAAACAGCATTTATACTGTAACATTTACATTTACAGTATCACATCCTGCCTCAGTTTAATATACAGTAAATATATATATATATGTTTGTGTGTGTGTGTGCGTGTGGAGAGAGAGAAAGAGACGTATATCCAATACTTTGGACAGAGGGTTTTCATTACTATGTTAAGTACAAACACTTCATTGAAAGTCAAAGTCCTTTTCTGAATCCAACTATAAAAGGTGAAATGAAGAGAAGTGTGGGGAACGAAGAAGAGCTACAGAACTGCCTCAGTAATAAAACACACATACATTTTGAATTCCTCTCCAACACACCAACATAATGTTTGCTTTCATGCCAGTCTCGTTTTTTTTTTTGCAACATTTATACATATTTACCATATCTACCATCACATTAAAAAAATTAGAAACCTGAACACAAAGGAAACGAACTCAACAATATGTGAAAGAGCCTTGACTTATCTAAGAGATGAGATTTGAAGAAAAGCCTTTTGTAACGGTCAATCACTATCTGCTCCTATATTAGAGTGCAACAATAGATTTCTGATTATGTAAACCATACAATTTTTTCACAATTCAGAATATGTTGAATTTTCAATAGATTTTCTTAGACTGGATTTCATGTTGCTCTTTAAATCTCGGAAGACTTGATTATTACTGTGGTTGCTCAATTTACTTTACTTGCCTTTTGTTTGTACTGTACTGTCTCATTAAATAGCTTCTCAAAGGTATTTTACTTTTTAAATCAATAATTTACATTGAAGTAATGTTGCAGTGAAGAGCTGTGTGTGTTTTTTTATTATCTGAAAAACTATAGTGCTGCCTTTCAGTTCAAACTTATTCATAAATAAATTCTGTATGATTCTGAAAAGCACAGACTCATTTCAGGCACAATAATATAATAGCTCTCAAACTTACCCAGTAATAGTAAAATGCTGCCACATTAGTGAAATTAGTGATGCTTGAAGAGCTTTAGACTAACACACGTTGATCTGATAGTTGGCTGATAAAAGAGCTGATGTCGTCAATGTCAAATGTTCGTTACCTAACAACAGTTACTGGTTTTGCATTACATTCTGAAATCCAACAATAATCATACAGTATTTTAACAATTATTTCAAATGTGACTTGTCAGCTCCAGAGAGACCTTTTGTTCAACATGACAGCAGTGATTTATCGCCAAGACATAAATTTCAAGGCAGCAACTTTCATCTTAGTTTGTTCAAGGCAGTAGCACCAATTGCCCTGCAATTTTCAAAAAGCAAAAAAAAATCTGCCAAGGTACAAGTTTGCAGCCACTCAAGTAAACACAATTCCAATCGATAGGGCACAGTGATCTGATTGCTCTGCAACAAGTAAAATAAAAATCCTATCGAATCATCCATCAGTCAAATTTAATATACATGTTTCTATAGAGTCTACAAAAAACAAGGTTTAAAGGGTCCCCACCAAATGGTTTCACTATTTCATCTGTACACGAATGTCCATCCATAGTTCAGTAATAAACAATGCATACAGTATATCCATGCCCTAAGGACTAACCCAACTCTTACTGAGGGTTTATTCACTCTAGCAGTGTAGCAAACAATATGGTTAAATACTAAGATATATTTACCTTCATCTTTGACCACCAACCAATCGAACTGTGGCTCCAGGTCAAAGTCAGAGAAGAGAAGATGAATGCGGCTTCCAGGTTCAGAGATAATTAACCACACACAGTTCAGGTTGTTCCCATATTCCTCTGGGTAGTTTGGGGACAATATTGTTCCCGAAGGAGCCGTGAAGTTGAAGAAACATGAGACTACAAAGAGGAAGGAGCAAAGGAAGAAAGGCAGGCAGGAAAGATGCTAAATCGATCAGTAATTAGGTAAGAATGAAAAGCAGGAAGGCTGAGTAAGAGAAAAGCATTGAAAGGAAAAAAAACAGCAAAAAAATTGTGCTCTTACAGACACAGCTGGGTTTATTCCCAGACCATTGGTTATTGTGCTGACATGTGATGGTCCTTTCTCCCACAAGTTCAAAGGCTGACTGGCAAAAGAAGGTCAACACGTCACCATGTTGAAAGCGATCACCACTGCGACGACCAAATGCTGGCACCCCAGGGTCACCACAGCCGCCTCGCTCGATTTCTTTAACACACAGAGCACAAACAGACATGTATTCATGCATATAATTAATGTCAACACGTGACATGGTGACACTCAGATAAGGGGTCTCTTGTTTTGGAGTTAAAAGGCAATGACATGCATAAAATGATTTTTAGATAGTCACCGAGTCAAATCTGAACATCCTGAGTGGTGTTTACAGCAGTGACGTGATAATTTTCACATTCACTATACACTAACAGGCCACTTTATTAAGTACGCCTGTTCACCTGCTTGTTAATGCAAATGTCTAATCAAATAATCACATGGCAACATTTAAGCAAGTAGGCATGGTCAGGATGACATGCTAAAGTACAAATCAATGACAAAATGGGAAAGAAAGATGATTTAAGTGTCTTTCAACATTGCATGGTTGTTGCCAGACGGGCTGGTCTGAGCATTTCAGGAACTGAATTTTTAGGCATAATAAGCTGGGATTTACAGCATCAGCTCTTTGGATGAAAATGTCTTGATGATACCAGAGGTCAGAGGAGAAAGGCCATACTGGTTTCAAATGATAAAAAGACAACAGTAACTCACATAACAAGTTACGAACAAGGTATACAGAAAAGATGACTAGACATGCAATGAAACGTGAAGCACCAAGTGGGCCACAGCAGCAGAAGATCACCTCCTGCCACTTTTTTTAGATGTCCTCTGTGTGGCCAGTGATTTCACATTTCTATCTTAATTTGCCAATAACACTCACTACACTACTCCATAAATCAAAGACATTTTTAGTAACAATTGTATGTATAGCTAAGAGCAATGCATTGTCTGTTTTATCTGGTGTGTGTTTAATTATATCCTTTAACTGCAAACACACCCTTTGGCCAAACAGAAAGACTTCAGTCTGGCTTGACGTCCAGTCAGTATGGGGCCATGATGACCCGATGGGTGAAGAGAGGAGTCATCATTAAAATTTATGTAATAACTCCTTTCAGCTGGCAGCGATTCTCGTTACGTTGTCAACCATTTGACAAATGGGACGCACTGTCAAGTCTATAGCAGCGATGTTAACATGGCTCAAGGAGCAAATACTGTGAAGACAGTTATTGCCTGTTATTTTACACTGCCGTGTTAAGAGATGAAATACAACCTTTGAAAAATTCATTCCACTGTTTTCTTTATTACTGCTAATTGTCATCAGGGTATAATTGTAGTGCAATTCAGCTTTAATTATGAAAGGCAAAACAATTAGAAGAGGCACTCACACATTCGCTCTCACACGAACACACTGATCTATGGACACTTAGTTGCAGCAGCAGTTGGTTAAAATCGAAGGCATCAACACTGGTTGTGATGCTATATTCAAATTGAATGCTTTCTGTATACACATTTTCAGCTTCATACTGTGGAGTCGGTTTTCTGTTTCTTGATTCATCAGAGAAAAAGACGACGGGAAAACACTACATCTTTGTCCCTGTTTCTTCCTTTCCACTATCTATCGTATTCTTATTACTAATATTTTCTTCAATCTGATCAATAAAGTTGACATTATATACTGTATACTGTCTTTTATTAGTATGAGTGTCACATAAGCTGTACTGATGAACTGGTGTTCAATCATTCTTTCTGTCACATTTCCCCTCTGACTTTATTGGGACTATTTTTTTTTTTTTTCTTTTTTATCCTCTGCTTTTCCCTCATTCCCCTCCTAAAATTTGACATTCCACCAGGCGTCTGTCATCTTGTAACACATGCTCCACCATGCTCCTGGATCCGCTCTGGGCAAATACATCTCAAGGTGAGCTATGTGGTGCGTGTGTGTGTGTGTGTGTGTGTGTGCGTGCGCTCCACACTTTTACTATCAGTTGGAATGTAAGTACACCCACAAGAACATAATACTCAATGAGGCAGCAGGCGTGTGGTGAGCGTGTGGGTGTGAATCGTGGGTGTGCGTGTGTGTGTACATGTGGCCCACAGCTAAGGTGTCACACAGCTGACGAGTGTCAGGATGGATATCAGCTAATCTTGAGCCCCTGGTAGGTCTGTCATTATGATAACTGCCTCTCTCACTCATTCCTTTGTCACTGGTAGTTTGTAGTTTGTTCTTCCACTTTCTTTCCAGTCTGTCTACATTTAATGAGTTTTATTTGGGTGCACAACAAGGATGCATTCAGTCCGAATGAAATGCAAATATTTCAAATGAAAAATTAATTAAGGGCTATTGAGAGGAAAAGTATTTTATCAACTGAGATAAAAACATGTTTCAGAGACACATTAAGGCTTGAATATGTTCAATACATTGAAACGTAATTCGAAATACTACACAGATGGATACTTGAGGGGCCTTTCCCATAGTTTTGTGTGTGTTCACTCTATTAACAAAAATTTAAAAAAAAAAATTGTATGACTGCCAATTTTCAGAAGAACAGAGTGTGGCTTTGCATGATTGCCACATTTGGTTTCAATTCATGTTTGTAAGATACCAAAATTAACATTTAGAAAACAAACACATCTTGTTCATAATAAATTGTAACAACTGACAGTCAATGATTCTGATGAAGTCATCTACTATTAACCATCTGTGTTGGTTTTCCCCAATTGATTCTCTAAAGTATAGGATTCAGTGACCAAACTACCAAACATTAATTTCTGATTATTGCTTGCATTTTGAGTAAAAAAAAAAAGGTAGATACCACAAGAGTAACTTGGAGACACTCAAAGCTAATTTTAGTCCTCTGATGAGCAAGAAAAAAAAAAGAAAAAAAAACATTATTTGCATCATTATATTTTTCACAGCCGGTTGCCATCAGCTTGAAAACTTGGCAGTAGCATTCCACTGAAAGCTTCAATTATCATCCGTCTCTCTCATCTCTCCCTCACGCTCTCAAACACACACAATTGCACAGACAAAAACACAAACGCACGCAGATGCGATGATTAAGTGCAACATTTTAGCATTCAAAAACATGGCAGCTTTACAATATCACACACACAAACAAACTCAAGTGGTGGGTTTTCCCTGCAGGGCTGAAAACGTGAGAGCTATCCAGGAGACAACACTGATCAAAGTGTGTAACATGGTGATTTTATATAAAGTGACAGCATCGCACAGGGTTAGGCTATTACATACATGCATGGATGCATTAAAAAAAAAAAAAAAACACAATGAAGGCAGTTGTTGAGTTATCCTTGGAAAAACAATCTACACAGTGACTGATCATTAAAGCTTTCTCGTTCTTTCTTTCTTTCTCACTTCCTTTTATTCTGCACCATGCGACGTTCATTACAATATTTAACATTGCTTTTCCGTGTGAGCAGGTGGGTACTTGTGGCCCTGCGTGTGGTTTACTCTACTGAATGTTAATCATAGTTTGATTCTGTATGTACTTGATCACTATGTGTAATGTGAAATGGCACAATCCATCTTACGTGTCCAACACAAATTTAACCTCAGAGCGCAACCATATTGAATCGTATGGTATGGTCTAGTATTGTATTGTATAGTATCGTATCATTGTATCAAATCATATCATATCATATTTTATCTTTTCTCATCATATCATATCATATCATATCATATCATATCATATCATATCATATCATATCATATCATATCATATCATATCATATCATATGGCATTGTATTGCATCATAACAGCTTTATCTTGTCTTAGCGTATCTTATCTTAACGTATCATAAAGTATGAGTCAACTAGTCAATGTAAAAAGTGGGACAAGGCCCATTGTAGTGTGGTAAGGACAAAACAGAAAAAAATCAAAGTTGGCCTTCATAACAAGGTCAGTAGCACTTAAGCCTTATGTTGAGCAAACAGGGCCTTGTACTGAAAACTGATAATAAAGGTCTCATATCATAGTTACATGTGCAGGCATGCACACCTGAGAAGTAACTAATCTTGGACGAGACTGTCAGCAACATCAGTGGAGCAGAAAGAGCTAAGCTAACTCAAGAGCACGACCTCCATCACTCTACATCTCTCTCTCTCTCTTTCTCCCTCTCTCACACTGTCTGAGGGAGTCTATTTCTTCTCACTCAATTTGTCATTTTGTGTCCTTCTGTACCACTCAGTTTTTTTGTTGTCCCTCTTCCCCTGTCCGTACCTTTATTAGCTTTCTCCCTCCACCTATCACACCCTTTGTCTCAAGTGAATTTCAGCAGTACCTGTTCAATTCAATTTACTGACCTGCGCTGGCGAGATGCATTATATGATCAAAAATAGAAATAGAATAAGTGGGGATTTTCAGAAGAATAGGTTTATACAGGAGTATCTTAATCCCACTCTTACGCCTTCATTCAAAGTGACTGTCACCACCTCCATCACTCTATCAGTGTCAACTCTGGCGTAATAAAGAAAATAACCAAGCAAAACCTTCAAGTGATTGACGCATAATTCACTTATTAACTTTTCGCAATGCACAGTCGTGCGTGCACACACACACACTCAGAGACAACAACAGTTGCGTTTCTTATTGAATCAGCACGTCAGCAACACAGTGACTTTCACACTTCATTATGTGAGCATATTCTGGATTTGTGTGAGCTTGTGTGTGTATGCATGCCTGCGTGTGCGTGTGTGTGAGAGAGAGAGACTACAGGCTATAGACTTGTATATTACTTACATTCATTGTAAAGGAAGCCATACCTTCATAGACGGCCTTAAATCCTGCTGAGCCGATTGTATCGTCTGACTGCAGATGCAGCCACATTTGATTGGACAAGCTAACGATGAGGTCAGGGACACTGGAACCAGTGAGTCTTAACACACACAAATACACACACACACATATATTTAAACAGTTTTCATGATAAATAAATAACATCTTACTAAATTAAATAACTTTGTTAGTACTAGAAGTTAAATAACACCACGGCAACACAAATAAATCATGACTCAAACACTATACTATGACAAATTATTCAATAACACTATGTTAACCCTATTAATCAAGCAAAACTATGTATATTTAACATAAAAAAAAATATTTATACACCTACCTAAACACTGATTTTTGTTTATAATGTGTTCACATTCTGACATGTTGTGGCAGTAAAAGTACAGGTGCTACTGATCTCGTTAACACACTAAATGGAACTCAGCCATCATTAATTTGATTATTTGCACCTGTGCTTTTCCTCCAGTGACCTGTCAAAATGAATGCCCACGGGCCACAACAATTCAAAGTGCTTACACATAGAGGACTCGCCGAGTGTCTCCTATCTTTCCCCCGTCCCCAACAGTTAGTGTGTCATATCCTCTTTCCAGGTCAAACTCTTCAAAGGAGAGCTTTATCACCTAGGAGAAAGAAGCAAAACAAGAAAGCCAACATGCAGGTCGTTAAAACACAGACAGGTACTGTACAAATGTGGGGATAAAAACAAAAGCAAAAAAAAGAAAAGAAAAATGAAGACAGATCACTGCTGTTCCTGGAGGAAATGATCACAATCTTTTCTACCCCTACAATTTCCAGTTACACAAACTATAATCATCATATCACTCGAGATATTTTAAAACCTTGATATCAGAGTAGTGTTCCACAAAGACCTGCCACTGCAGCAATGAATGTGCGGCATGATTACAATAAATTAACAACATCCTTGATAAAGTAACTTTTGGAAACCATAGGAATCAAGGGTTGCCTTTCGCCAAAGGACTGACAGCCACGACCAAATTTATCACCTCATGACTTCATGACTACTGTAATTAACTCTGAATTAATGCCATGAAGTAAGTCTCCATTACAGCAGAGGGGGGGGAGTCATTTTAGAGCACAAAATAGCTTATTTCATCCCACTCAAAACAAGATTAAAGTTTTAAATCCCTGTGCAATGCAGGGCTCATCCTCATTGGAGGAACAGGGGTGCTGCAGTCAAATGTTTTTTCTACTTCTAAAATGCTTGTACAACATACCTTTTGTAAATATGATGAATAAAATCCTTGTTGGATTTAAAAAAAAATGAAAAAAATATTATTCACTGCTCTAAACCCCCAAGAAGTTTGATTTATCTGAGCAGTAAAGAGCCCTTTTTACATTCACATCTGTATTTTTACTTACCATTATACTATATAGGGTGTATAATTTCCATGTACTGTATGTACACAGTATATGGACAATTTCTAATGGTGGGTCTTCTTTGCAGCAGAGGAGAAAGGGTGAGGAAATCTCATGTGTACATCAATGAGCTGCAACACTGTAATGGGTAACTGGTTTAACTGTTGTGGTACATCTGTGTAATTTTGACTCAAGCTGAGGTATAAAACTTAATTAAACGTACAAAGTAAAAAAAAAAAAAAACAATCACATTACTGAAGGTTAGATGAGGTCTTTTAAAATACAAACCACATTTATTCACTGATGAACATAACATTTAAGCCTGTCACTGGATTTAAAACTGAGGGCTGATGGGCATAAAGCACAGTCACCTGCATTCTAGGGAGACTATTTGTGTTTTTGGCTGTCATCTCATTTAATTATAGCTGCTTAACCAAAGGTATAACAATTAATTTGACAGAGATATATTGCTATTGTGAAATAATCCACTGCTAACAAAAGGATGCAAAGACAAAGAACAAATCTGTGAAACTAAAAACACCCGTCTTTATATTTGGCAGCATTCTCCTTTATATTCACAGACACACAAATTACAGGCTGCAGACACTGCCCGACACAAACACAACCCTTCTGTTTTTAAATGCTGTCCTTAAAGCCACGTCCATGGCCGTAGCTTCATGCACACATTGCTGGAATACAAATCTACTGAGCGTTGTGAAAATGCCATTACACTGGTGTTCTGTTATTTGCTGCTTGTCCATTTTATATTAGCAGTAGATTATATTTCTGACAGAATGGATGATGTTGGATTTTTGCTGCATTTAGGAGAAAAAAAGAAAAGAACTGTAGTCGCGATCTGTTTCTGGTGTATTTGAGGTCTAAGGCAAACCATGAATATGTGATATTGTGGACGAGAATCAGTCATGAGGCAAATTACGCTATGGTAAAGAAAGACCTCACTGCAGGTGGCATGAAGCGTAAAAACTGTCTGAACATGCGAGAATCAGCAGTGCATAGCAAAGCCTTTGACTGCATTTTTGTAAGAATAAAAATAGCTTTGTTCACATAATATACTGTATAAAAAGGATACAGACTCATCTCAGGGATTTACAGTTATCACAAAGAGAAATGCAAAAAGCCAGGTTAAACTCACATATGCCACGTAACACCTGATTTCTACAACACAGAGAAATGTAACGTAAATAGGCTAATATTTGAAAGAAAAAAGAAAATACACCAGAAACATTCAAGATGCAGCTCATTAAATGTGAGACAGATAAAAGTAAGTATAATTTTGCACTTAATGTTGCAGCCTCGGGCAAAAGTGTTTCCAAAATGGTTTAAAGTAATGGGGAGGGGATGAAGAACAACATGGCAAGGTATCCTCCCCTGGCTACCAACAAATCACAGACAGCATTAACAAAACATTGTGCCTCCTGCATTCTTGTGTTATAGCTCCCCCCGTCTGAAGGCTCACAAGAACACAATGTAGACATTTACATCATCACTGTAAAAACCTTGACCTGGCATGCAAAATGTAGATATATTGACTTTATTTTAATTTCAGTGTCTTCTCTGTTTATATGCAAAATTTTGTACCAGTCTATTCATTTAAAGCTTACGTTGATAAAGCATTAATTATCGCTGCCAAGCAGTGGATGAAAGTGACTACGAGTCACATAATAGGGGCAAAAACACAAAAGGAGCATGTCACAATAGGTCTCTGACGAATAGCTCATCAATAAGCAATGACACGTCTTGTGTGGCTTTTAGCTTGTATTGTAAATTTTTTTTTTCCATTTTTATCAGAGAAATTATTCACAATAATCCCAAAAATCATTAAATTATTTTTTGACTGATAAGAAAAATGGTTTATTTCGATTTGGCATTAACGTCAGACTGATCCGGGCATGTGAAATATATATCGAACATAGAACTGTAAGATATAATTGTCAGCTGGGTACGTGTGTGTGTATGTTCTTGAATTTGTTGCTGTGTAAGGACCAATAATCTTATAAACCATACAGAGTGAGCACATTTGGCTGGTCCTCACTTCTTTAAAGGGCTTTTTCAGAGCTAAGACCTGGTTATAGAGTGAGGGTAAATAGGGTTTAGGTTAGGGTTAGGCATCTAGTTGTGATGGTTAAAGTTAAGGCAAGGGGCTAGAGAATGCATTATGTCTATGAGGGTCCTCATTTTGATCGAAGCACAATCGCAGAAGCTTGTTTGGTCATAATGAAAGGAAGTGAAGCAGAAGACAATCAGACAGATTATAGTTTCCTGTTTATTCAAGTATGTGTATGTGCACATGCATGTGTGCATGCGTGTGTGTTTGTCTATTGGAGGTAGTTTTCCTCAGGTATTTCTGTCTTAATAAGTGTTTCATTCAGAAGGGTGAGTGCAGTTTGGCTGTGTGTCTAGACACTCAAGCCAGATTACGTAGCAGCAGCAGACTTAAGGGAAGGAACTGAAGCATTATCACACTAAGGTCATTAGCAAAAAGCTTAGTGCTGTTCGATAGATCCAAATGAGCCCTTTTAGAAAGACATTAAGAGCAGCCTGCAACCCAAAACTACACTGGATTGGGTTCTTTGTTTTCTAAGGCAAAAAAAAGAAGGAACAAAACAAAAGAAGAAAAACGAGGGAAGAAGTGTAACTTAAACATTTAAGCCTTTAAACATTTTTTATTCTTGCGTTCAAGAGGGTGGATATTCAGTGGGTGCTCTTCACAGGGATAAGTGAAGCAATATCACTTTCAGGTCATTAGTAAGCAACGGAGCAGCAAAGAGCAGTGCGATAGGCCATTTAAAACATTGTTAAGTGCAGTGAACAATCCAAATGTACAGTGAAATGTCTTCAGTCAGTTAGATGGCATAGTTGTAGAGCCATGAGTTTTCGGGGTCTCCTCGGCATGACCACAGCCCAGCAGGAAAAATGTAAAAATTTACTTTGATCCTTTATGAGCAGATATGTCAGTTTGTCAATGTTAGCACTGATTACAAGCACAAGAAGAAGTTAGGGGCTTGTACACATCCCTTCATCTAAAAAAAGCACTAACTAAAGATCGAAGGAACTGTTTTGTGTCTGCTGATCTTGCCCTTGCAGTTGTGACCTTATGTCAGAACAGTGTAGGAGAACATACAG
The DNA here is from genome assembly GCA_016785285.1 of Brachirus orientalis. Classification (NCBI taxonomy): domain Eukaryota; kingdom Metazoa; phylum Chordata; class Actinopteri; order Pleuronectiformes; family Soleidae; genus Brachirus; species Brachirus orientalis. The sequence goes on from JAFBJR010000172.1 coordinate 11,410,446, forward strand.
CCATAATTGGGAGGACTAGTTCCTGAATTCCCTTGTTGAGCCAGTGCTGCAGCAGCGCTGAGTCACTGCTGTGCAGTAACAGTGGTAAAACAAAACAAAATGTAAACCTGCACATCTATCTATCTATCTATCTATCTATCTATCTATCTATCTATCTATCTATCTATCTATCTATCTATCTATCTATCTATCTATCTATCTATCTATCTATCTATCTATCCATCCATCCATCCATCCATCCATCCATCCATCCATCCATCCATCCATCCATCCATCCATCTATCTATCGAACAACAATGGCACATCATTACCTTCCATTAATCAGTTAATCAGCACCAAATATAGAGACGGTACTCTATATTTGGTGCTGTGGTCAGACATACTGTAGGCTGCCCTGCCGTACTTACTATGCTGTTGTGCAGCCCCAGGTTCCCCTAGAAAAATAAGATTTGATTTGGGTCCTGTTAAAATGTCAACTCTGCACACATCTAATGAATTATTACATTCATTCAGCAATTTCAGAGTACAGAATAAGCCGAGGTGAGCCTGCCAAGAGTGGCCCATACTGTATGGGTAAAGGTTTTCCTTCAATCTTGGGGGCAGTACCACCAATATATCCTTTAACATAACACTACTATCACAGCCAACAGAATGACAACAAACTGTCAATTTTCCAATTTCTCACAGAACACAGAGTCAGTATTTTCAATCTAGACGTGACTGACCCCTCAGCTGACCTGCTGTAAAAGTAGCATTTACTGCAAAAATAATTCTATTTATAGTGGTCTAATGTTCGATCTATTAAAAGAGTTAAGGTGTTCAAATCTTTGAACTGAGTTCAAATGTTTCCACTTGAGCATGTGAGCATATGCCTTTATGTGAGTGACATAATTTAGTCACTGGCATCAGTCAAGGAGAATGTGTTTTTGTTGTGATTATTTCCAGTGATATGTGTCTGTGACTTTGAAGTCACAGAATGATGTTTTACGAGCTGCAAATGTGCAAATATCCAAACACAACAGTGACGCATTCTCAAACGTTTCATTACAGGTGCACAGATCTTATAATTAACAAAGAAAATCTTGATGTTTCACTAAATACTGCTTCCAGAAGTATTTCAAGAGACTTTAAGGAACCCAATTAAAACTGACCCATCACACGGAATCAAAGCATCACCAAAGCATTACAAATGCATTAGGGCTTTCCAATCATGGTGTCACTGCAGCGTTCTGTACATAATTGTTCATAGTCATTCATGAAATTAAAGGTGTCCTTCCAAAATTGCTTTGTTAAGCTCTTCTAGGGGGCCCCTTCTCTCGGCGTAGGACCCAAAATGAAATGTCCTCTGTTAGTGCTGACAGCAGAGTGTACAAGAATTCCCCTGCTGACATTTTGCAGCTATGTTGACTATGGTGAGCTGCCACAATGGCATTGAGGGACTATTTTTTCTCCAAAGGATTAGTTTAACCTTTCAGCAAAATAAACAAACAAGTATAGACTAACCTGAAACCCTGTTTGAGTACATGACCCTCAGTACACCTTCATGCCAGGGAAAGTTAATTCCATAAAGTAATCAGTGACAGAAAGACACAAACTGCCTGCAATCAACCAATTCTTCACATTACTCAGTTGATTAAAATACTATATTAACAAATCTTTTTCATCAAAAAAACGACTTTTATTCTAGACTCCCCGGGAGATTTTCTGTGACAATCTAATCAGAGTTTTAGAAGTAGCTACCTTTGGTGCTCATTGCAGCTCAAGAGAGCATTATAAATCAACTTTACAGTACACTGCATTTCACAGCAACAGTGAATTTTACGATGGATACACACTATGCAGCAAGGCACTGAGGGAAAAACAGTGGCGGGTTGCATACCAAGCCACTGCTGATACATTCTCATCCTGGCAGTTCATTCAGAACAGCTGTTAAGAGCCTGTGGAAGATGCCAACAAAGACGAAGCAGTGATGCTGCATAAATGTCTATAGAGGCATTACTCTCACATTACAGCTCTATGAGGTTCAGGAGGCCAGAGTCAGTGAAGCAAAGTAAAGCAGTAATAGGCTAGTTAAAGCTGTGGTTTAAAACTTTAAATATAAACAAATGTTTGTAATATTCAAACCATTTCCGAATGAGTTCACACAGTACTGATTAAGTTTATCAGCTCCACACTTCACTCTTTGTTTCTCAGTATAACAGTTCTTTTTTTTTTAATTTTCATGTCTGTGGCAAAGGTCCTCCGCTGCAATCAGAGTGACGCACTTTAATTCACGACTAGAGGAAGCAATCAAAAGCTAAACAGCTGCCCATCTATGTGCCTGCAAGTTCCAATCCCAGCTACTGCTGTTACCTTCACCATGCAGCTCCACCACTACATAAAAAGACAGACATACACCACATAACTTACCAAAGTACTGTAAGAAAATCAAATCAAAAGACAATGTCATTTTTTTTTTAAATTTAACTCTCTCTCTCTCCTTTTTCTCTGTGTAAGGTGGTAGAAAGAAAAGGTTCATAGATACTGCAGACTGTTTCGGTAATTACGCAGAAAATCCACAGGGAGCGATTGAAGTTCCACACTGGAGCTTTAAAACTAAAGATCAGACATGAATAAAAACAATCGTTCAGTAGATGTTAAATCTCTCCTGATATCATAATATATATGATTGACCTTTTGTGCTGTAAAGGGCCAGGTATTGCCTGTTTACTGCCCTCCTCTGGCCACAGTGAGCTACTGTCTCTGGAATCTAGGATTGCAAACAGCTGTTGCATCTGTTGTTTAAATAGAAATAGATGTGACCATACAATGGGATATCCCAAGATGGGTGATAATCTACCACAGAAAAGTGAGTTTGTGAATGTGACCTCAACACAGCCTTTACCACTTTATTATGCATGTATGCAGAAGTGGTAACTATAATTGCTCATTACAGAAAGCATGATAGGCAAACAAGCCACGATTTACCATGTCTGCATGTTTTCCATTGCTAAAGTTGGGTACATGGTTCACAATCTACAACCATTAGAATTAATCAAGGTGTTTTCTGTTACCTTTATCCTTTTTTCTCAGTCTTTAACAGTATGTACTAACCACATGGTAAAGAGCAACCAAGAAAAACAACCATTCAATCACAAGTAGATTTAAAATCACTCAATGAACTCAAAACAATAAAAATCAAAAATAGGCCACTTACTGAACCCAGACCAGTATAGCTCTAGAACCTGGTTAACACAATCTACTTCAGAGTAAAGTGGATGAAGAAACCAGAGGTGGAAAAAATGAAGTTAAACATGTGACACATACTGCAGAGATATGACTGTTTCAAGTGACACCCAAGTCTGACTGGAGCCAGTCATTATAATGGCTCCATCCACTCACAGTGGATGAAAGAATGACTGCATTCCCTCAACACAGGAGACCAATTTCCCCACAGATGAGGTGTGTAACAAGGTTATTACATTGTTACATTGTGTAACAAGGTCATTACATATGCAGTACACTAAAACTGTGTTCAATTACACTATAGAGGACACAACATTTGTGGAACATCATTGCAGTTTGGATTAATAAATTATTGTGATTTTTTGTGTCTCAATTTTGTTATGAGCTCTGAAAACTGATTGTCTTGTGGAACAAGTGAAGTACATTTTAAAACTAGAAATAGAAGGATGCTAGCCTGTTGGCTGTACCCAGCTGCTGTGGTGTTACAGCACATTTGAGTGCTGTTGACCTGTTGGCTTAACTATTTAGGGAAAATAAAATGCATACTTTTGTTTGAGGAACAGCTGCATGACAGCTCCGAGGAGACAGCCTTATAAACTTTTTTTGATACTAAAGAAAAAAACAGTATGTGACAATGACATACAGTGGATTTAGTTTTAACAATTTGAAATAGCGGTATATTTTTCCTGTACAGTTTTGAAACAAATGATTTAAAATGTTTCCATTACATGGAGGAGTTGTGGAAAACTAATATGTGTCACCTTGGGACATTTAGGCCAATCACCTTTGGATTGGATTGGTGGTATTATTAGGCTCAGGAAACAGAGCCAAAGACAGAGCTAACACTGTGAATTATGGTCAGCCAGACTGCCAAATTATGCTCACAAACCAGAATAGCATAAAACCTTGAACTGAGATAATGTGCTAATTAGGGAGCAATTGGTGAATGTGTGTCCATAACCATAGACACTGATGGTTATTTACTCCACAATTTCCTACTGAGCAGTTAGGAGTGATTCAGAGACAATACAGTATCTTAATGAAGTATTAATAACACTATGACACAGAGTATACAGCATTAAGACAGAGATACTCTCACTGGCCATTAGGTATACTTGTTCAACAGTTAGCAAATGTATATCTAATCAGCCAATCACATGGCAGAAACTCAGTAAATTCACTCATGTAGTCTGCAGTTCAAATTGAGCATCAGAATGTGAAGAAAGGTGATTTAAATGACTTTGAATGTAAATGGTTGTGACAAAAAGGCTGGTCTGAGTATTTCAGAAACTGACACTCACAACCACATTTAAGATTCCATCAGAATGGACTGAAAAAGAGAAATCATCCAGTGAGCAGCAGTTCTTTCCATAAAAATGCCTTTTTGATGCCAGAGGTCAGAAGAGAATTGCAAGACTGGCTCGAGATGAGAGGAAGGCAACAAACTCTAAAAAAAAAACAAAAAAAAAAAAAAAAAAAAAAAAAAAAAAACACTTACAACCAAAGTAAACAGAACACCACGAAACTTGAGGCAGATGAGCTACAGCAGCAGAAGACCACATGGGACATTTATGAGCTACTGTGCATGCCTAAAGAAGTGGCTGCTGCTGTAGATAGCCTCATTTATGCTCATTCAGGTAAAGGGCTAATCCTTTAAGATTAAGAATAAGGGATACAACAACTCAGGTATTATTTGATATCATGGACACTGGTTTCATCAGTCATCATAACATTAGGAGAACACAGTTCAGACACTCCGGGCAAACTCAGCAACAATACAGTTTATAATCACTGGCTGCAAATATACTAATATGTTAATCAACATGTTTGGAATGCATCAAAATTTTGATGCATCCTATGACTCAACATGCCAACAAAAACACTATTACAGTTTGCAGACCTACATATTGGTTTAACCTTGTCTACACAGGTTTCTTGTCCAATACTGGAGTACTAGCAATGTTGCTGACGCACTCATTTTTAGTTTTATGTCCAAACCAATCTGGCAAAACTATTGGCTTGTTGACAACATGACTTGTCAATCTGTCTGCTTGTGTTTATTGCCCCTTTGGACCTAATTTTACTGACACTGCAGAGATATCGATTAAAAAGAATGTCATAACCCCATAGAACCACTGGCCAGTGCTGCAATAATAAAACACAAGTTGTAATACACCATAATTTTAATTTAAGTTCAGTTTACAGCCTCCTCAGTGCATACGCCTTTTATATTTCCTTAAATTTTTAAGCAAGCCCCCCCCCCCCCGAAACCGTCTGTGAAGGACACAGTCAGGGCTGGGAGCTCATGGTTGTCAATCAGGACATTAAAAAAAACTTTTCTTCGACTGTGCACACAACAAGGATTTAGGTGAAGGAAAGTCTACTTTGATCACCAGAACCAGAACTGAAGTCTTAGTCAATACACTATTTTCCAGATTCTTCGCAATATAGCATATAATAAGACTATAAACCATCTGTGTCCAATTTAAATTCTCTTAGAACATTCTTAAGAAACAAACATTCACAAGACAAAAAGGGCTTTGTGACCTTAACATTTGACCACCAAATTTTAACCAAGTTATCCTTGAGTCATACATGCTTGTGCCAGCTAAGAAGAAATTTCCTACAGCTATTCTTTATATCCCATGCTCATAAAAACTTTGGGTCCCTGTGACATTTACCCAACAAAAGGCTATACAGTTCATCTTTAAGATAACCTCTATACCAAATTCCCTAAGGGTGTTCTTGAGATGCTCTCGTCATAACCTTGATCTTTGACCTTTTACTGCTAAATTATGATCAGTTCACCTGTAAGTACAAGTAAAAAAGTGTATGAAACTAGAAAGAATTGCCAGAATTGTTGAAACATGGTCAAAAGTCATATTCAAGTGATATTGAAGCCACCTTGACCTTTGATGACCACAATCTAATGACTCCAGACTTGAGTTGAATTTGAAGAAATTCTCTCAAGGTGAGGATTGTGTGCATGACAGTGGAATAAACAGACAGACGATCGGAAATCATAATGCTTCTGATCACATGACTGTCATCAGGCATATTAGCATATAAGCATAAAATGTGTCAAATGTACCCTTTTTCAAAAAATGCAATGAAAACTGGGTATTTTGGATTCCATTCTAAAACATCTGGAGTTACAAAGTGGTTATGTGGCAAAATGATGCCTTCGTGCAGAATCATTTTCTCTTTGACAAATTCTGGCTCGGGCATTTATTGGGCTTTATTGAACTCAATTTCAATATCAAGTCATATTTAACAGAATTTGATAGAGTGTCATACAATGTGTCCTGCCAACGCTAAAGTGATGATGATGATGATGATGATCCAACACCCCCCCCACCCAACACACACACAGACACATACACTAATAAGTATTCATCAGGAAAGGACAGCGATAATTATAGGCTTAATGGGTATGTGTGACAATGGGTTTCAGGGTGTATGTGTGAGCAGTCAGGCATGGTTCAGACTTGAACAAAATAATTATCTGCTTGATACTGATGAATTAAATGACTGACACAGACACACATAGTTAAGTCATTTTTGCACCTACGTTTTTTTCTTTACAACTCAAAAGTTTACTCCAAACAGAAAACAACCATTCATAAAACTACACACAATCCACTGTGGTTGTACAACAACACAGGGCACGTACACAAACAGAGGCACAATCACAGCATTTCACAGCCAGGCTGTCAGACCAGTATAAACTATATTGATTGTGCCGCTTTTATTCAGAACTTAGCAGAATGACAACAGAAGCGCAAACAGCCAGCTTCACTTATTGGCTATCTAAACTTTTGGACGTAAACCAGCACAAAGAAAGAACAAAATGGCAAACACACTTTAATGAAAGCGCTCGTCTCTGTCTCAATTTTGTATAACCTGTAATTGATGAAAGAAGTCATTTGGATTAATAGTCAGTCACAGGGCAACCGAGGTTGAGAGAGAGAAAAAAGAGGAGCTAGAACAACTAGGAGTTTTAGATGGAACCAAATAGCAAAACAGAAGTTATTTACGTTGATTTATGCTCATTTAATCTAAATATCCCTTATGTTCCCTTAGACTCCTTGCAATTGCATCTTTCTAACTGTTTACAAAAAGCACATATTACCATCTTTTTTTTCCTGGACAACCTAGTCATTTAAGTGGTGATTTTAATCCTTTGTCTCGCCCCTCACATGCACAAATTAAATCATGATTAAAGATCAGTGTTCGAGCATGAACACTCATGACTTCTACTTCTCATGAAAATGTGTTTCAAAGGGAGGGAGATGAACAAAATGCAAGTGAAGGGCCTTTAGAGCAGCGTGTAAAGACAATGAGACAAATGCTGATAGAAAACAAAGAACTATCCCACAATCGGCAAAATTCAGAGTGTAACATCTAAGCTTATATTGATATAGACATTTAGATATTTAGAAGGCAAAAGACAGCAAAAGAAAACATCTTAGCAAATACATCCCAGATATGTATTCATCTTTTAATCAAGCTTTAACATGGATTCAACATGGAGTATTTTAAATTCAACTCTGACTGCCTTAATGACATTATATCTTATGTAGTATGGTGCAGTACAGTGTAATTTAGGTACAGTATGTGGTTTATTTTCCAGTGTGCTTAATATTGTCTGAGCTCTATGCTATGTAAACATTTGATGGCAATAAATAAAAGCTTGTTGTTAAAATTGTGAAATAAGCCATGTATATAGCCATGATGCAGACCTTGTCAATTTATAAATGGGAAAGCAGGCATATTGACATTGCAAGTACAAAAGAAGAATGCAATTTGACGATAACATCTAAAAGGAAACACAAAAAGGATCAATAACAGTTTAGCTGAGAGGTCAAGCTACATTTATTCCTTCAAACATTAAATTAACAAGGTCTAATTTCAGATCCATACAACGATATGTTCTACATCATTAAGCCTACATACACATGACATTATTCTCCATTTGGAACTTAGAGGTTCAAGTAATAACAAATGACAATTTTCACACAAATGTTTTGTTGTTCATTAAAACAGCAATGGTGTATTTTTTGCACACAACCTTCTCCAAACTCAGTTCAGTTTAAGTACCAGCTACTTTTAAGCTCACTATTACTGACTACATCTTTTAATACACACACACACACACAAAAAAAAACACAATCAATGAAATACGTAGGGTATAAGCTACTTCTTACATTACATAAATAATTAACAAGAACATGCAAATTAGTGCCATCATTAAGCTTTGAGTCATTTCACCATGGGGTTTAATGAGGTAGATTACACATTTTATGTTATCTTTATTACATCTTGAAATGAAATTAGAATAGCTATTTGTACTGTATATGAGCAGGGAGCATATACTGTGCATGTTATTTTAGTATGTTTAATTTTGTGCAATACAGAATACTGATTCCATGTGAACATATCAGATTTATATTTTTCTTGTGTGACTATTCTATTCTATTCTATTCTATTCTATTCTATTCTATTCTATTCTATTCTATAACTGTCTATTTTCTCTTGTTTGTCTCTGTCCTTGTCCCTGTATCTCCCTCTGTGTATGTAGATAGTGACATTCTGCAAATGCCAGCAGCTGTAGTAGGTGATAATCTGTCATTATAGCACGCTCTTAAAGTGCTCTCAAACCTGGAGCATTTTTAAGACACACACACATACACACACATGCACACACACTGGTTTCCATGACTTCAGAGGACATTGCATTGACATACACTAATTTCCTGGAGACTTAATCTAACCTTAACCATAATCACTGGTGCCCTAACACTAATCTCAGCCTACCTTTAAAACATGCCTTCACCTTAAAATGTAGTCATTTACATTATGGGGACTTGATATTTGTAACAGTAAGGAGGACAAACATCCATAATGTTAGGTCCCCACAACATAAGGAATGCCAGGTACATGCACACACACACACATTATTTATTGTAAACCCCAAGCAACAGTCAAGCAGACAACCTAAGGATGGCTTTCCATCTGTCATCTGACACCAAGCGAGATGACTAATAATATGAAGGGCATTTGTTATCACGAAACACCAGTCATGTCATCAGACTAAATTAAATAAATAACACAGTGTTTGTCTGTGTTGTGTTATGTTTGCTTTGCTGGTATAGCTTGACACAAACTATTCAGTTATGTTTCATTTCCATAAAGGTAAAAAGGACATAGAGTCAACAGCTAAAAAGAAAAAAGAAAAGAAAAAACTTTCCTTGTCATCCATTGATTTTTTTTTTTTTTTTTTGTTCCCACTCCTCAATTATTTCTCACCATCTCTACATTTCACTGCCTCAAAGGCTCATACTTGTGTAGACTCTATTTCAATACCACATGTCAAGTACCTGCTTGGACATTCAGTTTTTACACTCTTCCTGGTGCCTTTTTTTTAAATGTGAAGTAGCAAGCCAACTATTCAGCCCTCTCTTCTCATCTATACTTCCCTGTCTCTCTTTCTGCTTAGTTTTTCAATGGTCTCTTTTTGTTCTCCCCTCGCTCTCACCATCTACTCTCGCCATTTTCAAACCTAACATCTTAGACAAATCAAAGTGAACAGAGAACAGAAGATGATAGAAGGACAAAGTAGATGCAGAGCCCAGTAGATGGGTGGAAAGGCAAGGAGAGAGGATCCAGGAATAGAGAACTGAGAAGAAACTGAGATTCAAGTGGGAGGGTAAGCAGGACAGAAAAGAGAAACACGTAGATTACAGTAGCAGAGGAAGGAATTTGGAAGCAGAGACAGGAGGAAAAAGTCTCTTTTCCAATTATTTAAACTAGTGCAGCAATTTGTATGTATTTTTCGTGGTAGAATGGTCATTACTATTAAGTTCTTCGCCATGTGATGGGAGTGGAAGTGATTCTTTTAGTGATATATCTGTTGCATTTCTATCAAATAAAGTTTTATGAAATTAAAAACCATCATCCATCCATCCACCCACTTTGTTTGAGGGGCGGGTTTTTGGGCAGAACCACTTACTCTAATTTTACTTACTCTACCTATACAGTCAAAAGAGTCTGCAATTAACTTAACTCTAATATGCGTGTCTTACAAAAAAACGACTTTCTCATTTCCATGCTGGCTGTTCTCACTACAATGGACATTGAGGATTTTTCAGTTCATCCTAGTCTTGTTTGATGGCATCCTAGAGTCCTACAGATGGTGCTGATAACATGTCGTGTGAAGCCACCATTTAATAGATTTCTTGTGATTTCAGTTTCATTTTTAGTTTTCCTTGATTCCTTCAATTTTCCCATTAGATTTGTACATTAACACTGTACAGGAGACCTCATCTGCTTAAATTGCAAATCACCTGGGAAAAATGGGAGCGGCTGGTTGAATACATGTACTGTGACAAAAAGAGTGCAGGTATTTTTTGTCATATCTCCAATACAATGACTCAGCTCAATAAATGGGGCGAAAAGGAAGGTGTGATTACCATGAGCTCATCAAATAAAACAGTTCTTCAGCCTTGTGATGGGCTTAGTTCCTGGTCTTGCCTTCATTTCTTTTTATAGCAAGCGATGCTCTGCAACATTTTTAGATCTCTGTTTCCTACAGGACAGCTATGAATGCATTCTGCTTTTTAGGTTCAGAAGCTTTACTTTCACCATGTCAGGCTCAAGCAGGGGGAATACAAAAAAATGAGCTCACCTTCCCAGAGTCCATTGCAGTGATGACCCACACACAGTGTGCGTTGTTCTCATACTGAACAGGGTAGTTAGGAGAAGTTATGACCCCTCTGGGCCCCCTTAGATTACTGCCACAGGTACGAGCTACAAAGCAGGAGAGGAAAAAGAGAAACACAGCGACAAAGAAGTTCATAAAATGATTTATGGAGTAATCAAAATTATACTTGCAGATTACATATGAATCCATACCCATGGAAGAAAAAAAAATCAGGGTGTGGTAGAGAAATAAAAAAGCAGCTGTATCTCAGAATAAAGGATTTAAGGATCAGACTACTACAACAACCAAAACCAAAACTGTGGTTAGTGGAAATGGAACTTCTGCAATCAAATCAATCAAATTCCATCTTCCACTATTTGTTCCTTTCACATGGGAGCTTAAAATCCACTCTATCTAGTATTAATGCTAATCATGGGAAAGTTCCAGTATTTTTACAATTATGATAAACTGATAAAGTGAATCTTCAATTTAATCACTCTTCATAGAGGTTCGGTCCTGCAAATGGAAACCCCGATGTATGTAGTTGATGTTACATTCACTTTGCTCTTTCATATCAGTCAATCATCAATAAAACATTTTCCTATAATACTGGGTTATTACATTATAGTGCTGTCTCAAAAAAGAAACCAACTTTGCCAAAGAGCACCTTGGCACTCCACAATAACTCTGGGGGCTGTAAAACTGAAAACTGTTTTTTTTTTTCCTTTTTAGTTTAGTAACATGCACTTAGACAAAAACAGAACGTCCAAAAGAACTGAGATAAAAGATAGAAAGACAATAAGACCAACTGATAAAGAAGACTGGGAACCCAGCAATGACTCGTGTAAGTGAATATGCAGGAAGCCAGACAGGAAGTAACACAAATAAGTGAAACACAAATCAGGGACCTGAGTGAAACCTGAGAAAATAGGGTCAAAATAAGAAAAGGGTTTAAAAGGTACAAAGGGGTTCAGAGAGCCCAGCATGAGTTATTTACTACAGTCCAATTTTCAGTTAATTACATTGTAATCAAGAAAGATATTTTGATATCTAAGGGCATGTTATCATTGTCATTAAGTAAGCGAGTAAAACCCGTTCAGATACCCTTGGATTTATAAGCTGTGGATCAACAATTTGATCAACACACAGTCATGGCTAAAATTGCCTAAACAATACACACTTTTAAAATGGTATGTTCCAAAAATATAAATGTTTTTTTTTTTTATCTTAATATGGCTCCAAATTCTCCTCGCCTGCAGCTAAAACTCAAAGAACTTGCAGATCTCTGTTATTAACAGCATTTTTAATTTTCTTCTTCCTAGAGCTTGGTTTTATCCATATTGATTTTGTCTAGTGTGATACTCAAGGTTATATTTCTTGCCTTCAGTACCTCATAAAGTCAGAAAGTATTGCCTTAAAGGGGTAATCAGGAAAAAAATAAAGTGTATTAAGTCAAAAGTTCCTTTAAAAACTCCTCTCTTGAGCATAGTTATATTAAAGGGCATACTTGACATTTTCAGTCAGTTTTGGTCAACAGGCACTGTCACACTGTGAAGAAAGATTTTCCTGATCATACCATTTGCCCTTTAGCCATCATAATAAGTTAGCTGGAGCAGATCACTGCCATTAGAGGGAATAAAACACCAAAGACAAAGAAGCAGAAGCGCACCAGACAGGAGCGTACAAAAAATTGACCACAGAAAGGTGGGAGGTTAAAAACAAAATAGGAGAACGGAAATAATATAGAACTTTGTTGAATACAGGCAGGTTGTGAAACCATGTGGAGAAACACGAAAAGGAAAGGTCACATAGATACAGAGAAAGAGAAAAAAGAGATCGAGAGAGAGAGAGAGAGAATGGGGAGAAAGATAATGTGAAAGAAAAGAAGCTGAAGGATGAAGGGCAAGAGCCAAGAAGACACAGAAAATACCACAAGAGAAAGGGAGAAGAGAAGAGGATCTGAGATGACTGATCTGCCTGTTAATTAGAAACGAGAGCTAAAGCGCACTGTGATACACACATGCAGGTACACACACACACACACGCACACATGGACACAGAAACACATTCATGGCGATTCATCCTAGAGACCTGCTTCTAATTAATAGCTATGCCTCAGGAGGGAATCGGAGAGGCTTGTGGGTTTGAATCCCAGGAGAATAATCACACCACATAACACCACACAACAGGGATATCGTATAGGAATTTGCTTTCTACACCTATTGTGTCTAAGAGCCTTGCGATCCCGTGTTTCTTTTCATTTTTTCCTCCTTGTTTTCTTCCCCTCATCTTCACATGGTAAATATAAAAAAAGACATACATTAAAAGCATTTCAGTTGTCAATGCTGCACAATAAAATTGTGAGAAATGTTTGTTGTTCATGGGACTCTTGTTTGTTTCAATTATTTTGTCCATTTCTTTGTTAATATTAAAGGCGGTTTATGCAAATGTCTGCACGTGGTGTGTGATCTGTTGCTAATTTTTCAGGTCCTCCTTAAATCTCTAGCTATGAAGAAGGAACTACATAATATTCACTAATGTTTTTTTCTTTTGATGCAAAAGAAATAGTCACCACTGTTTGTTGTTATTATGCTTTTTAAATTAAATGCTCAAAGAAAGGATTAACATATCATCAACATGTAGTGTTTATGAAAGCTCCCTTGGAAAGGATTCAGTGACATCCATCTTGAACCTCCTCTGTTTTACGACAAACGTACTAATGTTGTATTCTATAGAGCTGTCAGATAAACCATTAAATAGGTTTGGTGGGAAAAAGTTGTTGAAAAATATATACACTTAACAACGTATTAAGTAGTATAAGCAACAAACACTGTGTTGTAGCTCCTGATGAGCGTAAACTCTTGAGCAGCAGACTGTGTTAAAGTAACTGCAGCTGTAGGTGATACTGTGTAGTCCTGCACGCCTGACTCTGTGGGTGCTGATTCTGCCTTCTGTCATCTGCACTCTCCTCCCACAGCTCCTCAAATGAGCTAATTGTGAAAATAATGTCCACACTTCACTTTCTTCTCCTTCACTATCTCTCCATCTCCACTGCCTCTTCCTCTGACACCAGTAGCCAGTATTGTGAAGTCAAGCAGGTCCCTGCAGTCACATTCAGACACACACACACACACACACACGTAAGCTATAATACAATGTGACAGGGAGCCTACAGTATGTGTCTGACCACAGGGACAGCCTGTCTGTCAAAAACACACACACACATACACACACACACACTTCAAGGCGAACACTGCTGCAGCTAGGACATGTGCAACATCGTCCTCTGGACACTTGCTGTGTGTGTGTGCGCGTGTGTGCACCCTCGCTTGGGTGTGTATTGCAACTGTCTGCCTTTCCATTGAGGAGCAATGAAACCAACAGTGTATTGTCAGTAAACATGTGGGCAGTGAGAGGCCCTGCATCATTGCTCTGCCACTCACTGACTTATTTATTCAGTCACTCAGCCAGGTAGAGAGGAAATGAATGAAAAGAGAAAAGTGATTTTAACACATCAAAAAAACACCAAAAAACAAAACAAAAACAGTAATGTAATTTATTGTGTTTCCATGATACCATGGAGCCTCTGCATCTACTCACACCAGAGAGTTCACATAACCACCTACCACTTTAAAAACACCTCTCTGATATAATTTGTTTACATGTGATGCTTTATAAATGGGATCAGGGCTGCATTAAACTGACAAGGCTGAGACGTTCTGCATGGCTTTTAATATACTAGACTCTTGTCATGAGCAGACGAGGCGTCGCTGGAAGAGCTCAGATAGTAAGTAACCTTGTCACCATTTCAGTCAGTGTGTCCAGGGTAATGAGAGTAACGACTGAAGCTGAACATGTTTTTGCCTTCAGTGTTTCAGCCCAGGGATCTCAGGTGGGAGCAGATCAGTGAATCCCACAAAAGCAGGTGTGCGATGTGACACATTTCACAGATCTTTGCTTTGCCGTGGTGAAAACCTACCTCCAGACGTTTTACAGCATCAAATGTGTCGGTTAATTGTCTCTTGTTACTGATGTGTGACACTGATGTTACCAAAAGAGGCTGATATTTCATAATAT
The DNA here is from genome assembly GCA_016785285.1 of Brachirus orientalis. Lineage (NCBI taxonomy): Eukaryota > Metazoa > Chordata > Actinopteri > Pleuronectiformes > Soleidae > Brachirus > Brachirus orientalis. The sequence continues at coordinate 11,425,450 of JAFBJR010000172.1, forward strand.
TTACTTAAAACTGCAAGCAATATGATCACAAGCAAAATAGTTGTTTGCCAAGAATCATATACCTGGTTTTTAAATATCAACAATTTTTGCCAAACCTTGGGAGAGAATTGTCAGTTGAAGGATAGTTTCTTAACACAAGACTGCCAATAATTTAGGTCTGTCACCACCTACAGTACATAGTATTGCTAAAAGATTTAGTAAGTCGGGGAAATCTTGGTGCGTGAAGGCCAAAGGCAGCGATTGCTGCTGAATATGCGTGAACATCAAGGCCCCAGGAGGTATTTTAATGAGATACTGGGCTACTATGATGACATAACCACAGTCTACTGCTGCATCAATAAATGCAACCTGAAACTGTAGTATCCAAAGAGAAAGCCAAATGTCAGCTTTGTAGAGAAATGTTGCTGGGCTCTCTGGGCCTAAACTCATTTGAGATGGACTGAAAGACAGTTGAAAGATGTTCTGTGATCAGATGAGTCCAAGTTTTAGCTTTAGTTTTAGTTTATGGGGGAAAAAAATACTTCAATATCAGGCTGTTATCAGTGAAAGATAAACAGAACAGCAAAAGTGATGCTTTGAAGGTTCATGAGTGCCGACTGGATGGGCGATCTTTTACCAGAAGCTCCATAACTAGCAGGCCAACGCCAGAATGAAAAAGTGAAAAGTGACCCAGTGGTAAACCTGGCCTTCTTTTTTTTTTCCATGTGATGCAGAAATTAATTTGTGTTAATATGTGTTGTCTGTTTAACAATAAAATTGTAATTAAATTTGTCAGTGAAAAACAGTGAAGATCTTAAATGTGTACATTTGTTAGATGAAGGTTGGTGTGACTCAACACATTACAGATTTGATTACCATATTTTCTGGAAATAGGATTTCTACACATGCTTAGTAGAACAGCAAACAGGAGTGCCTTCTCTCTCTCGCTCTCTCTCTCTCTGAACTGCCCTGTGATTAGTTGAATTCTCCTGTCATTGGCTGAACTACCCCGAGACAAGACACACAGGCTAAGGAGGTGCAGACGTCTCACTCAGATCACTTGATTGACATTATGTTGAAAGGTTATTATGGTATAATTGATGTATAAAGCTGAAAAATATAGATCAAATATGTTGCCTGTCCCAACTTTAATGTCAGACACCGAATTTCAGATTAAAAAAGACTGCCAAGCAGAGACTGTTCTTTTGCATGACATGCCCTGTAACAACATTGTGTAACAGTGTCATTGTGGCTCTGATGCGTCCGTACCTCAAGTGATTCAAATTGAATTTCATTGGAAGGAATGAGGGATAAAAACTTACTTCTACAGATGGGTCTGTGGTCGCTCCAGGCTGCCAGTGTGTCAGTGACTCGCTGGCAGGTGATACTTTTAGATCCTTGTAGTACATAGCTGTCATCGCAGCTGAACTGGACGCTGGAGCCAACTCTGGTAGAGGAGATACAACAGGAACAACACTGGTTAAAATAACAAGAACTAAAAGTACTTTTTTATTTCACTTTTTTCATTTTATTTTGTGTAGTGCATCATAATTTCCACTAGGATCTGAAATTCCTCTTTTTCCACGCAAGATGTTTCTCACTTATCTGCTATTCTTCATGCCATGTCTTTCCTCCCTGTCCTCCCATCATTTGTTCTGATCATTCTTGTTTTCTCATTCCCTCCAACACCCTGCTGTCTTATATGTGTGAGGGACACTCAGCTGTCTAAGTGGAAGTCGGCATGGGGTTTTGTCTGTACAGCTTAATATCTCCTTCCTGCTGAGACACACCACAGTCTACCACCTGGCCAAATATTCACTATGCAGGGTTCTGGATGCTCAGCAGCTCCGCCCTGCTGTTGAACACTGTGCAGTTGTACAGCCACACCACATTTTTCTATTAATGCCTCTGTCACGGAGAGATGGACCATTCACTGTACAGTCTCTCCTACTCTGTGTTGGTGATGCTGATGACACTGGATCCAGACACACGCTGTGAAATGTACAAATACAGGAAAGAGAGCTTTGTTGTTGTTGTTTCTTCCTCAGAAAGAACCAAACCCTTTCCATCACAGCTGTTCTCTGTGGATCAAAACTGCTGTGACAAACTCAGTTACAGCCACCTTACACATCCGCAGAGAAATTCTCGAGTTTTCACTGCAGCTATGTTTCCTCCCCATTTCTCCTGTCTTACTTCACCACACTGCAACTCTGTTGCAGCTCTTGCTTCTCAATACTTAATGGTAATAGATCCAAACCTGGAAAAAAAACACACAAACCACATCCATGCCAACATACAGCACATAATACATGCACATTAACACACACAGAGGTAATGAACATTCATTAATTTAGACAGCTCCACTGATGATCCTGCAGAGTTTGTGTTAGTCAGAGTTGTTATCTTTAACAATAACAACATGAACTAGAAATTTTTAAAAGATAATGATTGAAAAGATAAAAACAAAACCTAGCTTTTGATTTCCTCATAATAAAATTCTAAATTGAGATGAATCCAGGGAGAGGATTATTTTATAATTGCTCAATCCTGATTTTATAATATGATAGCTCCCTTTCAACTGTTTAGATGATAGACATCATGGAGAAAATCATCACAAGACCTCATGTCCACAAAACAATTTTATTTGTATGATTCTACTTCGGTGGCATTTTCTCTGTGTTAACTCCTACATTAGTAAGGACTCTTGTAAATCTAACAGAGTGTCAGGACAAAGTGGATAAAAGAGATACTTGTGATGATTAAAATGGCTTTAAATGTAAATGACCTGCAGTTCTACACTGGTAGTTACAGGTCAAAGTGTGCCATTTGCTAAAAAAACAGTGGCAGCAGTTTGGTAGTGGACAAGTAGATAGTCTGCTCATATAAGCAAAGACAGTAATATCTGTTGCAATTTGGGCAGCTGTTGGTGAATAGTTAAAAGTTAAAGACAGCTAATATGAATGTCGGTGTTTGTTACAACTGATATCTATGATATTATATAACATAACACAAAACTCTTCAATCTCCATGAGAATGACAGAGAGCTTTTGCCAATTTTAGGGAACAAATCAGAGGCAAACTGTCACTCACTCTTAGCTTGATGTACTGTACAGAACAGTGAGAGGCAACTGAAAACACATTTCAGTGTTCTGAATAATTCTTAGTCTGAGCTGAACACTGACTTCATAAAGTCTGTAACCTCAAGCAAGCTGGACAAACAGGGACAGTCTCATTAGCAGTTGTTCTGACATGCCTCTCCTTGCTTTTCTACTTATACATGTTGATAATAATGCTTGTTTATCATGAGATTTCTCTTGCCCCATTACTCACTATTACCAGCTTGGGTCACTGGCGGCATTGCCCCATTTGGGCATATGATGACACCCCTGTTGGATGAGATGGAGAAGCTGAGCTGCATTTCTCTGCACTGTAGGGTTGCTGGCTGCTCACAGTGTCAGATGCAGAGCCATTCATGAAAGTTTCACAGCGGTGCATAATGGCAACATGCTAAAATAAACCATTTGCAAAACTCACAGCATACACAAATGGTTGCCAAAAGGCTTTGGGAAAGTAGTTTCAGCACCTTTAACAGCAACAAGCGACACAAAACACAGGGCTGTGGTGCTGAAAGTCAGAGAGCACTGAAATAACTTTCTGCTCTATGGACAGCTTCACTGGCTTTCACATGCCATAAATAAAATGTATGATTGGAGGTCAAAAGTTGAACTGATGAAACTCACCGAAAGTAATAATAAATGGCACTAGATTATTAAGTGGATAGGTTAAGGCTCTAAAAGTTGAGGGGGAGTTTGGTACATGCTGGACCGAAGCGTCCAGAGTGACACTGATTAGTGGTTATGGTTTGAAGCCAGGGATTGACGCAAAATAACCAATCACATTCACTCCAGTTGATCCAAGCGCCAAGTTTGATATAAAATCGATGTAAATTATGTTTGCTGACACATCAGGTGCTTGGCATTCCATGTTGGTGTTCAAGCCCAATCCCATGCTTGTGTCAGTCTCGCCTGTTGCATAGGCTAGTCAAGCAGAAAGGGAGAAGGGAAACTCATCTGGAACAAAAAGTATGTTTTTATTCTTATATTTTGTTACTCTGCTTAGCCCACAGCATAATAAAATAATTTCACTTAACTGCCAGTCATCAGTCCTGCCAAAAAATATGATAAAATCATTTTTTTTTAACATATTCCTTCTGACTCTCAAATGCATACACTATGTTGACAAAGCCAAGCTGTTCTTACAAACATAACACCAACCAAGCGCAAGTTGAGCAAGCATTCCTCAACATGATTTGATGACTTCTGCCAAGGCTGCAAATGTAATCTACTGCAGGGGTAAAAAAAAAAAGAAAGAAAAATACCAGTAATCTGATTTCTGAAAAAAAAACATACTGTAAAAAATGTCCAAGGTCATTGTGGATGTTTTGAAATGATACGGCAATGAAAGACTCAGAGGAGGTGAGCCTGAAATAAAACACAAGATGAACTTACTGGAAGGTAGAACCCATCCTCTTGCCATTTTCTGGAACTCCAGGATCTGGACATGCATCTCCAGCAAGGCCACTCTGACTCACTGGTGGGAAAAAAAGGAAAAACAATATATATAGTAATCAGTGTTTGGCTTCTCTCAGGTTGTAACTCTCATCTTGTTACTGTATCTCATTAAGCTGACAATTTGTCCATGACATACGCATGACATATAAAAAAAAAAAAAAAAAAACTGTTGTGACTGTGACATTTGAGGTTTGTTGTTTAATATGTGATGAAAGCTAAGTGGTTAATTACAGCTAGGGTAACTGAACATATGAGCAATACCCCCACAGCAGTTGTTGAGCACACAGGAAATGAGGCATTCACTCAGCTATTGAGTGTTATAATCTCACTCACTCATCTTCTAACGCTTTATCCTCCACATGAGGGTTGCGGGGGGGCGCTGGTGCCCAATCCCAAACCCTGGACAGACCGCCAGTCCATAGCAGGGCCACACATAGTTGAACAACCATTTACTCTCACATTCACAGTTCAGATCTTGGCCCTAAACCTGATCAGCTCCTTGCGAGGTGCTGAAATGTTATTCCCAATCTTAACCATAACCAGAAAATGCCTAATTCTACCCTTAACCTAACTACAATTCAGTCTTAAGCCTTAACCTGTACCAGTTCCTCAGAAATTGGGTTCTGGCTTATTAGGACCAGGTTTTGGTCTCCTTGAGGACTACTGGGCCTGACAAGGTCAGTGTTTATGCCACAAAATAAATTAAATATGAGAACAAGCATTTTCCCCAGGGTTTATTTTTCAAAGCATGTTTATTGGCTGCAGTGATAATGAAAACAAAATCTATTTTATTTTAATTATTTTAACAAAAAGCAGCAATGGACTTCGATGTCATGATCAGGGCTTTGCTATTTATATAAACCCAATCTAGACAAATTTTAACCATGACAGGTATTTAAAAAGAAACATTACAGCCTTATACTGTTATATTATACTATTATGAAGTATAGACATTTTGACAGAAAGAAAACATTTCTATCCCAATTTCCTTGGCAAGGGTTAAGCCACCAGACAACCAATCTGAAAGATGTTCAAGTCAAATGAAATGAAACAAGAACTCAGATTCAACCTACATAACAAATACATGTACTTGTCACACCTAAATACTTATAATACTAATAATTAAGCAATTAATACCAGCTGCTCACTTCTGTAAAGATTCCCACTGGATATTGCTCTTTACTTTATTATTGTCAATATTATTAAAATTAATATTATTATTATTATTGTTTTTGTCCCAGTTTGTCTGCTTCCATAATAACCTTACTCTTAATAATACACAGTTTGATTTACAAAAGTAATGTGCTATATTTTAATAATCTAGTTAAATTTTGCAAGTAAAATGGCATGAAATTTGAAATCTTTGAGGGAAAATTTGTGGGGAAAAAAAGGTTGTTGTTTTTTTTTTTTTTTTCATTAGATTAAAATGGTGGAACAACTGTTGAGCTGGAAATAAAAGCCAACACCTGCAGAGCTATAATGAAGAGAACTGACTTTCACATTTCAGCCTTTCATTCCCCCGTGTTTTCTCATCTATCTGCATGATCTGTTCTGCTACTAAAAAAAAAAAAAAAAGCATAAAAGCAAAACACTTTTTGTTCAGCTCGTATTACGGATCTTGCATTAGTTTTATAGACTTTGCTCTCTGTGGAAGCCTCCGCTGCATACCTGAAGCATAATGTAAATGTAAATGAGACCCGACAAATGACAGGGTCCAGGCTACGTCCATCATGATGGAAGTCTGTGGATGAATAATGTAAAGGGAAGGAAACTGGATAAGGAATAAAAGGCAGAAAATGAGGTGAATGTAGAAAATGCAGTACAACACCACAAAACAGTGATAAATAAAGAGAAAGAAAGTCCTGCTAGGATGAAACGTCCACCCTGGCGAAAGTGCAATATCTTAACTCTTATCTTAACTCAGTTTCTTTACTCTCCCTCTCTCATCTTCCCAAACTGCCCTTGCTCTAACTCACTCCCTCTCTCTCTCGCTCTATATTCCTAGCTCGCTCACCCTACGTTTACTCTCGTACATGCATTAGCTGCAGTTTACGAAGGCATGCCAAAGTTTTGTGTGTCCAAGCATAAAAGATGGATGAAGGATTTGCCACATTTGTATGATTGTGTTACAAGTGTGTGAGCGTTATATGGACAGACTCTGCGTGTTTGTGTGAGATATGATGCAAACAGAACCAGCTGTCCTTCTGCATTGCCATGTTATTTATTTTTTTTATTTTTTATTTTTTTACTTTTTGATGTCCTGTCCAAAAATCGGCACACAAACCCACTGTACAACACACTCCCTCTGTTCTGCTTCCTCGTTCCCTTTCGCTCTTTCTCTTGTTCAAATGTTTTTCATTGGCATAGCATATAAAGGTTTATATCACTGAAACAAATCCAACTCATGCAAACAACATGAGATTGTTCTAAGAAACAAGCTGCCAAATATCACTGGTGGGCTGATGTTAAAAATCCTCAAGCTGACTTAATCCCATATTTGCACTAAAAAGGCCATTCAACATTTAAACACAAGCGTATGATGCACAATGTCATTTCCATATCATCAAAGTGTTTCCAGCAAACCTTTCATCTTAAAAACAACTACTTTTTTTTTTTAGAAATTTGTGCACTGATTAATTTTATTTTTGGTGCTTGTTTTTGAATTTCTGATTTACGTCTGTTTATTCCAATTTATGTCACAAACTGCACTTCACATCAGCTGCCCACTATAGATTCAACTCACTTACTATGCACTCATTAACATATTATTTGATTACTGATGACTTAATTAATCACCATTTATATTTGATAAGAGATCAATTGTTTTTGTTTGTTTGTTTGTTTAAAACAAAACAAGCTTCTTAACTTATGGGTTTCTTTGCTCCTCTATGCAGCAAGCTTAAGTTTTAAGGATGTGGTCAATTTGCAGCTTGGGGCGTCTTTTTCACCATTTTTACATTTTATGAACCAAACAAGTAACGAAAAAAACATCCTGTTCTTGACTTAGATTCTAATCTAATGAAACTCAAACGTTTATCAAGCATATTCCTGTGACAGGTATTTTTATAATAACATAATGCAAAAAAAAACAAAAAAAAAAAAAACAAAACATGAAGATTAAATACATCCCCAATTCAAAAAAAGTTGGTACGCTGTGTTAAATGTAAATACAAAAAATTGCCTCAGGGAGTAAACAGGTTTACATAAAACTAAAATGACTGGTGGAAATGAAAATCAACATGTGAAGACAGTTAGTGAGGGGAAAATAATGCAAATGGACTTAAATGTTTTTTTTTTACCATAGAGATTTAAAATTAAACTAAAATAAGGAATACACTGACAAGTAATTACATTAGATATTCTGCAAATCTTTCTTCGGGTCTTACTTTGCAGGACTTCTGTATTATTCATTCAGACGCCAACACCAGTTGTTTGAGGATTTACGCTTTATAAAAGTCAGTACTAGAAGTCCTCATGCTAACAAGCGTGAGGAGATTATGTGGCTGCTGCCTTCACCATTAGTCGTCTATAAAGTCAGATTAGAAGTGACACTTCTTCATTTTTACCGGCAGACATGTATCATAGACTATTAGTTCTGGCCATGAAGAGGATGTGACACAAATCATTTACACTCTTGAAAACTATTTAGCATTAGCATTTAGATTTAACTCAACATAACTGAGCATTCATTTTATGTTTACATATTTAATTAAATATTATAATTTTTGCGATTTATTATAAATTAATAACTTATCTCCAGTATCTGTCTAAACAAAGACAGGAAATAACTATAGTCATCAGGCCGTTCTGCTATATGGAGGTTTAGCAATGATGCTTGGCAGGATTTGTGGTACAAACGAAACCGCAGTCTACATATATTTTAATAAATTAAATCATCCGAGAATTAAAAAGAAGGTAAATATCACAACACTGTCAAGTAGGACATCTAATAGTTTTGCTGCTGTCTCTTCTTTCTCTCTGTCTCTCTCTCTTTCTCAGCTGTGTTTTTTTATTTCTTCTTTTTTCTGGTAAGAAACACTCATTGACTGAAGTTCCCAAGAGAAAGAGTTACAAACCACTGGCCCAGGGAAATGGAGAAAAGTGGCAAATCACTGGCTTACAGAGCAACATGAAGACGGATGGTCAGAGAGGACATTTGCATTTAGAATGCAAAGCCATGAATGCAACAAAAGTTTGTTTTTGTTTGTTTTCAGTTGGCAGATTAATTTGATAAAAACAACAAAAAAACAACAAATTAAAGAAAAACAATGTTCAATGAGAACAGGGAGAAAGTGTGTGTGTGAACCTGGTGAACCTTTTCTTCCATGGAGACCAAAATCTGGTCTTAATAAGGCAGAACCTCATTTCTGAGGAACTGGTGACATTCAGGACTACGTTTTGCAATATAGTTAGGCTTTGGAAAGAATAGCTGTGCGAACCTGTGCGTGTGTGTGTGCGTGCGTGTGTGTGAGCAGCTGATGTGTGTTTCAGGTGAGAGGGTTTGAGGTGCTCTTCAGACACCTGCTACACGGCAAGAGGAATGTGTGAAGTGCAGTTTGTTGATCTGCTGTGTTTCACTCTTCTCGCTGCCTCTTATCCACTCTGCCCTCTTTTCTTTCCTCCGCTGCTTGTGTTTCACAGGTCAATCACACCAAGAGCTAAAGTCTGTGGAAGCCAAACAGCCCCGCATCATTCTGTTCCAGCTTCCCGGCATGAAACTGACTGGCTTGAGCCTGAGCTCGAGCCAAGTGTGAGGAAACACAGTATATGCGTATTTCATTGTTCTGACGGTTATTGGCGGCATTACTGTGAGGTTTTCCCAAAACCGTAAAGCCATGCTACTGAGCCATCTTGTCATATTTAACTTTAAAGTGGTTGCATCACTTTCATTTTTGCAGACTAGCACTAACTTGCCTGGTAAAATCACTGATTATATAAATCCCACTTTCACAATGATGATTCATTATTATTCAAGGCCACTGTCCAGAGAGAAAAAAGTCCTTAATTACAGTCCTTTCCGCCTCTCTATAATTGTGACACTGTTACTGTTAAAAGAAGGCCATTACTATAGGATGGGATCCCAGCATAGACTCCCAAAAATGTTTGGTATTTTACTTTCTGCATAAAAAATGATAATTGTTATTTTATGTATTTATTTTTTTATTTTATTTTTTTTGCATTTGTGCACTTAGTCCGGCAATTCAACTGTTTTATATGTGTCATGTAAACATCTGTTACTGACGCCACCACCTTTGAGAGGGATCAGATGCAAAATTCTGCAGTCTGAATGGAATGATGCAACTGAAAGTTGGTCTTACGTATTAGCAAGTGTCCATTCAGTTCAAAATCACTTGTGTATATTAAATGTTGAGCACGTCTGAAATAAGCCTGGTGTAAGAGACACTTTTCACAGCAGTCATTTAATTAACATAAAATAGCAGACGTGTTATCAATGACATTAGGTTTAAGAAAGCCAGGGTCTTGTTAAATAAAGGGGGAGGTCAAATTCTTGCCACTTGAGCCGGTGTGTTTTCTTAAAATTCCATTTTTAGGAATCACTTTCTGATAGTCCATCGTCGCCTCTCTACATGTAATAAACAGGTATTTAGCAACATGTGGAGAAATAAAAAGCTTGACACTTATTTATATCGACTGTTCTTACAGGTTTTTCACCTGTGTAGTTTTTCCTACTAATAGTCTGTTGACAGTCACTACAGGATAGTTGACTGTCAACTCATTGTCAACTAATATTTGATTTAATATTTATTCTTTGATAAACAACAAAGAATTGATCATACTTATGATCGTATCGACATGACCCTGACTAGTCAGAAGTCGATAGTCACCTAATCAGATGTACTAAAGTGGTTAATAACATTGTAAAAATTGTATTTTAAAAGTCAATAGGTATTTCTGTATAGGGTTAGGGTTACAATCTGTAGACCAACACTTGAAGCACAACTTAGTCTATGGACAGTTAGTTAACTGAATGTGACTTATCAGTTGAGTAAGTGTCACTTGGTTATCTGTTGACATGATACTGAATACAATAAACTAAAGAAATAAACTGTTACCGTGTGTATTTTCTGGTTGGCAAAATAAAGGCTGTCAAAAATAAAAGACTTTTGCACACAAGTGTAGTTCTAAAGATTAGAGGCAAAAACTCTAACCAGGAGGTGGAGGTGTTGGTGTGTATTAAAAAGCAGCGGACCAGTTTGGGACCAAGTCAAGACCAAATGTTGTGGCATCCTGCAGAGCTTTAACACTGTGCAAGAGCATCTTTTAATGCAGTTATGGAGACAACCTAAATGTGTTTGCATGCTAAAACATGGCACGTTTTAAAACGGTTACAAGGACACGGAAGTGTTTTTAAGCCCGTTTCTGTGGGTAAAAAAAAAAAAAATCTTTATACGTCATCACGTTTGCATAGACTTTCAGCTTCAAGTCTACCTACATGCTTTACAGTTGTCACCAGGAGCCCATATCGCAGGATTTAATCAATCGTCAATTGGAGAATTATTCATAAACAAGCTGTTCTCAAACAGAATTAAAGTTCCTCTCATGTGTGTCAATCTATTAGTCTGTGCTTTAATAGAGGCCGGAGGCTATTACAGGCTGTCTTTTAGATTATGATTCATAAGCACTCCATTCTCAAGACAGGTAAAACTCATTATCATCAGTCTCTAGTTGTTTGTAATGATTATATATTACATAAAGACGACACATTCCCTGCCATACTACTACAATAATAAAGTATTATCACTGGGGGAAACATTGTTCAAAGACAGTGGCTTTACTTTTTTTTAGTGTTTTAATGATCTTGGTTCTCAGCCTTATGCTCTAACCGTAACCTCACTGATCCTTCAATTTGAGCACCATTTCCAGAGATTTGGTCACAGTGATGAAGAATGTTGGTATGTTTTAATGACCAAGGATCCCACAGTGAGAAAGTACATTTATCATTTAGGTCTAGAGTTTAAAAACATTAAGGGATCCCTGGACGACACAGTTAACAGTCATTATCATCATTCTTTAGCTCCACATAATGATTACAGATAGCAAAGGTATGGTTCTGTACAGTGCAGCTCTAATTTTACAACTGGGATAGAGACTTTTGAGAGTGTTTAAGCATATGTGCAAAAACCACCGGTGATCATTATACTTAAACATCCTGATAAAGTACTGACCCCCTGAGTCAGTAAGTTTCTCACAGAGCTACATTAGACTTTGTTTTTTACTTACTTAATACATAGTGGGAGTCAAGCATCTAAATTCTTGAATAAGCCCAGAAGATTAGTCTGGATTAGACATTTTCTGGACTTTGTTGTTCACATATGACAGATGCAGTAGGAGACTGTCTGGGTCAGATATGCAGCTGGACATTCTCCAAGGAACCCAGTCAAGGCCTTGGCACCTGACTTAAGAATGCAGGAAGCAGGACATACTTCCACTGACTCATTATTCTGAGTTTCCCCGCTCTTTTCTTACACGGGCTCACTGGATTTACTAGAAGTTTGACTAGTTGACTATACATTCTGGAAACATATCCATATACAAACTTTGCAAATATTTCCATTCTCACATTCAGCCCTTCTGGATTGAATTAGGAAAAATTGCCTGGATTTAACGGTGAGTCTTAAACAGCTTTGGGGAATAATGAGGATCTGGGCTTCCAGACCATCACATCACAATGTTACTGTACATTGTAATGCACATAAGACAACCCAAAATCAGTAATGAGTTTTCTTTTGTACACCCAGTGGGTAATAAAATCAAATAATTTGATAAAATGCATGTTTTGATCCCACAAGATTACTTCATATATATATATATATATATATATATATATATATATACACACACACACAATATATCATTTTAAAATGTTTTTTTAATGTCTATCATTTCATCTAATAAATTATTTTCTTAGTGCATTTTTATATAAGCCCCAGTGAGTGTAAAAATAATATACATAGGAAGAGAGTCATACAGAACAAGATGCTTTTGTTCAACTCAGCAGACCAACTTAAGGTGACTCTCTCATGTGGAAACCACTTCGTATTCGACTGTGCTACATGAGAGTGTGTGCACAGTCAGTGTAAGTAAAACAGAAAAAGAGTGAGAGAGAGTGAGCCCCACGTCCTCACGTATCCATGCATACCCTCAAACACATAGAACGAGTACAGTGGCTTTAATTTTAATTGCAGGAGCACATGAAGAGGCACACAAGCGCATTTGATTTCTTCTTCACATCCACACGCATATGCACAAAAACACTAGACGAGTGTTAATTGCACCAGCACATGCTTGGCTGAGTGTGTAAATCAGGAGAATTATTGATGAGGGTTTTATTATGGAGCTAAATGCTAAGGAATTGATGAGGTATGAGCCTGGGCTTCTGTGATAATTAAAAGCCTCTGCATATGACTTGGATGCAGTTTTAGACACATCCCCCCAAGCTTCCAAGACATATGTCAACCATCCCACACTGCAGGGATGTTTATTGTATTTATCATTAAATTCATTGGATTTATTGCTTTGTAGTGTTTAAGTTAAATTGGATTCCCATTAGCTGCTGCTGCTGCAGTGAAGAAATATTTGTCCTGAGGTCCAGGTGAAAGTAACACTTTCACCTCCCATATGGATCACCTAATAAAATACAATGTTCAGAGAAGATCAGCAGCTCAGAATACAACGGAGTTTTTAAAGGTAACTTTTAAAAAGGACCGATGCGTTTGAATTCCCACGCCTCTCAGCGGTGAATCATCATGTACAAACATCAGATATCACACAGAGTAAATACCCAAATGAATAAATACAGAAACAGGTTTTCTTTACATGGCTCTGGATTTCAAAATATAACATGAAAAGCTAGAAAGCTAGCTTGCTAATAGAAAAAAGGGTGAGACAATTTTCTTGAAAATGTCTTTATAATGTTTCTTTATGTCATTTCAAACGTATGATAATCTACTATACAGTACTTTTTCATGTATTTTGCGGTTACACTAAATTTAGACGTCCCATACTGTCCTGCAACACTGGGGCAGTTGTTGACATTTTACTGAAAGAATTGATGCTGTTGATTTTGTATAAACACTATCTGTGATTGTAAACTTCAGTCCTTTTCAACAACTTTGACAAATCATACTCATTTTCTTGTTGTTTTCTTTTTTTTTTTTCACAATGTTTGCTAATTAATTTATTTGTGCAGTTGCTTTTTATTTTATGGCTTTGATTTTATTGCTTTCATTTCAATTTTATTGTTCTCATTGTATACATTAATAAATATTACTGTTGCTGTTGTTACATTTATTGCCCTGCCAACGACAATACTTTGATTGTAGAAGGATTAGCTTTTTATAGCCTTTAAAACATCAGATGCTTAACTATGAAATGCAGACATGTTTTGTGTTTGTGACTGGAAATTGCAAGAAATGTGCTTCGGTATTATACAACAAATTGCACAGAAAAAGGCATAGCACTGTCCATGGTGATCCCACTGAAATGGCATAGGCCTATACAAACAGCATCTATAAGATGTGGGAACATTAAGTAAAGCAGCAAAATATGAAAAGGAGAAAAAGGGGAGGGCAGGATGTGAAATTCAAAGGAGACAGGAATAAACTAAATTGAAGCATTGCAGTTGAAATGCAATGATTCATGTCTGTAATTGATTAATAAATGATTCTACTGGCTCACAGAAGCCATGTCTCCAGCTTTGGCCAAGAAGAGTCACAACACCGTCCCTCCAGTCTCCACTTAGCTTTTAAAAAATAAAAAATTTAAACTCAATAAAGAGCTGAAAATGATGATAAAAAAGTCCAGTCCATTGGGAAGTAGCAGTGAAACAGTAAATAAGTCAGTAAGGGAAGGGGAAAAAAAATCAGTCGCGAAATACTGCGATATTTTAGTACTGATTTTTTTGAGCATATTATTTTTAACTGATGTTACAAATGAACATGTTTGTGGATTAGCATAAAATAATCTATTGACGTTTCAGTCCCAGTCCTCACTTTCATTAGACCTGTTGTGTGACTATATTGCAATACATGATTTCACAAATACTCAGTATTTTTGCAATATCATGATAATATCGTATTGAGACAAATACCATGATAATATCCTATCGTGGTGTTTCTTTCTCAAACAAATACAGTAGATGCATTGTGTGTACAAAACATACCTGTTTTGTATTTATATTTAAATAAGATAAACAATCATATTAGACTCATTAGGATCATCAGACTCAAATTCAAAACTCGGCTGCAGTGAGCACGTCACAACTATTTTCTGATGTTATTCCAGTGTTCCTTTATTATTTATTTTACATTTATTTTTATTTGCATGTATTAATAAAAGTTTGAAATCCTATCTTAAGTAAAGGCAAACATATTCATCCTTCCTTAGTGTCAATTTAAGCAAAATGCATTTGATTTGATTTTGGAAAGTGTTTGACACATTGATTGGCTGATTAGTTGGTGTTGATTTTGTAACAAGTATCAAGTAAAAAAAATCTGATTTGAAAGGTGAAAGAATTTCATCTGTAAGTCTCAGTTCCAGTGAGGAAAAGTGCACAAAATATAAACACTTTTCTCAGCCTTAACTAAAAGTGTAGTCTAATCTTTATGGTGTATTTTTTATAATATTTCATATTTCTGAGCAATAGAACATGTTCAGCACAGTGACAGAAGCATTTACACAGTGAAATAGTTTTGTTTTCCTTTTTTTGCTCTTTTTCCTTGAATTCCATAATAAAAAGTAACTGCAACGAATCACATACATTTGTGGGCTCTGTGGTTTGTTGGCAGTGAAATGATGTGTACCTTTGTTTTTCCCCAATAGTGATTGTATTTTCAATATATACACTGAATGCATTTATTTTTTCTTAAAAAGGTTTTTGCTGAAATGTCACAGTAGCCACAAACAGCACAATAGCTTACTTACAGACAGCATTTTTGTGACTTGAGTCTTTACTTGGCATCATCTTCACCCCTCTGGACTTCAGCTCTATTGCTTTCTTGACTGCAAAAAAGGAAAGAAAAATAAATAAATGTAATTATACAGCATAGGCCAGTGGTTCTCAAACATTTTATACCAAGTACCACATGAGAAAATATTAAGCTCTCAAACTAACACCATTATCACCAACATTAAAATACAGTGGCATCTAAAAGGTCGAGCAAAGTCAGCTACGGACTTTTCACAAGAGGCAGATTTATTCCAAATAAGGTCAATTGTTCTCTCATCATCCTCCTCTTCCTCACATATACTTAAGACACTGGTATAGTGAAATTAGATTAAGATTGAGCAAGAGATAAGGTGCCTCTAATTATTATTGTATTGGCTATTGGTCCAAAAAACTTAAACAAAACAAAATCAAATAACCATTCTGGCACCGTCTGGAATTAGGCTTTACGCAGGTCAAACAAACAATCAGGTCCATACCGAAGATGCGTTTGAGCAGATTTATTCACCTTTGGCAGCAAGTTACAGACAGAAAAGAAACCCTGCACCCTCTCTGATCCCTGGTAAAAAACCATATGCCCACAGTGCCTTGCCTGACCCATCCCACTTGACCTATATATAGCCTACGTAAAACCCACACACCTGACGGCCCATTCACAAACGTGAATATAAACTAAACTTTATAATGAAAACATAATACAAATAATACTAGATTAAACTAAACCCACAAACAGCTCCAACAATTATTATTCAATTTTTTTATTATTATTTTGTTAATTGTTGCGATTTCTACGCACTCCAGTCAAACCTCACCTCCACTCGTAGTATATGCAGAAAAACAGTATTTCTTAAGTACCACCAGAGGAAGCTCGTGTACCACTGGTGATACACGTACCACACTTTGAGAACCATGGGGATAGGTAAAATCATGAATTATTATTGACTGTACCTTTTTGTCTAAAGCATCTATACTATTATTCTCAGGGATGCCATTTACTGTACATCTGCACGCGTAAGCCTTTCAGCCTTAGTAACACTGCAGTGGATACAGAACAATCTGTCCTACAACAAAACCACGGTCCACTGAAAAACAGACACGGCTTAAAAGTACATTTCTCTCCCCCTCGCTCTTCCTTTCTTTACACACATATGTATGCACGTACACACAGAAAGTGGTAAAAGTACCAATGTAATGGCATTTACAGAAAACCGACAGCCTCACTGTTTTTTGTTTTTTTTTGTTCTGGAAGCAGCCAATTAAACCTAAGCGGAAACTAATATGTATTTTGATATACTGATTCATCCATACAACCAGACAAGAGGAAAAGAATTGGGCTTGTTACCAGAAGGTCGCTGGATCCACCCATCCCCCCCGCCAATTGATCCCTGGGCCCAGACAAGTGCTGTCCACTGTGTGTGCAAATAAAACCAAACTTCTAATTCTAACCCTAACTTTAACAATAAAGATGACAGCGAAGGTTCAGAAGGCCAGCTCAAGTCGCTCCTGTCAACTAAGTACAAGGGATGTTAATGAATAACTCTTTGTCAATCAATAGCTGTGTAGAATTTAACCTATTCAATATCAGCTCATTAATTAAGTGGCCAACAACATCTGTTTCCTTTCCTTTTGTGAGTCATGTCTCTGGACCTTATTTACTGTGTAGTTAGGGCTCAGACATCAGAGGGTGGACATCAACCAAAGTACTAGTGTCACGAGCAAAAGAAGAGCTACACCGTAACACTTAACACAATAGGGTACAAAAAAAGGGGTAACGTAACCATCAACTTATCATTACCTACTGATTACTTGATGGTTACTGTACCTTTTTTGTGTACCTTATGTAAAGTGTTACCAGCGACACCTTTGTCAGGGCAGAGAACACTGCAGCTACAGTGTCTGCTGCATCTCCCTCAGACAGAGGAGAGAGAGAGCGAAAATCTGTCCTTCATAAAATCATGAATTATTATTGACTGTACCTTTTTGTCTAAAGCATCTATACTATTATTCTCAGGGATGCCATTTACTGTACATCTGCACGCGTAATATCAAAAACAGTTCTTAACACTCCTGCTCCCATAACATAAGATAAATGTGACAGAAAGGAAGGAAAATATATAAAAATATTAGGAAAGATAAAAACAAGAAAGAGAAGAAAAAAGAGAGGGGCAGCATTAAAATGTGTCCCATCTCTTTCAGCCTTAGTAACACTGCAGTGGATACAGAACAATCTGTCCTACAACAAAACCACGGTCCACTGAAAAACAGACACGGCTTAAAAGTACATTTCTCTCCCCCTCGCTCTTCCTTTCTTTACACACATATGTATGCACGTACACACAGAAAGTGGTAAAAGTACCAATGTAATGGCATTTACAGAAAACCGACAGCCTCACTGTTTTTTTTTTTTTTTTTTTTTTTGTTCTGGAAGCAGCCAATTAAACCTGTGCGGAAACTAATATGTATTTTTGATATACTGATTCATCCATACAACCAGACAAGAGGAAAAGAATTGGGCTTGTTACCAGAAGGTCGCTGGATCCACCCCCCATTGGTCCCTGGGCCCAGACAAGTGCTGTCCACTGTGTGTGCAAATAAAACCAAACTTCTAATTCTAACCCTAACTTTAACAATAAAGATGACAGCGAAGGTTCAGAAGGCCAGCTCAAGTCGCTCCTGTCAACTAAGTACAAGGGATGTTAATGAATAACTCTTTGTCAATCAATAGCTGTGTAGAATTTAACCTATTCAATATCAGCTCATTAATTAAGTGGCCAACAACATCTGTTTCCTTTCCTTTTGTGAGTCATGTCTCTGGACCTTATTTACTGTGTAGTTAGGGCTCAGACATCAGAGGGTGGACATCAACCAAAGTACTAGTGTCACGAGCAAAAGAAGAGCTACACCGTAACACTTAACACAATAGGGTACAAAAAAAGGGGTAACGTAACCATCAACTTATCATTACCTACTGATTACTTGATGGTTACTGTACCTTTTTTGTGTACCTTATGTAAAGTGTTACCAGCGACACCTTTGTCAGGGCAGAGAACACTGCAGCTACAGTGTCTGCTGCATCTCCCTCAGACAGAGGAGAGAGAGAGCGAAAATCTGTCCTTCACCCGAATTATTGCAGCTGCTAAAATTGTTTTCAAAATTTAATTTGTATTTTTTTTTTCATGTATTCAGATTCACACCTAGACACTAAAACTACTGTTTTATCATCATCAATTCAATCATGCTGTTAGAATTGCAATATCATTAACGAAAAAAAGAAATTGTTAATTAAATGCAAACAATAATTTGCTAGGCTAAACACAGTTCTGTTAAAGATACTCAGCTATGCTACTTTTCCCAACTCACAAACTAACAAAGATGAATACTTAACACAAACATCTATAGGTGTTTAAAGGAATGTGTAGTCTACCTTGGTATTGAGCACTGAATCCTTTTCTCCGATGGTTGCTGTCTGAGGTAAAATGTATCCGAAGCCAGTTCTTATTGGAAATCACCGGTGAGGGCAGGGTTGTTCCAGTCAACCTGTATAAAAAGGCAAATAATGACAACTGTAAAAATATATTCACAATGTGACAGTCTTTCCAAAAAAAAAAAAAAGTGTGTGACTGGACTAACTTTTTTGCTGCATAGCGTATTCATTCTATACTATGACTACAGCAGAGAAAGACAAGGTCCATGGGAAAGAGACTGCATGTAACTGAAACTCAAGGTGTTGTTACAGAAAGTTCAAACTGTCCAACTTTGCAGAGCAATACACTGATTTCTTCTCCAGTAAAAACACTGTTACAGTTATGAAAAGTGTATATACTTCTATATATATATCTGTACAGTCCATTAAAGCCTCCTCCACAAATGCAGGAAGTGTATGCACTTTACACTTTGTGGATGGAAGACTGGATTTGAATATTTCAAAAATATGCAGGAAAAAAAAAAAATGCAGAAGTTGGAGGAAAGTGCTTCAAAATTGCTGCCATGTAATGAGGGAGTGGAGCTATATAGACTCCAGCACGGCCAAACACTCCTGTGAAAAATGTAAAATTACATCAAAACATCAAGAAACTAGAAGCGCAACTTTTTCAGTTATTTTGCTAACAGACAGACAAACAAGCAGACGGACAGACAGACAAACCAACACTGGTGAAAACATAACCTCCTTGGCGGAGGTAAAGATTGCCTACACAGCATATCACACAACGCACAGGACAGAAGTGTTAATAACTACCTATGACTTAATCTATCATAATAAAACATTTCCTTAAGTGAACCAGAACTTTCTTAAGTATGATTTTGTCAGAGTGCCTGGCTGTAATTTATGGAGGTTTCCATTAAAAGGCAATTTGTTCCACTGGCATGGAAAATGTGGATGTATTACTCATTCACATTATGATCTTCACTGACCAAAAGTAGGTTAATGTAACTGTATTAAATACTGTACTACTCCAATTCCAAACTGTGTTTAGAATTCTAAATCGGTTGACGTTTTTAAGGTATTTTGTCCCTATACACCTATACAGTCATAATTATTACCACAAGAAATCAAATCCCATAGTTGACTCAGGGTATTTTAACCCTTTATGTTCCTACTCAGTCATAATTGAATTCTTTATGCACAGATACCTTACATTAATGATTATATCACTAACTGACAAAACCAACAACAAAAACAAAACAAATAAAACAAAAAGTTGCATACTTTATCAATGGCTACCTTAAATTATATGTTCTGTTCATTTCAGCTTATTGGCACACTGAATAAATAAAACAAACATGAATACAAAGAAAAGGACAAAAATACATAAAAGACTGTGACAGAAAACCATAGCAGTGTTTTGACATGGTATGACTGGTAAAATATAGCGATAACCCTGGTCTTGGTCAGCAGGAAATCATCAACATACTGTACAGTTCTGTGCAAACGTCTTAGGCAACCATTTAATTGACTGTTTTCACAGTGCTGTGCTGACCACACAGTTGAATTATTTCTCAATCAGCAAATATGTGAAACATGTAAGCAGTTTATGATTATGATAATTAAAGTTAATGGTAAAGCTTGTGTTTGTCCAACTATCTCATAGTTTGAAATAGTCTCATTAAAGAGTCTCATACTATCTCAAAAATATCTGCTGTGAAAAAGCTCTACTACACCAGGTCGACTCAAGACATGCTTGAGCATTATATACACATGTTGTTTGAGTTAAACTCATTGACAGATTGATAATATATTGTATGAGCCTAACTGTCAGTCACATCATTCCAATCCAAATGCCAATGATCACAGAATTTGACAGAAATGTTCACATCTTATGAAACTGTGTTCACATCTTCACCACTAAGACAACGAATTTGGCAAATCTTACATCATAATCTCACATCTCTTGCATTTCGTTACCAAAAGCAACCAAGAAAACTGCCAGTGTTCTACAATTCTCCCTGGTGCACAGAAGCCACTGTAACTTCCTTTTAATAAAGCTGCAGGTATGTACTGGGTAGACAGGGAAAGTCAGAGAGAGGGAGGAAGAAACACTGATAAGAAAAAAGGGCAGAGGGGCAGAGTAAAATATTAAGCATGCGTCTTAGAGGATCTTTTTAGTGCGTATTATAGGCTTCTGAATATAGTTAAGAATGTTATCAAATCAAATAAATAAAAAGGCAGAACAAGACAACTGATGTAAATCAGACAGACAGAAAGAATATGAACCATGTTAGATGAGATAAAAGTGTCTCTGTCCAAAAGCACTAACTCTACAGAACACACAGTGGAGAGAGGACAGTCGAGCTGCGTGTCTCAGTGGTATCTCAGTGTGGTTAAATACAAATGTGTGGCGGTGTGAATGTGACAAACTGAATAAGAAATAAGAAGCTGGGAAACAAGACAGAAAATGGGGAAATTTTCAGGGCACTATGCAATCCATATGCACATGTTTTGTTTTGTTTTTTTACACAGTTTCTATGATCAAGTGACACAGAAGGGAATATATTACAAAACAGACCATACTAGCACCAACAAAGAACCTTTTTTTTATTAGATTTTCAGTCATCCTGCTCAGAGTTGCTATATACTGTATATAAATGAAAACTGATATATGTGTTAGATATATTTTTAAATCATATTACAGTCCAGCAAAGCAACAATTAACATAACATCTCTCCGTGAAGTTGAATTAACCTCATACCAACACTAATAGCATTTAATTATTGGTTAGCATATAATAATTATGAATGGAGCAGAGGGGGAAGTCAGGTAATGCAGTGCATAGAGACTCCAAATCTGAATTAGGAGGATAAAGGAATGGTGGAAAAGAAAACACAGGACTTTGCTGCAAAATGTCAATGCTGATTGGTTGTTACTTAAAATCAAATATTTCAATTATTTCCCACGACTAGTGCCAAGAGATGCAAATCATGAAAAAATGAACTGAATGAAATGAAATGAAATGAAGTGATGTCTAACTGTAGTTTTTGCATTGACTTTACATGTAATATCATCACATGAAAAATTAACTTTGGTGTTTGTGCAAAAGCACTATAAACTACCTGGCCTCTTTTGTTTTTGTTTAACCAAACTATGCTTGTTATTGTTAAACAATGCTAACTACTCATACCTTTTAATATCAGTTGAGCTTGTCGTTTATTTATTCTAATTTATTATTTAGCTTCTATTATAATTATTATTTAATGGGTGCAGCTCTTACCATCCCTCCTCCGTTCTTCTGTGTTGTTTCCATTGTTGTGTCTTAGCTCATTATTGTAGTTTATTGCTTCTTTTAACTTAATTTAAGTATGTAAATCATCTTGGGGCAACAGGGTTTGTTTTTAAATGTGCTATAAATTTGACCTTGCCCTGTATTACAACCATCCTTATGAATCATCAGTGTACCTAAATATGGTCAGATCAGTTTGTTTGGAGGACATTTGTTTTTACAAAAGACTGTGGACAATTAGTACTTGTTTGTCTCTTAGTCCCCAGTGATGCAAAATCAATTGTTCCTGTTTTAAAAATGACTGAAGAGGCGGCCCTCACATAGTTCTTTTAAGAGTTTGAACTAAGAAGATAAAAACGGGATCAGATTAACACGAGGAAGCACTGAATCAATCCATGTAGTGGTGAACATTAAAATAAGGTTTGAAGACATTATTGGGTGTAAATTTCCTAAACTGCTATAATTGCAAGGATGGATGTTTGCAGCTTAACTAAATCAGATAAACAAAATCAGCCTTGGTAAGAGAGTAAAAAAGTTGAAAAATATGTAAAGTGGGGAGAAAAATTGTTGCACCTTTTCCATTATTCATAGCGACTGGCCAGCTGCCTGACATTGGAAAGAGAGTGAGACAAGAGGTCAGGAAAGGACGACAGAGGGATGAGACTGAGCGAAAAAAAAAGCAGGGAGAAGAAGAGGAAAAAGTGAAAGAAAAGAGAGTGATAAATGTTTGTAAGAAGAGATACCTGTGCTGAAAAGGAAAAGAGATGGGAGGGGAGACAGATAATGAATGACTGAAAACAGTTAAGCAGGGACTGATGAATGAAGTACACAGAAATGGAAGTGAGATCAGGAAATCCACTTAAATAAATGGAGAACAGAGGTTATACTAGCCGCAAGGAGAGGTCGAAAACTGAAAGAAGGTGATACAATGAGGAGAGTCTAAATGATGTTAGACATTACAAAAACAGATTGCACAGGATGGAGATAAATGGCAAAGCAAGTGAAGCCGGAGAAGGAGTGAGAAGTGCTGGGAGAAGGAAATAGGATGGGGGGGGGATTCAATTTTTACATGAATAATGATCAAAAAAAGACAAAATAACAACATGATGAGGAGGAGAAGGGGATAAAAAGGATGATACCAGAGGAGAGGAGAGGAGATAAGACAAGCAAGAGAGGGGCTGGGTGGCAGTCCGAAGAAAAGGAGGAGACAAAAATGAAAAGAGGTCAAATGATAAAACAGAGAGGACAAATGTACTAAGTGCAGGGAAATATTTCCTAGCGTACTATAGTATTTCTATATTATTTGACCAGGAGCTTTTTAGTAATACATGAACAACACAGACAACTTCGTACTGTCTGAGCATCATTGTCTTGGCCCCTATCCTCCCTATTGGCTGCTTGTAATGCTGGCAATACATTATTTCAGGCTCATTCTACTGCTGCACATGCTGCAAGTCCCCGCGGATGCAAGTATCTGCAAAACAACAAAGAAGACACCATAAAAATAAATGATTGGATACGAGTCTAAAAAGTTGGAAAGCACATTATTCTCAACAGAAAGCTGTTTATTCGGAGTGCTTAGTGCAAAACCCTGGTACAGTGGTATACTGTTAATCTTATAACACATCCACCCACTCACACAGAAATACATACACAGAGAAGGACAACCACACAGCCAGTAAACATAATTTAAAATGTAAACACAAGAGAGGGCCACACAGCAAAGGGGCGGCTAGCACTGTTGCCTTGCAGCAAAAAAGACCCAGGTTTGCTCCCCGCTACCCTCATGTGGACAATAAAGAACCACAAAGTAGACAGTGAATGAATGAAGATACAAGAGAAGGAAGATGTTTAAAAAGGGAATGAGGAGGAAAAAGTCAAGAGGAGAAATAAGGGAAAGAAAAGAATGAGGAAAAATGCTACACAGATGGATGAGAGGAGACCAAGGGAAAAAAGAAATCTGAGCAAATTTCTTTGGCAGATATCACTGATCCCTTAATGGTAAGCACTGAGATACTGAGAATGGACATGGTTCATTGGTTTAATGTGATGCCCTTTGAATTGGCAGATGAAGCATAGAGTTGCTCGAGTGGCTGGAGGGTGTGTTCAAACCATCACAGCTAAATCTGCCCGAGAAAAAAAGACCAAGGTCAAAGTGCTTGTAAAGACAATCTAGCGGAAGGTTTAATCTCCCCATGGCCCATAACAGGGGTCTGCAACCCTCGGCTCTGGAGCCACATGCAGCTCTTATGCCCCTCTGCAATGACTCCCTGTAGCTTTGAAAATAATAATAATAATAATATGGAAATAAATAATGGCAATTTTTATTTAACTGTCAGTGGGAACACCTTGGAGATCAAGGTGATAAATAAAATGGTTTTAACATTTTGTTCACTTAAATATGCATCACATCCTACTTCTCTACAGCCCACCATCTCCCACTGTCTCCTGCCAGCATCCACAGGAGTAAGTCAACAAGCCTTAAAATTGAACTGGCTGAAATAGTTGATAATGATTTATGGATGTCCAAGTTGAAAAGCCTGACAGCTGATCTTGAAGATGACGCCACAAAAGGTCATTTATGCCCAGGAGCACAAAAGAAGTGATACTGGAAAAACTCCCTAAACCCAACAAAAAAATGTGTGTTCTCACTGTCTACCACGTTGTCCTCCACGTGCGGGTCACAGGAAAGCTGGAGCCAATCCAAGCTACAAATCTGTTTGAAATAGAAAATTCTATTCCCAACGTATATGAACACGAAGAGTTTGCAAATGTTTTCTTTTTGTAGTTCTTCAGTTTCAGGTCAAATTGGTTTTGTGGTTCAGGATTCATTTTATCTGGTGGGGGAAGGGCCAGAAATTGCTCTGTTAATCACAACGATTGCAGACTGGCTTTTGAAAAAAAAAAAAAAAAATCAAGCAAGGATAGTGATTTTGTCATCAAGTGTTTTAATGTTTTGACTACCATATTGTTTTCCATGGAAGATGCTGTGGGGGTATGGGTGGTCAAAGCCATCAGGTTGTTCATACAAGGCAGGTGTGTTTGTGCCTCATCTCCCCCTGTTTGTATTAAATATTCACCAGTGACATTAGCATGGCATTTCAACTATTTGCAGATGATCCTTCTGGGTTTATCAGACTGTCACCTGCAATTCCTCTGATTGGCCAGTTCATAGTATGTCGTCTGCCAGTCCAATAAGGTTCACTATGGTCCGTGTGATGTAAATGGAATAATCCATCAATGTCCAAGACAGTACATGTGGTACAGTCCAAAAAATTGTCATGCATGCATACAACTCCAGACCTATGTGGACCCTAATTTTAGCAAGAACAGAACTACAAGCACATGCGTGTGACCAGAATGCAAATGCAGCTCTCTGCAGACATGGAATGTGGAAAGCTTTGTGGTCAAGGTCTTCATGTCTGACTATGCAGTTGTCACTTGTTTTATCCACAAACTAGTCTGGGAAATAGAAAAGTACTTACATTCAAGGCTGTAAATTACAAGTGGGAGTGCTTTTTTCTCACACATGATGATTACCAGATATGCTGTTGTGGTTGGTAAGTGCCAAGCATGAGACCGGCCATGCATGAGAACAACTCTGTGATGAACTACTGTACATCTCCAATCTTCGAAAACAGAAGATCAAGACGAAGATTTTTTTTAACAAAAGCAACATCTGCAACATGTCCACTGCAAGAATGGATTTAAATTACTACAAAATTATATGGCTAAGAAACTAGAAAATGTACCTACTGAATTTAAATTACTTTGCTAATACTGTTTCTATCATAGCCGACAGTCAAAAAAATAAATATCACAAACAATTCAAAAAATATTAATTTATATTAGCAAATGAAATTTGAATAATGGAATACAGGTTTGAGGCACTTCCACACTGGCGTTAATATCTAGACCCAAAAATGTTCATCACTTACTGTATGTAGACCCTATGAAGGAATTTGTACTGTGCTTATCACCTAAGTTCAGCATGGAACGAAGGCTAATGGGAATTTTCAGTTTTTCAATTGTTTAGATCAGAATAAACCTTTGACACCTGATAATGATACTTGAAAGAAAGTTAAGAGATCACACATCTGAGTCAGGGATGTGAAAACTAAATTGAAAAACTCACAAAGTGAAACACTCTTGGAGTGCTATCAGAGGAGTCGCAGAGTCACAAGGTTTCATCCTTGGAACAATGGACAGCATGGAAAAGCAATGGGGCATTTGTTACATTTCCAACTGTAATGGGTCTGTTTATGTGTGGCACAGTTAAAAGAGGTCTTTATTTCTTGTAGGTGTTTTCAACTAAGATAGGAATTAGTCAGTACTAATTCTGTGGATTATAGCCTTACGGGGCCCGTAAAAGCATGTAGGGGTGGGATTCAAGCTAAAAAAAAAACTAAAAAAAAACACAGACTGTATCAACCTCTTTATATTAGCACAACACACCACTGTATATTAAAAATCTCGATAACTATAATTGAGATGATACATTATAGCTAACTCTTGAGTTTTTCAGCTGGCAACTAGTTTAAAATCAATGTGAATAATGTAGTGAGCAATAAAGGACAAAATATGATTAATTGCTGATAGTTGTGCTCTTTGGATATAATAGCTTATAGCTGAGTAAGAATTAATTTAAGTTGAGAAAAAATGACAGTAATAACTCTGTAAGCTTCAAGCATCTCAATTTGTCTTGAGCCTTGACTAACTGAGTTTGTGGAGGGGAAAAGAGAGAAGAGAAGAGCGGCACACAAGAGAAGGAGAAGGAGTCGCCAGCCAGAGGGATAGTTGAGAGTGTGGACAATACAAGACAAAGAGAGAAAATATGATGGAGGAGGAGACGGCTACAAGAGCAGAGTTTATGGTGTAGAAAAGAGGCCGTGAGCACGGGGGGCCCTGCTTTTAACAACAACGAATCGGATAAACATGGGGTCATTTCAACTAATCAGAGTCCTTCATGTCAATGTCACTAAAGTCCTGGTAGATGCAAATGAGCATGAATTTAACAACGGTTCAATACCTTTGTAGATAATGGTGTTTTTTCCTATCTATCTACCATACAATAAAATATTTTGCAACCTGGTAAATGAGCGGGATGTATGTAGAATACATTCGAGAATGGATATATATATATATATGTGTGTGTGAAATATGTGTGTGTGTGACAACTAGACAACCTGACATTCAACCTGCCAGCCAGTCGACAGGAACATGAAACAGGAAATTACTTTTGGGACAGCCAATCAGGAAAAGCTCTCAGTAAACAGGAAGAACATGTCACAGTGGTCCTGTCAGGTGTCAATCATGTTCACAATGACCTGACCAAATCCTTCAGTCAAACATCAGTCATCTCTAATCCCACATTTGGAGAACCATACTTAGAGTCGTAAAATATGTTGATATCCTATTTAAGTTGACAACTGTGCAACAGATCTGTGAACTTTGAAAATATACAGTACAAGGTGGCTGGTTGAGTTCCAACTGTGTTTTGCCTTTATATGTATTTTTACATTAATTATACAGTATATACACTGCATATATGAACAGTAAAAACATGTATGTGATGGACTGGAGATCTGTCCAGGATGTACCCCATTTTTAGCCCTATGTCAGCTGGGGTTGGCTCCAGTTCCTCCTGCTACCCTCATGTGTAGGATAAAGCGGTTGACAATGAATGTACTACCTATTTTGCTGCAGTACCTATCTTTGCTGTAGTGCAATTAAACAATAAGCCAATTTCCCCATAGCCCGAAAATGCAAATTAAGGCATTTTATAAGAGCAACACTTCAGAATCATGGAGGATGGAAAGCCCTATTTGTTACAATACAGTCACTACATTGTGACAAAATGTCGGGTATATTCTCCCTGTCTTCCGCTGCATTGCAGATGGTGAGTTGACAGTGGTCCTTGAATGTACACAGAGATAAGATGTGTGTGTGTGTGTGTGTCGGTCCATGTGTTTAATCTGTCAGAGCCTCAAGAAACAATTAACAGCTCACACTGTCAGAGGGGCACTTAAGGCCTGACACATGCAAACATATAGTATGTACTCACTAACACACACACCTACACACAATGGTTTCCATGACTTAAGAGGACATTGTGTTTACATATATTCATTTCCTGGGGACTGACTCTAACCTGAGCCATAATACTATGGCCCTAACCCTAACCCTAACCTCAGCCTAACTTTAAAACATGTCTTCACATTAAATGCAGCAATTTATGTCATTAATTTCGATTAATTTGTTCCCATAATGTGACTGTGTAAACACATTTAGGTCCCGACAACATAAGGAATACCAGATACACACACTGGTTTGCAGAACTATTTGTCTTCAGATACTTGCATAGTTAGTTTAACCAGTTAATATCTAACCCTAACCATAGCCTAACCACAATTCATATCTTAGCCATAAACTTAACCAGTTCAGAAATTAGGTTCTGCCTCTTTAGGATCAGGTTTGGGTCTCCATGAAGGCTACTGGTCCTGACAAAGTCAGTGATTATGCCAGAAAAGGTCCTAAAGCAGTAACAGATACAAGTACATATACACACAAACACAGAAACTGCCATGGTTCATGCACAGTGCTCTGTGGGTGACAGATCTAAATGTGCAATTATTTCCCATTCCTTTTGTTTCCATCTAGCGTGATTCTCTCTGCCTCTTTCGCTCCACTTATTTATCTGCCATCTTATCCATTTTGTACCTTCGTGAGTCGCACCACATTCATAAACCATTTTCTACGCATGGAAGACAATGTCATCTCTCAGATGGGAGTCGAAAGAACATGAAAAAGGCATGGGAGACCACTTCTGCAGGACATGGCAGCCTACAAATGCATTTTCAGGAATCATATTTACCAGATTATTAAGGATGTTGTTAATGATGTTTCAGTGTTGTCTCATCACATCATTCCCCCTTTAGAGATATCCTTCTCTTTTGTGACCAAATATTTCATTAAATCAGTGACAGTTTACACCCACAGGCAGTGGCCATTGATTGTAACATTAATAGCAGAAGATGTTGCGAAACATTCCAAGAATATAACAAACACAGAAAAGGAAAATAGGCCATAAATACAAGTAAATTAAAGTTGTTTGATGGACACCTCTGTTGTGATGGATGCCTCACTTAAAACTTACAACTTCCTCCTCACTGAAAAATACATTTTGTTCATCTATTTTTACAATTTTACTGCGCACTAGACAGTAGTTGCACACAGCAAACTCTGTGTCTGAGGATAATCATTCATCCATTGTCGTTAATTTATTTTTTATTTTTGTGTGTGTGTGTTTTTTTTTCCCATTCCTCTTTTGGTTTGTTACTTGTGTTTTGTTTCTTATACTGCTATTTGCGCAAGAAAACAAATATCCCCTCATGTCAACAATAGGTTTGTTGGTATTTTTCATTTTTTCACGGACATTCGCCATTAAAAGTTTTTATTTTTCCTTCTTGGTGGATTCATGGACAACAGCTATATCAGTGACATAAATCTTCATAGGGACAATTGATAAAAACTGAAAGAAAAAAATGATGACTCTATTTAAGACACATTTTAAGAAAAGAAACATTTTCCAGTCTACAAAGTTTGATATCTGAACATATGTGCATCTGCTGATAAGGCCAAACAGCTCTGTCACTTTCTCATCAATTGATTTTTCCAGCTGTTCCACCAATTCTAACTAGCAACAGCCCCATCTGTTTAACCAATTGGCTGCCTCAGTAAACACATCTAAGCCTTTAATGGTGATGTGTGATACTGTGAACAAACCAAAATAAATCCAAAACCACTAAAGTATTGTGCATCTCAATGCCAGTGTGAATGTCAAAAAAACCAAGAAAACTCCTAATCAGTAATTAACCATTGCAGTAGTCAATAAATAATTACCTCCACAGAGTAGGTTATGTTTTTGGCCATATTTGTGCATGTTATTGCCCAAATCATTAAATTTAATGGTGATTAGGACACACACAATATGTAAATAGCATATGCTTAAAACACCATTGTCCTATTGGACATCAATTGCTTAACTATAAGCAGTGAAGCAATGGGCCCATGTGCTGTCCATCCTGTAGGAACGGGCATCGCCAGAGACACCACGATACGATATTATCACAATATTTATGTCAAAATAAAATATTGCTATTTAGCATTTGCAATATATTGTTTTTTTATTCATCTTTTTCAACTGCAAATCATGGCCACAAAGTAAACTTTGTCAACACCTTTTCATTCGAAAGAAAAATAAATAAATAAATAAAAGATTCAGTCTTTTCATCTACCTTCAGAAGTTTTCTCATTTCTTTCTCCAGCAGCACATCCATCATTTGTGTTTATTTTGAATTCAGGATTTCTTCCCTGCAGCCATAATCTTGCGATCGTCACACAACAGCTATAGGAGAACTTGCCAGTATCTCCTGGACTGAAATGTCAACTGATGTTTTTATTTAAACACAAAAAGATTCATGTTTATTTGTAACATCATTTTAAAATGTAAAAATCAATAAAAATGTAAAAAATAAATAAATAAAAAAAAGTTAAAATGTTAAAAATTGATATTTGGTGTCTCAAAAGCGATACACTAAAATATATCGCAGCATTCCACTGTATCTATTTTACTCCCACCCCTAATATCCTGCATGTGACGTCTAGCCCCGACAACATTAGATACATAGATCACTAAAATGACTGTTTGATGAACAGCTACAGAGCTTAACATTTATTTATTTTAAAATTTAATGGGAAGATAAACCATTTGAGATGTACCATCTCATGTTCATGGGGGTTCCTTAAACACCAAACATGGAAGCCAACAAACATTTAAACAAACAAAAATAATGAAAACAAAGATGTAAAAATAAAACACACATGGCTCTTCCACAATCTTATACCATACCGACTACATCAGTCCAATCAGAAAATAAACTGAACAACTGTGTGTCATTAATGCAGCAGATTTACTTGACAAACTTGGCACACATGCGTTTTGTGCGAGTGTGAGCGCAAGAGAGACGGAGCACATGCTGGTTACCATCATTGTCATTATTGGCATCTGGTAGCGGCTAGCAACCTAATTCACTGAGGCAAGACTTGAAGGCTATGAATACAAGAAGATTTTTCAAAAAGAAGACAGATGAAGGCAACAAGGCGCCGCAAAGACTAGATGAGGAGGAGGATGAGTTATCCCCTGTTAGGATGTAAGAGTGTCACTGCCTTATCTACAAGCTCAGGCTAGAGACGAACAAGGCTCTTTAACTAGGTCTACCTAGTTAGCTAAGTGGTTCTTTTTTTTCCTCAAGCCAACCAAGCATGTATTTCTGTAGCCCATCATGATTGAAGCCATAATAATCATGATAATAATTCCACACGGCACACCAGTGTTCCATGTTAATGATACAAGAGCAAGTGGGACGTTCAAAGAGCATCAGTAGCACGGCAGAAGAAAGAACAAGTTTAGATGTTAATGGAAGAGAGAGATTTTATCAAAGCACAAGATCCACTGATTAAACTGCAGTGAGTTATAAATAGCAATTGCATCTGTTCAATCAGTGAATATTGGTCTGTAGCATCATCCGTTGGTGTTGCTACGCTGTATTACTAACAGCCCGTAAGGATTTTTGAGACCAGTGGAGTGAAGGAGTCAGAATGGAAGACTCTCCCCATACTTGAATCCAAGTAAAAGAACTTTATCTACATCAGCAGTTCTATACGGCCAAACTATTCCAGTAATGGAGGGAGGAAGTGACAGATGAGACACTGAGCAGTAGCATAAACAGGGATGGTGTCAGCTTACAGATATCTCAGCTCAAGCCAGTGCCCTCTAACTGTATTTGATGCGTATGGTAAATGTAAAGCAGAGCTTGGTTACTCCACTGGAGCTTGATGGGATTTATGAGAAC
This sequence comes from Brachirus orientalis, assembly GCA_016785285.1. Lineage (NCBI taxonomy): Eukaryota > Metazoa > Chordata > Actinopteri > Pleuronectiformes > Soleidae > Brachirus > Brachirus orientalis. Next base: position 11,457,596 of record JAFBJR010000172.1, read on the forward strand.
CCTAAATTCTCTGACCTATTTTCCAGATTGGGTTAAGACACACCCATTTATTCTTTAATGAGCTACCGCTTCCAGAAAATCAGAAATTCAGTAATAAGGAAATCCTCTCAATTTATCTGCATGGCTGGCATCTGCGTCCTGCTCAGATGACTGTTGCCAATCTCTCTGTAAGTTTCCCATATGCAATGAAACCTGGAGCACACCTGCTTTTAATTGGTGGACAATTTTGGTTTGAGTGTGTTTTCTGGCCAGGTTTGCTCATTACACGCACTAAAAATAGCCCAGACACTTCGACCCGATGCTCAATACGTTTAATTAAAATGGGCACATGGATGGTTCCAGGCACTTTGCCGCTATTTGCAGTACTGCTGTATCCAGTATGTCTGCACTGTTGTATTCAAGTAGCCTTGAATTATCACAGCCTGGGTAAAACCACCACACAGGTAATCCTGATATTGCTTGAGGTCCATAGTTAATGAAAGTAAGTATTCACTGTTTTGAACTAATTTGATTCATATACTCCTCTATAAATTAAAAAAAAAACATAAAGAATGAATCACATTTTCTGTGTCACTGGCGAATGTCTCTCTGATTTTATTATACATGCTGTGGGAAATGAACTTCAGCCCTGGTGATTCTAAAAAAAGGACCACTGGACTTATTTCTTTTCTATGCAACACCTTGATATGTATGATATCTTACCATATGCTTGGTGCTTCTGTCCCACTGATTTCCAGGAAGTCATATTTGTCTTCTAATAGGAAGTCATTAAAGACAAGAGCAATGGTGTCCCCAGGTTCAGCGAGGATTGACCATGTACAATCCAGGTTGTTGTCATACTCTGCAGGATATCCAGGACTGGTTATTGAACCTGCTGTGCCTCGTAATGTGCCACCACATGCTCCCTCCGCTGAAGACAGGAGAAGGGAGAGAGATTAAGAAGAAATAGCAACTCTCTGAAATACAGTGGTATTTTTCACATTATATTCATCTAGAATGGCTTGATATATTTTTAATTCATATCTTAATTGCAATTTTTATCACTTTTACTGTGTTTTTTTTTTACTTAAGCATTAATCTCTCAGAATAATTCTGAATCAAAGCTGTGACTTAAATCATGTTTTATAGTAAAGTTGTGATTAATGTTTAGATGCAATGAACTATTTTGAACAGCTTAATGACTCATTTCTGTTCTTACATCACAAAAAGATCTGCTAACAAGAATGTTACAACTAAAATAACAACATTATATTGTTTCATACTAATGTGATTTTTGTTACCATCTACCATGACTGAAGAGAAAACATTAAATGATTAAAGCAAAAGAAACGGTATATTCATAAGACACAAAAAAATCACACAGAATGAAATCAGAAAGGGTGCCCCAGCAAAAAATATTTCTTAGTCAGGTTTGCAGGTTTTATTACACAATACTGACTCCTTCAGGTAAGACTGACCATCTACTGACTCTACAGTGAAATCTGCACATAAAAGAATTTGTCTACAAACTAATGAACCATACAAAGGTCTTTGCTTGAGGTTTTTGGAGTCTGGACAATTTTTTTTTTTGCATAATGTCAGTCAAGCACTTGTCATCGTCCCCTGACATGCAACCTCATGTTAAGGTCTGTCAGTTCTCACAACACCAGCATTTACTTTTCACTGATGGTATGAGTTATTTGTAGATCAGTGATAGATAAGTAAGAAAAGGCCTTTTCCCCAGTTCAGTGTGAACCCTTAGAACCTGGTATACGAGAGCCACCTGTTGTTGAATCAGACATGACCTTTAGCCTAATTTTGATGAAACAGACTTTCTCATGACTCTTTCAGTCACAGTCCTCCTCTTTATCCCCCTGTCCGTAATCAGCTGATGGTGATTTCACTTTGACCTCAATCAGCCAATCCTCTCGTTGCTGTGAAACTTAAAATATGTTCTGCTCCCCTTTGGTGCCAGCTGTCATTTCAGATGCTCTGTGACCCTCCTCCACCCCTTTCACCTCCAGTGTCCAGATCGAGCCCAGCAGAGTTTCTCATCATCTTTCAGATCCTCCAAATCTCTCATCCCATCAGTGTGTAGAGCCCAAGGGTCTCCAATGCCACACACTGCCCATCCCCTCTCTAATCAGATGGACACTGCAATATGTCTACGTGCCCAAAGATCTTAATATCACATTACTTTTCTTAGACATGGCAATAATTTATTCCACTGTGAATCAGTCTGATTGAAATACGCAAAATGGCTGAAAATTAATTATATTCAAACCATTTACAGCAAGCTACTTTTAAAGAAATTATAACAAATACTTTTTTTTATGAATTTAAAATAGCGAAAGACAGATGGAAAGACAGAAATAAAAAAAAAAAAATAGCAAGCTCTTTACCTCTACAAAACGGTGAAGGGAAGTCCCACTGTGCTCCACTGCCAGGTGATACAATGCATGTGAGGATGCTGTGTCCTTCCAAAACAAACCCTGACTCACAGCTATAACGGATCTTGTCCCCCATGTTGTACCTCGAACCATGGATGATGCCATTTGGAATGAGGCCGGGGGTGCCACATGTGTGGCTGGGCAGGACTGAAACACAGAGGACAAACGGGGAAAATTTTTTTTGATTAGTCATAGCAAGAATTACTGCCCTGTGGTTGTATGCCTCCGATGACCAATGCAAAATCAGTCTCATTTTATGTGCTTTGTTCACTTAAAAAGAATTTAATTATTAAGAGGCTAAAAAAAACATGCTTGTGAGGCCACAGTGACCTTGCCCTCTGATCACCCAAATCTTTTCTGTGAGTCTACATCTGTTTTTGAAATTGAAAGGTTCCGCTTAAGACAAAACTCACAGGGAAAGCAGAGTTTTGTGAGGTTACATAGAATGACATTGATCTCTGACATTTAACCACAAAAACCTAATCAAAAAACATCTTTCAGTTCAAGTGAAAATCCACATTAAATTTCAAGAAAACCCTAATTCATCAACAGTACTGCAAAGAACCCAGCAGCCAACCACACAATTACATTATATCATAAAATCAGGAATATCAACCACATCCAAACTGTTACCATTTTGCAGGGCACTGATCAATAAAAAATGTCCACGTACAAAATGTGCGTGTGACTAATTTTCCAGAAAACCTAAAACAATGCAAAAGTGATCGTGTGGTATCTATGTAGTGCTGCTCGTTCTTACATGACACAGCTCTACAGTGGGAGCTACTGGCAGCTCACCATATAACTAGGCCAAAATCAATCATGACTGTAGCCAACTCTCCTTAGCTCCACAGAAGGGGCAGCAACACAGCACAACTTGGACAAATTCCATACATACTTACCCAGGTGTATGCTCTGTGTATTTGTTTAACTGGAGCATGTTAACTTGCTAGGTGTGTAATTTGTGCACACGATGCATATCCAAATGGCCACTTTTGTGTGTATGTGTGTGTGTGTGTGTACAGTGCCATGTGACTGCACATAAGGGGTATTCAGTCAGTCAATCTGTGAGTTTGTGTGCACTGTTTCAATTAAACGCTAGCATGGTAATTAGACAAAGCTTCACCATGAGACAACGAGAAGTAGGACAGCTAAAAAAGAGAGAGGGGTGAGAGGAAGACAAAAAGGGTGAGGATGAGTAGAAACAGAATAATAAAGACAGGACAAGAGTAGACAGGAGAAAAAATACTAGAGAGACTGAGTTTTGGGGGTGGGGTTGCTGGGGGAAAGGAGACACTCCAGTCAGATGAGGAAAAGGGAGAGTTGAACTAATTGCAGTGGACACTAAACATGTATAATTTACTCTAATTCAGTCATTATTTGGATTGTATGAAGTCATGAATCACAGGCAATTTACTCACACTCAGCTGACCGTGGTGACGCTGTGCTGCCTGTTGTGTTACAATAAAGTGAGACACACGCAAATAAATTCAAAGCCCAATCTAGAGCACGGACTGAGGGACAGGCAGAGGGAGGAAAAGAAAAGACTAAAGAGAGAACAAAAGGAATCATGTCTGAGAGCGAAGTCATTAGTCACACTTGATGTGACCGCACAGTCCTCTGTCTGCCAGGCTGCCACGTTTGAACATGCCAGCTTGATGCACAGAGGTATTTTTTCTTTGGCCTGATGTTTGAAGGAGCCATCTGAAAGAATCAGAAGGTATTTTGGCAGGATTATAGATTGTCAACATCCAGATAATCTCAACTACAGCCATTTAAATAGTGACATAAAGTTTAACAGTACTCTCCGGTTTGAAAATGGACCTTTGAACACGATTATACACATTTGGCTCTGTTTGTATTTTGCAACTACCTGCAGCACTGTGTAGAAGTAATTCATACCCGCACACTGTAGATGGTTTTTTAACTGTATTAAAAATAATAAGATGCTGTCAGAATTGATTCCGGTCACATTTGTGAAACAGAATTCATTTTTTCTGTACCACACATTAGACTGCAACATCCTAAAGTTAGTTCTATAACTATGTCAATGGCAAATATGCTCGTCAATGTTTGTGGCAGGAGTTTCTTTTGGCTTCTTTTTTTACAGCTTGAATCCCAAGTGTTTTTCAGAAACTCATTTTGTGTCATGTCATGTTGTGTTTTGTCCAACTTTAAAACACAAACTGCCTCATGGAAGAACAGAAAGCAGTGGGAGCACAGGTTTGTTGATACTGAATATACTGAACACATCATGTCAGAAAACAGTAAACCTTATCATAATTAACTACATAGTTAGTCAGTTAGTGACAGGTCTGTCAATGAGGTCTGTATATGATATATATATATATATATATATATATATATATGTATATATAGCATAATACTTACATAATGCTGCCCATCAGGCAATTTCAACAATTCAATTCAACAAATATGACTAAAAAAGTGAAGTTCCACCCATAATCATTTTTCCAGTAATGCCTCCAAGAACAGGGATGATACTGGTTACTTGCTGTTGCTGACTTTTAAAGCCCTGCATTGCTCCAGATTATTTAACTCAGCTTTTAACGCCATCTTCACCCTCCCACACCCTGAGATCCTCAGGAGCCTCATTACGGGTCATTTCCAGATCCAGGTTGAAATTGAGGGGTGACAGAGCATTTTTTTTTTCAATATTATTATTATCTCAGAAAATAATGTAAATTATGATCTTACATCTTTAACCATGCAGGCGTTCAAAGAGATTTTGTCCAAAAGGATCAAATCAAACACAATTCAATTTTGCTTTCCATCCATTTAGTCTTAATGTTTATATTCAAAATGAAACCTTCATGTCTCATTCTTCCTGTGTTGTGGCAGGGATCAGAAATAAAACAGCATGGTCCTCTTCATTAACTCCACAATGCTTTATAGCTTAGCAGTGATAAATATACAGAGGCACATACAATATTAGTTAACCAGTGAATAAAAATAGCAAAGCAAACAAATCCTTGAATCTGTTGTTATGGATGCACTGTGGATCCATTAGCTGGTGGATGAAAGCCAGAAGTCATAACCTCCTACTTTCTAAAAGGCAGTGCACTATAGGGACAGACACACCATTATTCAATTACACATATAATAAAGGACAAAACAAAAGTAAATGAAAAGGAGTAAGAATTATAGGCCCATGGTGACATTTATGGAATAAGTTTCTAACGTGAACATGACAGTGACTAAAAAGTTCTGGAGTTGGTAATGATCAGTAATAATTAGTATTCATGGTGAAGGACAAAAAAAGATCCACCAACATGTAACAAATCCCAAATGACTCGTGCGGTGCTTTCACAATGTGAGGCTTGCACTAGACATGAAAACACAAAAACAAAGAGTACAATCCATAAATACTGTGACTTACAGTTATTAAAAAATTTGTTCTCCATACCTGATAAAAATTTCTTGAAATTCTTGTTTGGCTTCCAGAGGGGGTTGTAAAGTTAAATTCAAGCAGAACCAAAACAAATGTCAGACAGCATGCACAAACATGTTTTGCCAAACAGGGATTTGGCCAGATGTTAGCATTTGAAATTTGTCTGGGGAAGAAAAATAAGTTTTAAAACTTTGATTAAAATTTTGAAAACTCTTAAACTGACAATATGTTTCTGTCGGCTCAAAATATTTTCTGTTGGTGCGTCACTGTGAAAAAAAAAAAAAAAAAAAGTGGTGTAGTAAAGAAATATCCTTCAAGACCCCAAAGCTTCAATATATTATGGATTTTCTTAAGGGTACTGTGTAAAACATAGTAACAGTAACTGGTGGAATATCATGTTGCAGCTGAATATCCCTCACCTCACCATGCACTATGATAGAGAGAGAATGATAATCAAAGAAAGAAAGAAAGAAAGAAAGAAAGAAAGAAAGAAAGAAAGAAAGAAAGAAAGAAAGAAAGAAAGAAAGACATGACAATGCTTTCCCCAGGGTACTTAATATAATACATCCAAAAGATGAGCATAAAAACAAAATGACAAACAGAAAGTTAAAAGTCTGGATGTGTTAGAGAGATGATTTGTTTAAATCCCCTTTTGAAGGGAACTTAAAATCCAAGCAGGGTTTAACTTGAAATTAAAAGTCCTCAAATACACTCAACATGTGTGTCACAGTTCTCTCTTTCATCCACTAAAAGCCTTGGTCCCTAAAATTTGGAGCACAGACAAAAACCCATTCAGGCCAGTATGTCAGTTGCTAGAATGCTTCTAATTTCTGTCACAACAACGTTCTGATTACTCCCTTTTACACCAGCCTGCACATGGCACTTTAGCATACTGCAACTGATTCTCCCAATCCAGCATGCACCGTTTTAAAACTGAACAAACCATTCGTCTGCTACAACCCAAAGTCAAGGAACCTCTCAATTCATAATCCATGAACACCTTTGTTCACCTCCAGTGTTGTTTATACTGTATGTGATAGGGTTGTTGGTGTTGGAGAGATGCCAAATCCCTTCGGCTAAATGGACCCCCCAGAAAATGGTGCTCCCATGGTGTTAATGTATTAACAGTTTTGCTGACACATAATACATAATACCTATAACCAAGCAAACACTAATGAGACCCATGGCTAACTCTGGTAAAGGGCTGCAGCTGAATAAAGCCCCCCTCACCAGCGGCTGTAATCCCACAGCTGTGATGTGTTAACATCTCTTAACACCACATATCCAGCAGAACACATTTGCTTCACACAAATGAGATCTTTATATTGATTTGCAGTACTTTGCTTTTGGCTGTATGTGTAAGATGTCTTCCTGGGAATGGCATGTTATAACTTCAACGAAGGACAACAATAGCTTTTTAGGTGAGATATTGAGGAAATGTAATGTGACTGCAAATAAACACAATCATGGCATAATGTTACCTTTTTTCCCAATAATAATCAAAGACACAATAAAACTGCTGCAACTACACTATATGGACAAAATGATTTGGAAAAACCTGTTAAGTAGTGAATTCAGGTGTTTCAGTCAGGCTTTAGGCTCGGCCACTTATCTCCAATGAAAGACAATCTTAACACTTAACACTAAGACAATGCTATGCTTCAAACTTTGTGACAACAGTTTGGGGAAGGTCCTTTTTCTATTCCAACTGGAACAAGCCACAGTCTTGAAAGCCAGGCCTTCTTGTCCAACATCAGTGTCTGACCTCATCAGTGCTCTACAGAATGAATGGACACAAATTCCCACTGAAACGCTTCAAAATCTTGAGGAGAGTCTTTCAAAGAAATTGGAAGTTATTAGCAACTCCATATTAAAGTAGTGTATATGTATTCAAATAATTCATTACAGTCCTCGTTGGTGTAATGGTCAGGCGTCCAAATACTTTTGTCCATATAGTGTATTTTGACAGGGGGTTGACTGTTCAAGCCATTTAAAGTTGCAGTAGGCAGGATGAGAGTTAAACTGTCGAGCTCCATCCACACGACACACAGTGTAATGTTTTGGGAAAAGGTCTCTCTGTCCTGAGCTCCTGTTATCTGAAGAGTGACACACAGATGAACTTCTTCCACACAGTCATGAGCTCACATTTCAAGATTCTTCATTATATGCATATTTAATTAAAATACATTACAATAGAATAGAATAGAATAGAATAGAATAGAATAGAATAGAATAGAACTTTACTGTCAACCGAGGTGGAAATTTGCCTTTGACTCACCAACTTAAAAATCATAAAAAGGAGACATACAGGTCAAAATGACCGCCCTAACCTGATTTTAGTACTGCTTGAAAAGACAGAAATGTGTTTAATGCAGGCATAGTTATGTAAATAATATGACCATGGCATGAAGAGGACGGTAACAAAACAGATAGTTCCTGCATCTACATATGCAATATTTGTAGCTCAAGTGATGTTTGAATCTATTGATGAGCTTTCAGAAATGTGTAGCTGCAACTTAGGGCTGTGATTGTGATTATTTTGGTTTATTTTCAGTGTACATTCGAACAATACTGAAGAATTTCGCTCCTTCCATCTATTGGTTTCGGATGATGGAGCTGTTTATTACCTCAAATAATGATCGTACTGTCCAAGATAATGAGAACAACACATCTGAATTCTGCTTGACAATTCTGGATGCTGGATTTTACTATTAAGTGTGCCGGTCTGTGATGTTTCTAGAATTAATTCCCAATGATCACCAATAAAGGAGGGCATTCAAAGTACATACTTTCCTTTGTTCTACAACATAGATGAAAAAATAAGAATAAACCACAGCTTAATGAGTCAGGGGCTTGTAGAATCTAAAGCAGCAAAGTATAAGTACTATAAGAGCCTGGGTGTGTACAAATTTGTATTCCAAATATGGCAAGAGGAAAACATTCATTCCCTCTTGACATATGCCACCATTATCTGAGGGGAAAAACTAAAAACAAAAACTAATTTAACAAAGAAAAAATGAAAACAAAACCCGGGCCCTTTAAAGTTAGACTTCTGTTCTGCCTCTTTGGAGTAAACATATTCCAGTGTATTAACACTGCCTTTCCTATGTTCCCTGGGTGAAAATATATTAACAGAGCAAGTGACATTTCCAGAGCTGCTTCTCATCAATCACCTGCTAAACAGAGTAATCACTGTAGCAGCCACACTCTGTTAAACACCAGCTCTCCTCAGCCTCTGCAGCCGCACTACAGCAACCAGGAATACCACTTACTAATATACAACATGCCCATGCTGTGATGTTCACTCCATGAACAGCAGCCACCACAGATACACTGAAGTTGTAATAATGGTAAATCAGTAGTTGTATAATTGGTGTGATAGCAACAGCCTGTTTAGCTATGTTAAAATGTTAAAATGCTCCATTTTTAACGACACATTACACACTGCTCAAGACTTAGAGCTGCAGCCAACAATTATTTTCAAAATCGATTAATCTGTCGATTATTTTCCTCAACTAATCCAGTACGTGTTTGGTACTTAAAATGTGAGAAAAAAAAAAAAAAAACAGATCAGTGTTTGTCTTGATTTGTCCACAAACAAAAATGATTCTTTTTTAAAGATTTCTATGTTACGTAATCACGTTTAAGAAGCTGAAAAAGAGAGAAATGTTTTAATTAAAAAAAAAAAACACTCAAACCAATTATGCGATTATAAAAATAGTTGACAATTAATGTAGTAGTTGATTAACAATTGATTAAATGAATTATTATTGCAGCCCTATCAAGACTCAGGTTATATTTAAATCCTTATTTTACAATATACACTTAGACAGCAGTCTATTATTTTGCTTTATTAATCAATAAATCCAAATATTCTTTCAGCAGGATGTAAATCAAGTATGGCCTAATTGCATTTCTTTATCTCCTCTAGACTCTGTTTTCAGCCTTAGAATAATATGGATGCTATTTCCCTGATGTGCTGCTGTATGGTCACTGCTCGCTTTCCATAATTACTAGCAGGTGCAATGTGCACACCAACATAAAATAAAAAAAAATGCTTCAGAATATGAAGAGAACTAGACCCAAAAGTGACTCTTTTGATGGGTGTGGCTCTAAAAAGTTTGGGAACCACCGATCTAAAGGGTGTGATTCTTGTGGGTGCACATAAGCACAAGAAAAAGGTTCCTGCAACTATCACCAAATTGTTCAGTTTGCAGACGTACGAGCGAGTGTTTGTGTGTACACAAGTGATTTACCACTCATTCCTCAAGGTGGTCATTTCTGTACAGGAGCATCAAAGGTGTCAGTACATTCCTCAAATTTCACTGAAAGTGGTCATCAGCGATGTTTTTTTTTTTACCATGAGGTCCAAGAGAGCGTTTACATGCGTGCATACATTCCGTGTTCATGTGTGTGTTTGAGTGTGCACATAAGGTGCTTGTGGGCGCCAATCTGTGCATGTGAGTACTGATGAACTGCGTTATGTCACGTCTGCGTTATTGTTTCTTCTGGCAGATTACAGCCTGAGGCCAAAACACTCTTATTACTGGATGCCATGGTCAGTCCGGGGTTCCATTGCACTGACTAACAAGGAAGAAAAAGAAAGGGCAGGACGTATTGGCAGTGTTTTCTTAGCACGAGGTAGAGCATGTACACGGGTGATGAAGGAGACTAGGAGATGATGTGGTTTTAGCAATTTGAAAGTTTTCCATGCATGTGCTATTATATCTGCTTCCACTTTTCCCCAAGGGCTTGTCATAGTGTGCTGTGGAGACCACTTTGTTTCGGGAACAAGAAGCCCTAAGGTCCAAGTGAAACAGAAAGTGCACAGAGACATGTACAGCAAGCAGAAAGACAGACTGACATTTTCTTTGCTGACCTTGTTTTTTTTTTTTTTTTCTTTTGTTCACACCATTTCTATAATATTTCATATCTGTAATGGATTTCTCAGTGAGTGCCACAACAAAACTGCTGCTTATTTTTATTTTTATTTTTTGGTTGCTTTCATATTAGCTCAGGCCTCAAGTCTAGGATGAATGAGTCCAGAATTAACGGAGCCACAGTATATTTTGGTCACAAGAACTTCATTTATGACGGCTTTAAATTTGGCACAGAAACGAACATTTTTACAACTTTGTAATTACTTTAAGTAAACTTGGATTCCTCTAAAATCCTGATTAACAAAGCATGCAAACATTTTGCTACAGCATCAAACTTGCTATGCGCAGCTTATTATGACGTGACAAATGATAAAAAATAAAATCATTAGAAAACATAAGCCAAAACTAAACTAAATAAGTGCTTTAAAAAGAAAGAGAGCACTATATTGAAATCATATTCTGACTGTGTCTCTGATGTAAATGAGATATTGATGGAAGTCTTGGGACTCCAGATGATTTTGAAAACTTCATCTATTGTAACTGTCCCAGATGAAACAAATGCAATAAATAAAATACATATGTGAACACTACTTTATGGCAGATGTTGCTTTCAAGAGCAAATAGTTGTGGGGACGTCCTGTGTTGTGATAAAGTGAGGTCAGGTGATCTTTCCTGAGTTTGTCCCCTGCAGCACTAGTGCCTCAGGCTACTTCACTCTTTCTACAGCAACTTCTGCCCACAAGCACATTTCCCCAAATTGTCATTATGTTGTCATTGTATTAAACATCATTAAAAGAAGAACTTTTTGTGAGTATATTTAGTGAGAGCCAGCATGACAGACCAGCTTTTAATGAGCTGACATTCAGGGTTGGTGACTTCTGTCTGCTATTTTTTCCATTCTCTAAATACCAGTGTTACAACATTCAAGCCTTCAAAAAGGTTAGCGAATCTTAAAATCAACTCTGGGAAAAATTAGTGCAAGGACGTGACTCATACAGATATTAAAAAAAGATGTTGACACAAAGTGAACGCGCAGCAACATGGGAACACTTTTGATGTGCTACCTGTCTTTATGAATGATGGATTATATGCAAACACTGGAGAAAAAGATGTAGCCCTCCAGTGAATCTATGGTGCAGTGAATAAGGTGTTGCACACCCACATCATTATCCAGGAACAAATCCGTCCCTTTTTAAACCACAACCTTTGGCACATCAGTACACATATAATCTTAAATTATACACTGAAGTTTTCTCTCTAGTTTTCGCCTCTCTTTATGATCACTCCTAGGCTCTGTGTGCAACTGCAGATGATTTTAAATTGGCTGACCCTTTGGTAAAGCTATTTGCTCTATCTACCCTCTCTCTACCTCTTACAGATGGTACAAACTTTTTTTTTCTATTCAATCTACCATTTCATGTATCAGGATAATAATACAGCAAAACAAGAAGAGAATACAAACAAACACAGAAAGCAGCAGTGTCTGAGCTGTATTAGTAAAGAGCAATAAAATAATCTAAGATACTTGGGAACGTTGTTTACAATATAACGTTAAATTTAAAGTCCATGAAATAGATAAAATGAAAATTAAAATAAAATTGTACTTAGATTATGTCAAGTGACTCCACAGGTGCAGAAGCAGCAACAAAAAGTTAAAGACAAGACAATAAAAAAGCAAAAAATTCAAAAACAATAATAACTGACATGCTGTAAATAATGTGATAGAAAGAAAAGTTATGAATTCTAGAATAGTAACAAATAAGAGAACTATTCTAGAATTTACAATAGGGACACAAGTGTTCATTGGTTGAATGCTTAAATTGGCATTACTCACTGCTGTCCCTGTTACTTGTAGCACCACACACACACACACACACGCACACACACAAAATAAGGTCTAATGCATCTTCATTTAGTCTTTCTGTCCTCTGGGCACATTTTCATCTGTCAACTCAATGTACCAAATGGATGGATGAGCTTGCACGTGTGTGTGTGTGTGTGTCTGTCTTCATGCTGCATATACAGTGTGTGAATCCATTTGTCTTCCTGTGTGTGTTTTCGTGTATTGCAAATCCAAAAGGGCATGTCTGTCTTGACATTTACTAGTATGTACATGTAAGCAGATGCATATTTGCTTCCATTTGTGTGTGTGTGTGTATGTGTGAGTAGCAGTAGTAGTAGACATGTCATTTGCCTTGGAAGGTACAAGTCCATGGTCCCATGGGCAGCACAGAATTGTGGGTAACCCCGATGTCACAGCTATTTCTATACATCATCAGGATGATTAGGACAGAAAACAGAATGTATAAATACTGTACGTGCATTATAAAAGAGGATATCTTACGCTGAGCAAATTCTATTTTACATTAGAAGTCACTTAAAGATCACTACAATATCAAACACTACAGACAGCAATCCTCTAGTTGCAAGTTTCTCTTCCCTTCTGCTCAGCCATGGCTGCTCTACAGTAAGAATAATAAATATAAATAACTCCTTCAGTTACAAGAGGGTTCTTTGCATCTTGTGTGCTTGGACCACAAAAATAATTTTAATTTTATAGCATATTTAATACAAAGATGCAACCTAAAGTGCTTAACAAACATGTTACAATGTAAAGCAATGTTAACAATGGTGCCCATTAAGTTAAATAAAGTCAAAAGTTGAGTTAATAATGTTCTTAATTTATTTTTACTCATTAATTCAATTCAATTCAAATTTGTATTCATAAAGCACATTAAAAAACAACCAAGGCTGACCAAAGTGCTTCATAGAATGAGTAAAAGGAAAAAGCATGAAACATAAAACATTTTAAATAAAACCTATACAAATTAATCACACCAGCTTCTTCTCAAGAGGAAGGTGTTCAACAGTGTGGCCACAGAAACACAGAGGACACCTTCACAAGAATACTTATGGCACACTATCAGAAGGCAAGGGTTAGTTGGGCCAAGAAATGAGAGGCAGTCACTGATGTAACAGGTTTCTGGGTTATGTGAGGGTCAAGAGACCAAAGGAAGAGCTTTGCAAATTAATCTTTAAAAATACAGGAAGTGAGTGCAGTGATGCAAGCAGACCCATCCCCTACAAACCAAACGCTCCAGCATTCTAATGACATTGAATGTGTAAAAAAGGTCAAACACTGTCAGCAAGGGCTGCTATGATCATGTAACACCACCAAAACAAGCAAATAAATAAATAAGAAACTTTGAACAGCATTAGCTACAAATATAGTCAGTGTAAAAATACCAGAAACATTGCAACATGTCTAACAGTTTGACAATAAGCTCCACTAACAATTGGGAATCATGCTACCAAACAATTCATTATAACAGAATGGAGTGACATTTATAATACCAGGACAACAGAATTTTAAGAATTTACCACCATTATTTGCCATCAGTCATTCTGTCACTCAAGCAGCACTGCCACAGTAGGAACTCCATCTTTTCCTGTTCTGCTCTGTGTTGACCACGCTGTCAAGGTCAGCTAATGTTGGGAAGTCACTATGGGGCATTACCAAGAAGAACAAACTAGTTTTGTTTTGTTTGGTCTAGTTTTTGTTTTTATTACATCTCTGATAAAGCAAGACAAGAAAATTGGATCAGAAAGCACAGAAAAGTAAAAGAAAGTATACAGTACAATTGACCTTTATCTGTTGTAAATGGAAATAGAAGAAAAAGTATGTGTATTCAGTAGTAGTGGTACAACTGAGCAGTTTGACAGAGGTTTGCAAACAAAAAGGCGTCACATACAAATGAGGTCGTTATATGAAGAGGTGCAGATCATCACACCTGTTTGCAGTATCTGAGCACTGTTTACAAAGTTTCACATGATCAGTTTTACCAGATTTTTTAAATCAAAAAATATATAGTTTGTACATGAAATGCATGTCAATACCGGGTCAGCTCACATTAATCTAATCAGCGTGGGAATAGCTGAATGTGCACTCCCACTCTAGCAGATAATCTCGACCGATGACCAAGATCTCATTGAAATTTTTCCTCAGATGAGAAAGCATGATGTAAATACTGGTGAAAAGCTGGTTAATCCTGATATGATGTGTCAGGGCCTGTTGGTCAAGGGGAGATGTCTGGCAGGATTTTGTACCGTCAAAGTTAATGAGCTGCACTTTATATCCGAGGCTCATTTCCTATCTAGGAGAAACCAATACCTGGAGGATAGTTGGACTGCAGTTTGACTCAGTTCAAAGATAACGAGCTGAAGATAAAATTAAACAAACAAAGAAAAACCTGTCCTAACATGTTTAATTCGATTAACCAAATTTCACTGAGTCCATTTGATTAGGATTTTGTTCAACCTGGAGCATCAGGTTGATGCAGATAAGACATTAAGATAAGACATTTCCTGCTTCTCAATCTAAATGACAGACCAAATGTTTGCACGTCCAACTAATCTGAAAATCCCTGAAATTGTGATTCGACAGAACAAGCACAAAATGCAGCTTTTCACACCCTAATGCACCATGAGACTACGCTGCATTTATAGTCGTAATGGAAATTAAATTTTCATTGTGAAACAATCAGCAATGAAAGTATGGGTTTTCACTGCTCAGTTACAGTGAAATGGATCTATCGATGATGTTGCTAAAGACCCTAAACAACCCTTATGAGGACCTGCATTTCAGTTCTTATGTAAATTAATCCAAAATGAACCGCAATAGTTTGCTTTGAAAAAAAATTACCAGACAAAAAAACACAAACTTGCATTAACCGTACGTAGCTCCCATCTTTTTACAGAGGGAGTGGCCTGCAGCAGTTTGTATGGCAATGTGGATGGACAATGATCCCAGTTACAAGCAAAACAATGGAATCAAATCAATTGTTTTGTGCGTATAACATGAAGGTCACACAGTTTTAGCGGGTTGTCTGCTACAGCAATAAAGGGAAGTGACTTTAATGTTTCCAGTTGCACAGCTGTGTGACTCTAGCTGCATATGTGCGGGTGTGCATATATGAAAGAGGGAGATCTCATAGCTTATCCCCAGCTTTCCTGCTCTGTCGTCTCACCTCTGTGTGTGTTAGTGTAGGTGTGCGTGTGTTTTCTCTGTGGGTGTTAACCATAAAAACAAACTAAGCCCTGTTAAACCTCCCCATATTTCAGCCCTAACACTCTCAGCTCAGCTCAATTTGTGCGTTTCAATTGTGTGTGGGAGAGAGAGATCAAGGAAGAGATGGAAATTTCACGTAGAATTGCATGCGTGTGTGTGTGGGTTTGTGGGCCCGTATTCTGGATCAATATTTGTTGTGTTTGGGGAAATAAACAGGGCCTTCAGGGCTTCCTGTGATATAGCTGAACACACATGCACACACAGTGGGTGACTATGGCGGGACTCTGTTTTCTTCCTCTTTTTACTCTTAGCATATATGTGCTTTTGATGCACACACCACAGTGCAACACACATGGGTGTTTCCTGGCCAATATAGAACATGTACCATATTTCCAAATTTACTGGGAGTCAGAGCCAATCTCATCTGCCATAGGCTGAGAGGCAGTGTTCATCCTGGACAACCATTCACACATTCATACCCGTGGTCAACTGAGAGTATTTACAGTATCAAACAGGGAATGTTCCTGCAACAAGGAAGGAGTGCAGACCTACATAGCACCCCACTTGTTGCCCGTTTTTTTTAGGATTCAATTTAAAAAATTTTATTAGTTTTTAAATCCCTTAACAGCCTTGCCCTGCCCTACCTCTCTGAGCTGCTGCACCTTCGTTTACCTTCCCGCTCACTCAGGTCAGCTGATCAGCTGCTCCCGAGTGTGCCAAAAAAAGTGTAAGCTCAGAGGGGACTGTGTTCATTCCTTAAAAATAAATAAATAAATAAAAGTGAATGCATAGCGTACCAAATACATAAATAAAGACAAATGTTTCAGTGATTATTTAATTGTCATGAGCATGTTCCGCCTCTCCCCTCCTTTCCCGGCTGTGACTCCTTCATTCACCTGCCGGCAATCAGCAACGGCCTTCTTAAGCTCCAGGTTTCCCAGGAGTCATCGCCAGTTCGTTGTCAGCTCGACATGTGGTATATGTATCGTCCTGGCCGTAGTCTATGTAATTTTTTGTGTCCAGCCTCCTGGTTAACCATCTTCTCCTCTCCTCAGAGCCTGATCGTCCCCTCTGCCTTCCACACGGATTCACGGAAGTATATCACTGCCTGTTCGATGTTCTGCTGCACTGCTCGTCGTTACACTGTCTGCCGTTTCACTGCCACACCACTGGAATTAGCGCACCACTGCCGGAGCGGCCCTCCTCACCAGCCTTTCCCGCATGGAGTCTCCCTCTCCCCCGGTCCCCAGGTCCGACGCCACCTCCCTCGCCTCCTCCCCTTGCACATTCTAATTGTGACTGTGAAATAAACTGTTTAAACTCACCCCCTGTTCTCGTCCTGTCTGCATCGGGGTCCTGCCCCTCCCGGCTACCCGTGACATTAATGAAAGACTGAATTATTTTTAAAGGTGCTGCACTCTGATCTGGACACCTTTTTATATTTTCCACTCCATGGTGAAACCTGCAATATGACAAACACAGCAGGCTGAGACCTCTCAGGTCCTCTCACTGCAACAGAACGGTATGTGTACTGGTACATTAAGTGATTTTGTTCACTGAATGCACTGTGCATGAATCAGTCAATGCATCCTACTAGTACATTGAGTGATATTTAGTGGCTTGAACTCCCATAATAAGCCTCAGCAAATCCAAGAACAATGCCGAAATGTAGATCAGATAAAAATAATTAAAAATCCTGAAAACGTATGTTAATCTCCAACATTTAGCAAAGAAATTTCTAAAATCTCAATATTTAACAGAGGAGTCTGGTGTATTTAGTGACAGCACTGCCGAAAGCTGGCAATCGTGAGCCGAATCACAACCTGTTCAGACATATTTCAGTTCAGTGACTGTGTCAGACGGAGTCCGCGCTTCAGTCATGCAGGAAATGATGAACGAATCGGTGAACAAATCTTTTTAATGAAGTGATTCTAATGATTCAGTACACTGAAAATAACTGCTTTTCCCCTCACTAATGATCTGCCTGTGCCCATCAGACAGGCCTCTTCCCTGTCTGTTTTTGAATCTCTTCTCAAAACTCATCTCTCTTCATTGGCCTTTGACACTATTTAAGTTGTTGACATTATTTTTATTACCTTTTAATTTATTTGAGTTGTTTTTTAGATGTATTTTATTATCTTGTGTGAGCTTTTTCTTTTATTTAAACAACTGCTATATATCTGTTGCTGGTCTCTCTCTTCTGTCTCTTGCCTCCCTCCATCTTTATGTTCTCTCCTTTGTCCCCCAATTTTCCTTTCACCCCAACCAGTCGAGGCAGATCTCTGAGTTTTTTCTCTCCACTGATGCCTAGTTCTTGTTCGTTGTGTGAACTGTTGGGTTTCTCTTCTCTCTCTAATATTATAAAGGTTTTGGCCTTACTATGTACAGTGCCTTGAGATAATATATGCCGTGATTTGGCTCTATACAAATACCACTGAATTTAATCAATCTTTTATTTATTATTCTGCACAGCACTTTGGTCCAATGAGGTTACTTTGAAATGCTTTACAAATAAAGTTGGATTGGATAATTTTCATTTGTACTTTCCAGCATTGATTTAGTGTCAACAAGACAACATGTGGCAGAAAAAAACCTCCTGTCTGAGCCTCATAACATTTACAACAAGAAAATCATGATTCATGAACAACTCATCTAAGCTGCCACTTTTAATGTATCTGCTTCACTAATGCATGATCCACGGGCCCTGCAGCAGGACATTAAAGCCTTAACAGATAATAGATATCACATATTTAATGACAGTCTATTTATGTGAATGCACATGATAAAATATTGCATAAAAAAACATTTTAGTTCTCCTTAAAAACCACTGAGCAGTAAAAACAGCAGGATGAAACTGCAACTGTGATATTCCTCCATAGGTGTTCCAAGGTTATGAAATTAAATACAGAAGAGTGTTTGCTTTAGTTTTTGAAGGTGCACACACATGGAGAACTAATCACCCGCTAACAACTCCACACACACGCACACATTTGCGCTTCTATCAGAGTGAGGACCCTCATAGACATAATACATTCTCTAGCCCCTTAGCCTAACTTTAACCATTACAACTAGATGCCTAACCCTACCCTAAACCCAATTCTAACCCTTACCCTAAAGAAGTGAGGACCAGCCAAAATGGGTTTATACGATTTTTGGTCCTCAATCTGCAGCAAATACAAGAACTTCAGAGGACATTATATTAATTTCCTGGAGATTTACTCTAACATAACATTAGCCATAATTACTAGTGCCCTAACCTTAACCTTAGAATTAGAATTACTTGTTTTTTGCACACACACTAATTAGTGATAGTCCTTATTAGACACCAGCAGTGAACACACACAAGTTGGGCACAGGAGCAGTGAGCAGCTCTTACTGTATATGCGCCCGGGTAGCAATGGATTGAGTGCCTTGCTCAGGGACACTCCAGCCCTTGGCCCATTTGATTGAACCAGTAACCTTCTGGAATTAAAACATACGGGGACAACATATGGGGGCCTGATTTTTGTCCCCAATAAGAAGACCCATCTCCATGTGTCCCCACAATATAAGGAATACCAGTGTACACACACAGTGTGTACACTAGTATGAGACACCATGAGCAGGTGGTTGATGGGGCATGTTAGTCTAAATGGTGCAGGAAGCTTGTCGAGGCCTCTACAGCTGGCTCTTAAAGACCACACTGATCGTCCTTACACTCAACCAAAGTGTCATAAAGTGACTGATCTACCAAACAACCATTAACAGAGCAGTGCCATGTGTTAGACACTAGCAGGGTTTGCTGTACTGCCTTGGCTATTAAATGCAGAAGTGGCATCACTTCATTTAAAGCTGTAGTAGGCAGAATCAGTAGCAAAGTACGTGACTGTCGAGTCCTCAGGTTTTATTTCACCAGATGATCATTTGGTTCATTCACCTAACATGACCTGGGGCAATCTTTTCATATCTAAAACAGTCAGTTAATACAGACATATTTTATGTCTATATCAATATCTCTATTTTATGTTGGGGGGTCATTGTCAGTGCTGAAACGGCAAACTTTCCTCCTGATATGTCTCATCTCTCCAATAAAAGACATGTAGCTGCTCAGAAGAACAGCCAACAGCTGCACTCGCTCTCTCTGGCTCTGTGAGGTCAATTCCTCCTGTCACAGGCCAGATTTCTCCAAGACAGTAAACAAAGCCCATAAAAAATAGAGGAGTCTATTATCTATAAAATCACTTATAGCTTAAATATAAAGATGTAATTATTGTTTAGAACAGTCAAACAATGTTTTGTTTACCCTCAGCTTTAATTGAACTGTCTAATATACTGTCACATCACTTCTGCTGATGAAAAACATGGGGGGAGAGAGAAGTGTTGCAGTTTTACATTTGAAACAATTCAGCAAGTGATCATGTGTAGAAAACATTGAAACTTCATATTCTTGTTTGAGTGAATTTTTAATGACGCTTGATTTGTTCAACTCAGACTACTCAGGGGTGCAGACTAACTTGCAATAGTTGCATTTGCTGCACCATTTTTGTTTTTAATGCACCTTCAGCACAATAATTTTAAGGGCCAGAAGTGGTATCCCTAATAATATAGATTAAAATAGTGAATAAAAATATGGATGTTTTATCATTATTGTTCTTGGTTTGGATTTCCTTGTCCTCAGTATTTGGTCAATGTCAAAGTCAATGAAGATGTTTCCTTTAACAGCCAGTAAAAGGGCAACATGCATATTGGCATTGTTACATAACAGACCCAAAAAATGTAATCCATAAATATGGGTTGAAATCAAGAGTGCAAATAGAAAGGACACAGACATCTTTAAATTAGGCGAAGCAAAACGATGCATATTAAGTTTTTATAGTTGAATTTGTCATTATCAGGCCATTTATTGACAACACAGTGAGTTCTTTGATGTCTGGCTTGATTATACAAGCACACTCTGGTTTACAGGGATTAACACCTACAGCAAACCTACATTATTTTAATGAACAACATTCAGTAGACCTGGAAAAAAGAAGTTCTGGACCTTCAAGCGTAAAAAAGCGCACACACACACACACAGAGTATAAATCATAGTTAAATGATAATATATATTACAGTTCATTATCCAACAGAGCAGTGACTATTAATCATCTCCACACATGCATAGCAGGGTGCATTTCACATCATAAACCAAAAGATCAGTGTGTGTCTGTCTGTCTGTATGTGTGTGTGCGTGTCTGTCTGCTAGTGGTGTGTGTGCGCGCGCGCGAGTGCCTTCATACTTTTGCAGTGTGAAATTAAAAGGTCAATGGGTGTGCTTGAGCTAATGCCTCATTATAAGGAACCAGTACATCAGTGTATCTGTGCAGCTTTAACACTGTAAAAAAAACAAAATACCTCTGAATGGTTTCTGTGTGTGTGTGTGTGTGTGTGTGTGTGCGTGTGCGTGTGTGCAGTATATGAGCATCTCAGTAGATTGATGGTGAAAGCCTGAACCGTGCAACTGCTCGATGCTGAATGCACCTTGGTTTTACAGTATTTTAGGCAACAGCTTTTTATAACACTTTTACAATGGTTCCATTTAAATTGTGTTCAGCCCAGACAAAGCCATTTCTACGCTTCAGAGAACCCGAATCCTGTGTTACACGTGCATAACTGTGCATGCACACTCACACACACACACTGATCAGGGCCACTTATGCACAGTCAAGTACTCATAAGTTTGACATCGTGACATGCCATAGCTGGCTAAATGAAAAACCCAATCTTTCACTATTCTGTATCACATGTCCACAACACACAGAATATATGTACACGCTGTCACTGTTTCAGTCTCTCTCTCTCTCTCTCTCTCTCTCTCTCTCTCTCACTTTCCATCTGTCCACACATACACACACACATGAAAAATCACTGACTGATTCATTAACCACTTTGTTTCATTCATCTTTAAGCAGAGGGTGAAGGACGGCTGCAGGAATGAAGGGAAAGATGGAGTGGGGAGGGAGGTACAAAGAGAGAGAAAAAAACATTGCAAAGAAAATTAAAGCCAAAGCCTAATGTTGTTATAATACAATCAAAAAAAAAAAAAAGAGTGCATAAGATCACATTTTTCAAAAATGAAAGCAACATGCTGGGACTGAGAATGAGAGGTGCGGAATGTAAACTAAAAAATGAAAGAGCAGTGGGGAAAAATCTTTAATGTACGCTGAGGGAACGTGAGAGACGAGTGCAATGGAGAGAAACTACGGTATTGATGGGCTTGTGGGAAACATGTCATATGAAAAATAAATAAATAAATAAACAAGAAGGAGAAAATAATTACGAGGATCTCAGACAACCATCAGCTTCCACACACTTCCAAACAAACATGCACCCACATATGACTGAAAAACAACCAAACTGAATACATTAAAAACCAAATGTGCCTGTTGCCCACACAAGAACAGCCTGTCCTTTATTTTTCCAGGCAGATTTTTTTTCTGACAACATCATGATGAAGATAAAAAAAAAAGGAGAAGTGACGGATGAGAAAACAGCCATGGATTCTATTATTATTACTAATAATAATCATAAATAAATGACTGAGGGGAAGAAATCAGATTCATGAGGCTAGATACACTGAAAAAACTAAAAGGTTGACAAATGTAACAAATTACTTCATTTGGTAAAACCTAAATGAATTCTGTTCATTCAGGCTACTCAGTGTTGCACTCCACTTGCTGTTTCTGTTCACCAGCAAAAGTGATGAATGCAGGTTTTAGTGGCAAGCCAGAAATGTGTATGAATGTGAAAGAGAGTTGAAAGATTTTGAAATTGTGGATTCTCCTGCATGAATACGTGTCAATGGATGAAACAAAGAGATACACCGTTGGAGAACTTAAGTGATGTCAGAAGCCACTTGGCAACTCATCATCCTTTGGGGGAATTGGGGGACAGCCAGGGCCAGGCCAAAAGAAACAACCCCACTACCCCTTAACAACACAGCAGCTCAACAGATCACAAGATGTATCTCAGATTAGTAAACATCCTGGAGCCAAACTATAAACCCCATCACATACTATACTTTAATCAAACACTATTGCCAGGTCTCGACAGAGTATCAAAAACTAAAGTAACACAGAGTTTAAAGAAATCAGAATGCACCTCGCTCTTCACAGATGAGTGGACTTCACCAGCTACTCAAAGCTTTATTAGAATTACAATATCACAATATCATATCTTGGACTTTAATACGTTACAGTACATCCCCAATAAAAACAGTAGAGTGTCCCAAACAGACATCCTTGAGCAACTACTAAGCAGTTAACAGCACATTTGTGCTGATGTATTTACCACCTATTCACAAGCAGCCCTTTCAAAAACAATGCTCCAACTGTGTAACAAGTATTCTGCTGAGTCAGGCTTAACATGACCCAGTGAATGAAAGCAGCAACAACATTTTAACTGTTTCAGTAAAGTATTTAATATATGATATGTAGGATTTTTGGATTGTTTCCAGTTTCATACTTTTCCTGATCTGATCCAGTGATTTTGACCAATATCACTCCAATACCAAGTATTATATCGCCTCAACCTTACTAGAAACACACTAAAATAAAATTTAAAAAAAATAAGGGCAAAAAGAACTGTGTTTCTTAGATCAATTGTGCAGTTTCATCTGTGAGGTATGAGTCAATGGTACAAGCCAATTACTGTTATTTATTCTTAAACAGGTTGTGTGTTTGTTCATGGAGCTGTAAATTCATCTTTAATTATTTTTTTTTATTATTATTGTTTAATGTCAAAGTGCTGTACCTCATTAAAAGTCAGTTTTTCAATACTTGACACGCTTCTGGTAAGCACTGAATCAAAACTTGAACATTAAATGGCGAGATGTAGAGTCTAGTCACCCATGAGAAGCACAATCTGTCTTACTTTAAAATCAGACTGCATTATTACATTAGTTTCAGTGGGAGGGAACAGCTTTAACATGACATTAACCCTGACTCAAAACTAATAATAACAATAATAGTAATAATAATAATAAGCTATCATTACATTATGCCTTTCTAAACATTCAACATCATATGGTGCATATTATATCAACACATGTACATTTGAGGTCAAATCCGATTAAAAAGGCATAAACACTTATAGTGGCTGTTAAATGGTTGTTAAATGGAATCCCAGACTATGCATCTTTTTAACACCTATAATTAAAGCTCTACAACACTCTACAAGAGGGAGAATGGAGCATTTTTCCCACTCTGCACCTTGGCCTCTGTCCTTACCATTCTATGAACGTTGTGTGAAATGAGTAACTTCATTATCGCCGGTGACATGGACTGCCCCAATCAGACCCAGTAAGTTCAAGAGTAATGCTGAACTGAGGTGAGTTAAAAATCCATTTTCATCATGGCGTGCTGCACAGTGACAGCACACCCAGCAAAGGTTACATAGCATTGCTTTAAATGGGCTGTATCTTCACCAAAACAACATGCATCATTAGGATGGAGGACCTGCTCGCTCTACTCTTTTGGGATTTAAAAGTTTGTTTAGGCTTCTTTCACTACACTACTCACAGAGACTGTGGTGCATACAGAAAGTCTTTTTAAGCTGCATTATTATTCTTTACTGTAAACTACCCTCCTGACTTAACTGAATATGTATTATTTCCTCCTCTGTTTCCATCGTAAGAACAGGTTTTCTATGCTATTTTTAAAACAGGCTTGGGGAGAATGTATCACTTAATATATGCAATTAAACAGCTGGGTCTGTGTCTGTGTGCCTTAAGTGTGTATTAAAGTGCAGCACAGAATCTGCATTATTAAACATATTTAGACTGAAGTGCCACTTTTCATACTTATATTTTGTGGCTAGTGGACCCTTGTATGAATGTTATGAAAATGTTACCCTCAAGGAAAAATCAACCCTCAAGCACTTGCTGGAGGCATGTACTCTTGACAGCTGAATCACCAAGACTAGAGCACACACAAACACACACACACACACATGTTTGTGCAGCTATTCTTCTTGAGGCACTGCATTGGCCTCCATTTGAACAGACTAAACAAAGCAAACTAACCCTAACCCTTACCTGACCACAACTGAAATATCATCCCTAAACTTAACCAATTCCTCAGAAATGAAGTTCTGCCTCCTTGAGGACCAGGTTTTGGTCTCCAAGTGGACCACTGGTCCTTTCAGTGTTTATGCCAGAAAAGGTGCTAAAAATGAAACAAATACAAACACACACACATTTTCGTCACACAGGCCAATTTTGTCTCGTCTTGTCACTCCTTGGATACAGACTGTTCAGTTTTGACAAATAGTGTATGTGTATGTGCATTGTTGTGGATAACAGCAATTTGCGGCCCAACCATTAGTGGCATTGTGCTCATACCTGATGGGTTTTCATTAGAACACATTCACAGAATGTAATTTGGCTGAACAACACCGAGGTCTGACAACACATTTTAAGCCCGATGCCATCAGACATGAGATGTCAGGAACTGTAAGCCCCAAAACTCAATCATTTTATTCCATGTAGTGCGTCCCAGTGAATGACAGTAAAGGATGGATCTGTGACGCATCATGGCTGATGTTTGTTTTAACTTCAATGGGTAAAAAAAAAGAGTGAAGTTACCACAAGATCTCTTTCAGCAATTGACAGTTCTCTTTACAGCAAGTTACCTAAACACATGCCATTGTTTTAGTCTTCGTTTTGAATGTACGTTTGGACCAGCCTCATGGTCATGTAAGTCAAGATGATTGAAGTCTTTGATGTCAAAGCACGGATTTGTGGTTCTGTGAGTGATGTGTAATGTGACATAGTGACCATTCAACAGACCAAAAGTTGTTGTCGTCTGACCTTGGCAGAAGTCCTTGTGGAAAAACATTTAAACCACTAAACCCACAACGACCATTAGGGTCTTTCCTGTATGAGACAAAAGCCTGATGTTTTCCTGTTTCCTACATGTTGTACATTGATGTGGTCTTTTATTCTGGTCTTTTTTGCCTCATCAGCTACATTTTCACCTCTGTTGTGATCCCTACCGGTTTCTGTGGCCTTTTTGAAGGTTACTTCGATAAAACACACTCTGACCCAGAGAATGTGTTTTCATTTGATTTGTTGCTTTGTTTTTTTCCACTTCTGCTCATATTTCAACCTGACTAACAACAGCCAAGGTGCAACACTGGATCACTGGATTGCAAATCACATACAATTCATTGTGTACCTGTGGTAAATGGATGAGGTGAATCCAAAGCCTGGCAGCAGTGGCAGTGTTGTTTTTAATCATATCTGTCTTTTGTTGATCGTTAGTCCAGAAGCCCTTCAGTACTGCCAGAGAAGCACGGTGACACTGCCATCAAACAGTGTGCCACTCAAACACCCTTATCAAATTTCCTTTTAATTAAATTTCATAGCCAAGGGTCAGCAGCTCAGCGGACAATGGGGACAGTACCTTGTTGGGGTGACTGAAATGTGCATAATTTTTAATTAAAGGATTATAAGTCATTCATTCATTTGAGACCACAACAAAAACACCAAATGTCACACACTGCAGCTTTAATAGCTCCATATGCACCTGTTATTTGTGCAGTTCACAGCTCCAACGTTTATGTCCATCTCAAAAAGTCCTCCTATGACCAAACTTTGGTACATGACTTAAAGATTAATCTCCTAAAATAAAATTGGTGACATGCATACCATGACCCTTGGTTGTCAACACACAGCATGTACTGGCATTCTTAGATGCATTTAACAAAAAGTTATGTTTTCACCTAAAAACGGAATGGCTTAAGTGAACGACAAAATGCAACGAAGGCCTTGTATAAGTTGCTTTTTTTTGTCCTGCAGCTCATGATCACAATTTCTTTTCCCGCTCCTCAGTGAATCTCAGCGTTTTGAGATTCACGTTTGCCTGAACCATTCTGCTTGCCTGCTTATCTACCCATCTGCTTATAATTCAGTTAATTCGTTTATTTAAGCTCCTTCACTGCACTTTACCCAGTAGCTGTCTGCCTTTGTGTGTCCTCCCTATCTGTTTTTCTACTGGTGTCACACACTGGTGAGGATTGTAGGAGGGAAGAACCTCGTCAACAAACTGTGTCCAGGTTGGAGGAAAATAACCCACAGAAACTCGTCAGTCTCGCCCCCAACAACATTGCTCTTACCAACTCTGTTCCCAGCCACAACAGCAGACTGACTGGAAGAAGGAAGCAAAACTAAACACTGTACTACCTGCCCCCACATATAGGACCAAGTTCTTTCTTTAGGATTTGGTGTAGAGCAGCTTAATGGTGATTACGGATCTAAATGTGAGCTAATGCAGTTTTACATCTGCTAGATGTTATGATGTATCACTGCTGTGTTTAAATCTTAAAACATGTGATTACATTCATATCAGAGGCAATTTCAACATTATTGCAAAACAATCCCGTTATAGCACTCTGCCCAACTGAAACTAGATCACCTACCAGGGAACTAAGAGGCTACTTGTACACGTCCCTTCAGCAGAAAGGTTGCTATTTTATCACTGGAAACAAGTGTCTATGCTGCAAAGGAACCTAAAAATGGAAAACTGTTTAAAAGAAGGCTGGAAAATAAAGGCAAAAAAATGTGTGGCAGTGTGTGGCAGTATGTGCAGTGTATGTATGTATGTACGTGTCCTTGTACACGCATACATACATACATACACACACACACACACACACACACACACACACATATATATATATATATATATATATACATATATATATATATATGTATGTATAGGTTGTGGACGACTTTATGTTGTCTATGTTTCCGTCTATATGTTTGGCTGAGCTGCCACCTGCAGTGAAGAAGAACACAAGACAATGAAAAAGATGGTTAAACTTTCTCATCCACACTCCAGAGGAAGTGCGTGTGAGCATGCGTGCACGTGTGTGAATGTGGAGTCTTTGATGTATGATCAAGGATTCTTATTGTTCACGGCAGGACTCCGGCTAGCATAAACACCACACAACACTTTCATCTAACATGCGCACAGATATCCACGTGTCTACACGCACACAGGTATGACACACACACACACACACACACACAGACACACAACTGCATGTACAAGCATACATAAAGCTACATTTAGACAGAAGCAAATGAACTTCGTTTACTGAAGCACATACACCTTTTCTTTTTGAATCCACATTAACCTTTGAAAGCTATATTTTATCTCTACATCTTTGAGCTTTTCCATCTTTCTTCTGTAAACTGTCCCAGTCTATTAGCTGGCACTTAGCTTTCTTGCAATCACGTCACTTCACCTCCACTTCTTACATTAACAGCAATTTTTTTCTGCACTGGTATCGTACATTAGATGTCATTCTTTCATCTGCCATTTCATCCTCTCTTTTACATCTTTCTTGTTCAGTATTTCCATAGTCATCTTTTGAAATCTTATTTATTGTCTGTGTTATTTCCATAATGCCCTGTTTCAAAGGTATCTATTTATTCTTAATAACCAGGTTTTTAGTTTTTTATTTATTTATTTTTTTCCTTTCACCTTTCAAACTCACTCTGGATATTTTCTGCTTTGAATTCATGTTTTAAAAGCTTGGCTTTTAAAGGGTCTCTGGGGTAATATCACCATAGATTTGACACATTTGCAAACCTCTTATACGTTTATATTTTTATTATATTTATTCCCTCATTTATTGGACATCAAGAATTTTATTTATATGTGTAATTAGTTTGGTCTTGCAGTGTCTTTGCACCCAATTGACTGACGTTGCAAGCACCTGAAAGTGCATGTGTAACATGTGTAACATGTGTAACATGTGTACCAAGGGCCTCAATGTGCAAGATGGAAAGAAAAGCAGTCAAATTCAAACTGCACAATGACACATTTTTGAAAGCTGCAGTTTTGTACAAAAGTAGTTGCAGTTGCACAAAATCTGTATTTTACGTCTAATTATCATTTCTAGTGCAAAAGCAAATTAAATCCATTACATTAACCACCTTGGAAATGCAATAATGCACATAAGCCAATTTTAATATTTGGTGTAAGAGAAATGCGGGTTTCCCTAAAAAGATGTGTTTCCCCCGAGGCACTGCACAACGGCTGCAGGCTGTATGCTGATCAGTCTGGCTGTGTCATCATACATGATCAGTGTGGTACAAGTTCAGAGTCGTGAAACATTTATATGCATTTAATTTAATGAGACCGAGGGTTAGAAACCAAATTGATTAAAATTAACTGCGTCAGATGCTTAACTAGAAAAAATATAAAAACAAAAAGACCATGTTTAAATCATGATGAACGTACTGGCAATATTGCAGGGATTTCTGTTGGATAGAACTATGGATGACCAATGTACTATAAAGTACAACTGCAATAGTACTGCAGTTTGTTTCACTCTCTTATTACTTATCACTGTAATTAAGTATTTAATATATAATATTGTCTTGTTGACTACTCTTTTTGGTTCGATATCATACTCAAAAACCTAACAAAAGAGAAGCAAGTAAACACAATTTCTGACTTTATGTGATGCCCAGAGGAATATTTATAAACCTGTCATGATTACTGCTGTGAACGTTCAGCCTTACAACAAAGTACCAACTCTGAAAAATGTCAGAATATATGAAGGTTGTTGGTGCCTTTGCAGATCTGTGGATGACGAGTTCATTTGTAAGGAAAAGTGCATCTATATGAATCTTTGCAACAGTGAAAATGAAAGAGAGTTGTGGTAACTAACAAGGACAATTGTAGGTAGCACAGGCCGTCACATAATCAAAACAGTGTCATCTCTAAAATGTTATGTGTTAGCTGATACGGCTGAGTGACATTAATAAATGACACTGTTTCCTGATGATGCTTGACTGGACAAAAATGTCCCAGTGGGCAAACGTGTGATGTGTTGATTGCTCCTTGCATATCTCCCATGGCTTTTTAAAAAGAGGAGAACTGAGGCAAGTAAGAGAAGCAGGGAGGCATAAAGGTAAGAACACTGTGTATTTATGAGTTTCATTCTCTTAATTTATTCAAGAAATGCTTGGATATTATGACTTTGTCCTCCAAGAGTTACAGCTTCAGTGTCCTTCTGCGCCCTATCTCATTATTTCTTCTCTCTGTCGTTTTGGTTTATCTTTCCTTCACTGTAGAGTTCTACTGTTGAGCACATTAGAACTGACAAATAACAACGCATATTCAAATCTAAGTGTCAACCTGCTCTAGCTTATATCCTTGCTGCCAGCTTATTTATTGTATCCTGTCTCTAAACCGGGGGTTGTCTAATAAAGCAACATTTGCCCCTTCATTACTTAAATCCTGATTTAAAGAGGACAGTGTAAACTGAGACTTTGCTAATGATGAATGTTCTCCTGTGGTCCTTCAAATGATGCTGGACTGTTATTTGTCTCGCTAATGTAGCTTCTGCATGTGTGTTGTTTCAATTATGTGTGCGTGCGTGTCTGTGCGCGTAAAAGAGAGCGAAAGAGAGCGACGGAGGGAGTGACAGAGTAAACTCATTTAAATGAAACTGTATAGTCATCTCGTAGCTTCTTCTTGGTGCTCGGTAGCATGCTATATTGATTAATAAGCGTTATTTCCCTTGGGGAAATGTTGATGTAACCGAGTGTTGTACATAACCAAACAGCCCAGAGAGATAGGATTACATGGATATATTAAAGGCAGATTTCAGTTAAGGTGGACCATTATCAATATACACCATCAAACTGGAAGCTATTTTGCATAACCTTAACATGTATGAACATTGGGTAGAGAGTTTCACTTTGGTCAACTGTGTTGTTTTAAAGTGCTTTATAAATAGTTGGATTTGATTGGATTGGATTGGAACAAAACCTTAAGTAACAATCAAGTAAAAATAGCTGGGGTTGGCGTGGGAAAAACCTGCATGTGGGTAACTTTAGAATAAATAAACAAGGAAAAAGTACAGCAGCTTGTAAATCAACTATGCATTTAAAAGAAGCATTTGTCATCATAGTGAGCGGTCAGTTTAGCTTAAACAATTCAAAGGTTACAGGAAGGCACTAAGCAAGAGCAAAGAACAGGAGACTTCAATCAAAGCACACATAAGCAGCAAAGAAAACGGACTGAACTGACACAGAATGAGGAAACACTGTACTAAAGCCAAGGCTCTGTGTAGGCAATCATCAAGGCTGGAAAACACACAAGGACAAGAAGGAAAATAAAACTGGAAACATTACAAAAAAGTTCAACAGGGACACATCGTGACATGTTTTAAACATGATATTAATCGAGCAAAGGACACTGAAGCAATGAGAGCACTGAAAATGATACAGACAAGAAAAAAAATGTGTGTAGCCCACAGCACCAGTGGAGGATAATGATGGAAGGACACACTCTCAAGTTTAAAGCACCACTTTTTCTAAAAATCTGTTGAGCTCCCTCAGCATTTTGTTGATAGTAAAAGATTATTTTAAGATGCCTTATATTGCTGTTCTCATCTTTTTGCTAATAAAGACTGATAATATGGTTCACAACTGGTGTGAGATGTTTTGACTCGTGAATGTTAAAACCATTTAACCACCTCTATAGACATTATCCTACTACAATGTGTTTATTTGAATGTTGTGTCCATCAGGTCTCTCCCCTTGACTTTGTTTGGATTTCTACAGGGCATATACAAGGGTATATAGATATGATTTCCTTCCTTAGTTTTACTAATAGTTTCTCAAATAATAGTGAGTGAGCATGCTGTTCAAATTTTACTATTCCTGCTTAAATGTGATGTTAACCTGTGCTATTATAGTACAATCTTATTACTTCCACCTAAAGATAATCTTGCAGATTGGTTCATTTTACTGTGTTAATTCAAAAATGTGTCCACAATTATATCTCTTCTTGGCGTGCTGACTGCAGAACACTATTCTTGGGTATCAGCCAGTCTGTGCGCATCGTCTCCAGTTGGTACAAAACATTGCTGCTTGACTCATTATCAGGAGAAAGAGGCATGACCACATCACCCGTGTGCCTTTTCGCTCTACACTGGCTCCCTGTTAGAATTCAAACAGATTTTTAGACATATATTGCTCACTTTTATGGCCTTAAATAGCCTCTCTGAAAAACTCTCTCTCTCTCTCTCTCTCTCTGATTTGTTGACCCAGTATGTGCCCTTTCAACCGCAGAGATAGTGAAATGCATGAATGGAGCCCTGCTGGTTACTTCCAGGTCACAGTTTGTGACAAAGGTGATCAGACTTATGCCATTAAAGCTCTCTGTCTACTGAGCAGTCAGACTAAAGTTTTTCTCTGTGTAAAAGCTTCGGTAAGTATTTGACACAAGTTTTACTTATTGTTCTATTTCTCTTAATATGAGCATTTATTTTACTTCCTGTCTGTCTCTTCCTGTCTGCTCATGCTAATTTTCTCTTTTCAGGTTTAATTTTACTGCACCATTTATTTGTAAAGTACTTAGTAATATACATGCATGTTAAACCTATTGTAACATCACCATATTAACTGATATTTATTTCTGTGCACAGGTATTTTTCCACTTCAAATGAAATCATTTCACCTTATCACTTTTTTGAGCACATTATAAAGCTTGGTCTAATTACGTTCTTGTGTCTCTTTCTCCCTCCTCTTTCTTCCTGTTTTTTTTCTTTCGCTCCCTCTTGTCTTTCCCTCCAGATAGGCAGAAGACTTCTGAACAGATTGAACAGAATATTAATTGCGTACCTAATTTATGTTAATTTATGCTAATCTACACACTCATCGACTCTCAACGGGCTCGTTATCTAGATCGTTTAAAACGGCCAGGAAGAGAGGCAGTCTGTGTGACCCTGAAGGTTGCCAGTTCAATTCCCATTGAGCTGAGCTTCAGGGCCTTAGCAAGTGTATTTAACCCTGTGGGATCTTGCATAAAGCTCTAAACTTATACTGGTTGATGCTTAAATGCAACAAATCCAGTCTCTTAGCACGGTGAGAGACATACAGATTAGTCACATGACATGGCGTCTCTAACATAAAGAGTGATAAAATGTGGAAACGGAGGAAGCTGTGCTCCTGCACAAAACAGCCCCTCTTTGGAACATGTATGTGTGTGATTTCTTTGTTATATGAAGCCAAAAAAATAGCTAATATCAATCAAAAAAATACAGTGCTTATATGTAAATTTCCTTTTCATTTCAACAATACATTTTTGTCAAGTACTGAGCTAAACTGTGAGGAGTTTTGACAGAATGCATGTACCGTGTTGCAAATTAGTATGCAAACCAGGAGGCCCAGGTGCATCCCGTCTTGCAGTACCACTTTAAAAGGTGATTGAGATAATCCAGTCTACCCTCGCTCAACATTAGAAGGTGAGGTAGTAACTGAGTACAGGCTAAGTATCTATACTGCAACCATCATCCCTCAGCAACACCCTCCCATTCTTCCCTCAGGCTAAGCTATGGGCCTTTTTCAGAGCAGACATTTTGACAGACCAGAGTATGAAAAGCATAAGTGTAAATAATCAAATTAATAATGGCTGAGACCCACATTAAAATTATGTTTCTGGTCCTTATAATTTGTTCACTTAATTGAGTCATGCTTAATGTGGATTGAGGAAAAAAAAAACTAATTCTGAGTTATTCACAAATTTGTCATCGTTAATGTTATCAATATCACCTGTGGATTTCCTGTGAAAATGTGTCCGAAGTGGGCCGTGAAAAAGGCCTTATTACTGCTGGTGCTCTAGCGGCTGTATCGCGCTCCCTTGGCTCATCTTCTACTACTTCCATATCTTCATCATTAGATGAATGGAGAGAACAATGTCTGTGCTATTTGCTGCAACACTCATAACAATAACAAAAAAACAAAAAAAACACGACTCTTGTTTTGCAAAATAAACGTTGGTGTGCAGCACTGAACATGCAACAAGTGATAACTCACCAATGTTACTAAGTTTGGATTTATTCAAACTGATTTTTCCAAATATGAAGTTGAGCAACTGAGCATCATCTCCAAACATGCATCCATGCATTTCTCAAATAACAGGCACAGAGAGAGGCCTAGCAATAATTTAATGTTTTTGGTTTTTTTTTAAAGAGCATGGTTTCACTGGTGCAACAGCCAAGTTTTCTTGGTGCATTAGTATCTAAGTAAAGAAATCAATTGATGACACGCACACACATATTTGTACAGCTGTCTTAGTGAGGACACTCATAGACAATGTTTTCCCCAGCCCCTTGCCATAATGTCAATCATCACAAGTAAATGTCTAACTCTAACTTAACCGAAGCTTAACTTCAGCTGACTGTTGTGGGGTGCAGGTGGTCTAACCATACCATGCCATTTTACTCTGGTACTGCAAGGGAAGGGTACCAAAGAATGGGACAATTCCTAATTGAAATTCAAATCAATAAATAAATAACACACCATACTGTACCATATAGAACTGTTCTACTCGCTTGGAAACACAGCTTTACACTCTTTTGGGCCTATACTCAGCCAGAAATCCATATTACATACGGTACATGAGAATGACAGGTAATTAGAAATGTCATTTAAGAGTTCAGTAAAGGGGCAAAAAAGTTAGCTCATTAATTAGCCAGTTTTTTGTTTGTTTGTTTTTGTTGCAACAGCCAAGTTTTCTTGGTGCATTAGTATCTAAGTAAAGAAATCAATTGATGAGCCATTGAAAGAAATAGAAAAGGCTGCATGTAACCTATGTTAAAAAAAAAAAAAAAAGCCGCTTTACAAATTTTACATACGGTATGGTTTCAACCATCTCTTGCTGAATCTAAACTCAGTCTGAAAACAGCTGTGTAATGTCTCCTGTGGATTTCATTGGATCAATATTCAAATAAAATAAATCTGATGACACGACCAGCCTTAGGTTTAGATAATTATAAATGTGTCTGCATTGCAAACTTCACTTGTGGAATTAGAATGAGGTACTTTTACACCTCAGGGTATACCTATAATGTCCACAAAATCTAGATGTCAGGATCTCTTCACATACACTAACTTAACTTGTGTGTGATGTGTCACTGATTTTCACTGCCCCTCCAGAAAGTTCCCTAAAGATGATTTTAAATATAAAAATTGCTTTCACTGGGATGCATTTGCAACAGTAACATGTTGTCTTAACTTTGGCAGTGATGTTTCATTAAAAACATTTAATTAAATATTACAGAGACGATAAAACTGAACAATAAAATGAAATTTATCTACACCCCAGTTATCAATAATCCATCTCCTCCAATAGATTTACAAATATCAGTTCCTGTTTGTCCCTGTGACGAGCTATTTTTTATTTTATTTTTTTCCCACACACACTTTAATGTTTCATCTTATCTTGTGCAGTCCGCTCCTGTGAAGAAAACAACACAATAAAGATATTTCATTTTCATTGTGACTGGTGGACTCATGTAAGACACATACCATGTTCAAGGCCACAAGCAAAAAATATCCACAGATGTTATTCAATTTCTGATCTGATCAAGCCCAGAGCGGGACACACAAACAGACGCGTGCACACAAGTGACACAACACAGAGAAAGAACACCTTCTGTATTCATAAAAAATGTATAAAGCTGGTAAGTGCTGCAGCTCCACATACCTGGTTGTATGTGTGCATGTGTACCTGGTATTCCTTATGTTGTGGGGACCTAAATCTGTTTACACAGTCACATTATGTGGACTTGGCTTCCTTATGGGGAATAACATGTTTTAAAGTTAGACTGAGGTTCGAATTAGGTTAAGGTTGAGGTCAGGGATAAGATTAGGATATTAGTAATTATGGTTAAAGTAAGTACACAGGAAATAAATGTAAGTCAATGCAATGTCGTCTGAAGTCATGGAAACCAGAGTGTGTGTGTATGCGTGTGTGCGTGTGCGTGGGTGTGTCATGGGCTCAATCAGATTTGGCTTAGTTGAAACTGAAGCAGGCACTGAAGCATGGCAGTGTTTGTGAGGTTTTTGTATGGGGGAGGATTAGGAGAAATACAACCTCTCTGCTCTTAATAAGAACAACAGAACCTTTCTGTCAAAGACAATCTCCTTCCAGAACCAAAAATCCTGGACAAAGCTTTTTCAAAGTATGTTTCAAGCTCTGAATGGTAATGCTGCTAATGGACAGAAACCTGAGAGTACGGTTTTCTACCCGGTGTAGCCTTGTACATGCCGACCTGGCAGTCTGGTGTTGACAGTGCTGCTTATTTGAACTACTCACACCAGAAGACAACCAAAGACACATGTTTGATAACAAATGAGACATCCTGTCCGTGGTCAGGAGCATTGGCAGGCAATTAAATAGAGGCATGCTGACTCGCTGACATTAGGACTACCATGAGGCTCCATAATTACTGAGTCGAATATGCCAATCCTGAAAAGTAATCACTCCTCACAGGTGTAAAGCAATGCTTAATCCCATTGTTTTGATTCCTAGCATCCTCTCTTCCATCTTTCTGACTGCTTTTCATTGTGGGATGTTTCCCTGATATAGTTTGAATTTGAGTGAAAACTGGGGTAATTGGATGAACTCCACATTTCAATTCCAATACTGACATGCTGACAGGGATTAAGTGGTGATTTGCATGAAAGAATGTGATAAAAGCTGATGGAAACTGCTATTTCAAATTAGCAATGACACACCAGAGGTCAGCTCTTGATGGAAGGTCATGGCACATAGCTCTTGACAATTCAAAAATGCCAAACAGCTGCTCCGCACAAAACTAACAAATGTTCTGCCAAAACTAGTTTGATTGCCACATAGCTCTCATTGAGTTACAGCATTAAATAGGAAGCAGTTACCCTCCTCCATAATGTAAATCCCATTGATAGAACTGGATGTTATTTACTTTTTTTTTTTCAATCATCAAAAATATACTTGATAAGTGTGAATAAGTTTAAGGAAAACCCACTAACTCTGGCTTGAATTCTGTTCATCCTGTTAAAGTCAGATTTTCCTGTAAGACAGTATTTTAGCTGTCACGAAGAACATCACATTTAAATTTAGTGGAACCGAACATGAATTTAAAATGGCAAAAAATGTGTAATCTTTTCAAAGGAAAAAGGTCATTTGAGCATTTCTTTTTCTCTCAGATGGACAATGTAACAAAAGACGATGAACGCAAACCTGGACTACCACAGAGAGAGAGAGAGAGAGAGATTTGATCCTACAATGGCCTAGTTTAAACCTTCATACACAAACCCCAATACAATTTCAAAGGCTTAGTGTCTCTCCCTGTTTCCTATGCACATATATTATTGCTGTCCTCCAACTTTCTTGCTTCCTGCCATTCACTCTTTCCCTCTGCCTGTCTCTGTCCTTAATGCACACACACACACACACACAGTGTCACAAATGAAAAGGCTCTCCCTGTCCTTCAGCTTAAGCAGAGATTGTCATGGAGTCATGTAAAGTTTCGACTAAAGAATGTCAGCCGAGCACGTCAGATTAACAAAAGACTTGCTCCACCGGACACGCACACACATATTTGTACAGCTGTCTTAGTGAGGACACTCATAGACAATGTTTTCCCCAGCCCCTTGCCATAATCTCTATCATCACAAGTAAATGTCTAACTCTAACTTAACCAAAGCTTAACTTCAGCTGACTGTTGTGGGGTGCAGGTGGTCTAACCATACCTTGCCATTTTACTCTGGTACTGCAAGGGAAGGGTACCAAAGAATGGGACAATTCCTAATTGAAATTCAAATCAATAAATAAATAACACACCATACTGTACCATATAGAACTGTTCTACTCGCTTGGAAACACAGCTTTACACTCTTTTGGGCCTATACTCAGCCAGAAATCCATATTACATACGGTACATGAGAATGACAGGTAATTAGAAATGTCATTTAAGAGTTCAGTAAAGGGGCAAAAAAAGTTAGCTCATTAATTAGCCAGTTTTTTGTTTGTTTGTTTTTGTTGCTTTTTTTACCTCAGTAACAAGAATATGTCAGTATTTGCTTTACCAAAGCACATGCAAACTCCCATACCTGGTTGTAAACATTTATTTCAAGACACCATTACCTTGAATTTGGCAAAGAGTGATGGGTGGTGCTCCTGTAGATGTGAAATCATATTTGAAGTATTGCCTGAAGGAGCGCCTCTGGCAGCCACTCTTCACACACAACTGACTGATTGCTCACACCAAGTGGAACGGGAGGGGTTGGGTAACTCTACGCAGCACCAACCTGAGGGATTCTTACAGTCCATGTCCTTGATGAGTCATGAGAATCTCATGTCAACAGTATGATGGGAAATTTCTGTGATTTTGAAGGGTTTTTTTGTTTTGTTTTCCAAATCCTGGAACTGTTCTAGTGACTGTTCTAGTGAATCCTGGTGAAGAACTGTCCTAGTTCTTCACCAGGAGCAGCATATGCTTTGGGTCGTTGTAGTATTAGAAGACAAAGCAAGGTCCCAGACCCAGTTTTGCTGCTGACTGCTTCAGGTTTTCTTTCAAAATATTCACATATCCTTCTTTCTTCAGGATTTCTTCCAACTTGATGAGATTCCAAGTTCCAAACGCACTGAAGCATCCCCACAGCATAATACTCTCATCACCGTGTTTCACTGTGGGGACAGAGTTATAAGCCTCTTCCTTCTTTCTCCAAACATAAGCCATGTCTCTGTGGATAAAGAGCTCTAGTTTGGTCTCATCTGACCAAAGGATATGTTTGCAGTATGCATAATCTTTGTCCAGGTTGTCCTTAGCATACTTCAGTCTGGCTTGAAGGTGTCTCTTCTACAGAAGTTGAAGTTCTTGGTCTGCAACCCTACAGTCCATTTCTGTGGAGAGTTCTACTAATTATCTTCTTTGAGACTACAATTCCTGACTTGGCTAAGTCATTCACTAGTGTCTTGGCAGTTGTTCTGGGGTCTTTAGACACATGTTAGTCTTTGAAATCTTTCACTTCTTACCTCTTTCAGGCTTGTTCTGTATTGTGTGGCTCTCTTTGAATTTCTTGATGATGCTTCTCACTCCAGTTCTTGACAGTTGGAAAAGCTGTGATAACTTTGTAAACCCTTCTCCTGCTTTGGGAGCATCAACAATCCTTTTTCTCAAGTCTAAACTGATTTGTCTAATTTGTTTTTGGCATGCTGTTTTCTCAAGTGACAGCTCAAACCCTTACTGAAGGTTTTATACTGTGTGTAAATTGGGAGATAACCCTCAGTTTTAACTTGATTTTTAACATTTGGAGCATTACACAGTTAAGCACAACATTGCACAACAGTGGTTTGTGCTACGGCTCAATAGAAAGGTCAGTTCTTAAGGGGGGTATTAATTTTGATCCTGGTAGTTTTGGGATTTTGCCTACTTCCTGTTTCTCCATGCTTAACCATGCCCCCTTTCTCACACACACACCTACCTATTAACATTTTATGTTGTACATAGCCTATGTGTTTATTAGTTGTAGTTAGTGACACTTATTAATTCAAATTACAAATTTATTATTTATTATTATTCATTGTTCCGTTGATCTTCACTGATTCAAGTTGTTCGATCTGTGTCATTAGGTTAAATAAATAGTTCTCGCTCTGAGCACAAACTCTGTGTGTTTTTTAGTTATTTATTTATTTATTTTTGTGTATGTATACTGTGACAAATGGGGGCTGAGAGAGCCAATACTGTTTCATTGTGATATCAGCAGATATTATAGTCAATTAAAGTGATTGTATAGACTGATTTTAAAGGCATAAATTGATTATTGCCAATATGTGTTGGGGTTAGGGTTAACCTTAGCATCTAGTGACGATAAGCTGGTGTTCACTCATTAAACTGAAAAAAAAAGAAAAGAAATACCTTGGTCCAGCCAAAGCTGGAGAAAGGAGAGTCTGCTTGTTTAAAGAGCTTAAACTTTGCCACATAAACATTTTTTGATATGCTTTGTTTAAAGATGTGGAGAAGGTTCTGTTTTTTGTGTGCATTTGCATATTTGAATATTTGTTTATCAACAAAATAACAATAATAATAATAAGGTCAAATTAAGAATTAAGGGCTTTCTCAACAAAATGGCAATATTTTCCTTAAACATTGCTACATTGCTCTTCACTTCCAACTGTTGATGTGACTCGTATCCTCCTATTTAAACACTTGACATATTGTTGCTAGGGTTGGAAATGTGTTTCCGAAACACTTTCTACATCATTTGTTGAAATACTCTTTGCATCCTGAAAGCTGTCAGTGAAAAAGTTGACTAAAAAAAAAAAAAAAAAAGCCATTTTCTCTTGGTATCACCCCACTGTAATAATAGGCTTTTCATTGAGTAACTCTTTTCAATAACTCCTGGGGTTTGCCACAGATCAGTCTGACAGCTGTGTGATTTACACATGTAAAACATGTAATTATTTGCGCAGGGCAGCAGATGGTTGAGCTTATTAAAAAAGAAAGTGTATATAAATGTCCCAAAATTAGCACTGCAATGATTAACCGATGGAAAATACCACACACAACACATTTAGTGTGAAGTGTTATGAATACAGACTCATATTGCACTCATCTTTGTTCTATGCAGCACTTGACCCCTTGCCCACCACTGCCTCTCTTTCTCTGAATTTTAAAAAGCTGACAGCAATGTGGCCATTAATATTAACACTCTCCATGCATATGTGATAACATTTAGTCATCACGAATTCAGCACTTCCTCTGAAGGGATAGCATGACTTGATAAGGAGTGAACATTTTCTTACTCACCGGATAGGTGCCATATTGTGAAGCTGAGGTTTCGACATGTTTCATTTTGTGTTATCGGTGAGGTGATGGCCATGATTAGCTGCCACCCAAACTCTTTACTGGTGTCTTTCTTCGTCCTCTGTCCCCCAGCCTCGCTCTCCACCTGCCCTGCTTTTCACAGAGTCATGCAGCTAAATAATTGAGGTGGCGGGTGCACAGTCTTGGCTAAAATAGAGCCGACGTTTGCAGTGGAGCAGTTGATAGGCGACCTCTTTAACCTTCCAAATTCAAGTCTGTATAAATTCTCTGTACTCTGCCATTCTTTACCCTACCACAGAGGTGTTTATATTGCTAGGAGGCTTTTATGACAATGCAGGCTGCTCAGCAATCATCTATCTGTGTGGGAAAACTGCAAGTGATACGTGTACATCTTTCCCTGGCACTTGTCACCGTGGAATGTTTTCTGCAATCAGTTCCCATATGTGTGCGCGTGTGTGTGTGTTCAAACAGAAGAGAAACACAGCTGTAAAGTGAAGCACGGTTGCAATTAAGTGTACAGATGAAGAGCCAGTTATGATAGTGGAGTGTAAAGTAGCATTCAGTGGAGCTCCACTTGACCTCTGTCTGATCTGTCAGGACATTTAAACACTCAACAGCAACTCACATATGCAAATGGCCAAGGGTATAACTATGATAACTGTGATGTAAAACTGTACATACACATATCAGAGTGAGGGAAAAAGTTTAAATAATCTCACATTTTAGTGTCTCACAGAGCTGACAGCAGACAGCACTCATGAACTTGACTTAGGGGGATATGGATCAGGAGGTAGAGTGGGTAAATGATCCCAAGCTTCTCCAGACTGAAGTGTGTCTATCAAAGATACTGAAGACTGAGGGTGTGTGAGCCATGTTTTTTACGGTAAACATGAACATAGTGTGGGATCTCTAATACAGGCTAAACTCTGGTCCGTTTGAAAGAAGTGGTTCACTTGCAAGTGAACTCTGGAGTGGTTTGTCATTGGTGTGAACTTAATCCGCACCTTTAACTGTAAGTGTTTTACTTACAGCAACATCTTCAGTGTTTGCGTCGATATTCGCAAGAGTGGAAGAAAGAGAACCGGGAAGAGAACAGCTGACAGATGGCAATGAAAAGGCTACATGATTCCTCTCTTTTAGCAGAGCACCATCACCCCAATTTAGTGCCTATGATGTTTATGGCATTGGTCATTCAAGGCACCTCCATCAAGACAGATGCACTAAGCAACAACCAACCCATTTTTGCTCTTCACTCTGCTTTTCTCACATAGTACAGTATACTACCATCATACAAACATATTTAGTTAAAATATTTTTTTTATATAATTTTTAAACTTTTATTGAGAGTACAGACTGTAGGATGAGCCTGTAGAACTTGACTTGACAAGGTGGAAGTGAACTCATGGCTGCTGCAGAGTTGTACAGCCTGAGGACAGGGGTACCTGCTCTACCAGGTAGGTCCAAAAAACGTGTTGACAGTAATTTCTTACTAATAGAAATAGAAACTGTGGAGTAACCAAAATAAAAATAAACTAATTCTTCCTTGACCTACAGTATATCCTTGCCTGCCACTAGATTTGTAGCAAACTTGTTCAGTCGCATTTGCATATTCATGTGGGCAGTCAGACAGATGACAGATGGCAATGAAAACATTTGGAGTACATAATCATAAATAAAATGTCTTTATCTTTTTCACACTCCTGATACAGATTCAGAGGAATGTCTTCATTCTGGTGGTTATCAACCCTGAAGCTTTAGAGGGCGCCAAAGATCTCATTACTAACTTTTTCTTCTTTTTTTTTGTCCTGCCCTTAATTTGACCTCTCAAAGTTGTCACACGTTGTCTGGAGGATTTCAAAGCTCTGGTATTGGAATTAATTTAACTTCTTCAAGTATAAACTCAGCTGTAAAGATATAATAGCTTACACTTTGCTTACTGGTTAAAATTGTATTTTGGGCTGAGTGGCTCTGGTGGCAGAACTATACGATAGACATCTCTGGCTTGCTGACTGTCTGGAATTGGATTTGTTGCATGAGCAGGCAGAAAACAACTGAGTGACTGCTGGCAATCTGTTGCTTTGGTTACCTCCATACACACAAAGACACACACAGATATGTTGTACAGTTGTGCACTGAGTTGACAGCTTTTACTGAGAGAAGTAAAATCAGTCAAGGATTTTTCTACTGTGTGTGTTCCTGTGCATGAGAGGTTTTGTTTGTGAGGCTGTTGTGGT
Source organism: Brachirus orientalis (assembly GCA_016785285.1). Taxonomy (NCBI): domain Eukaryota; kingdom Metazoa; phylum Chordata; class Actinopteri; order Pleuronectiformes; family Soleidae; genus Brachirus; species Brachirus orientalis. The sequence continues at coordinate 11,500,258 of JAFBJR010000172.1, forward strand.
CAGTGATTTTGTTGCACTCCAGCTGTGGAGGGAATTCAACTGCTGATGCCCATTGCAGCCCAGAGCAAGACAAGTGTGACTGTGTGTGTGTGTGTGTGTGTGTGTGTGTGCGTGCGTGCGTGCGTGCGTGCGTGTGTGTGTGTCGTTGGCGAGAGAATGAGAGAAAGCAACATTTGTGCAGGCAAGACATGACCTGTATCTCGGATGGGAAGTGACACAACTGGTGGCTGTTCACATACACACACGTTTGTAGGGTTTGTGCAGGTGAATCACCAGGATTAGAACACACACTTACATATGCACACAGACACACACAGTATGTTGCGGTCTTGTGTTTCACAACTTGCTGGTCTCATGCTCGATTGGACCAGAGGCTGACAGAGACACCGTAGTTTTGATGTTTTCTACAGATAAAATATATGCATGTACATGTTGACACAGTATGGCAGAGCCGCACGTTTCTAGCTCTGAATTATGTGAATAAATTCAAATCATACTAAACTGTAATAAACTCATAGTAAGAAAAAAAAGCTTTGACTCAAATCTCACCAGCAATCAACAGCATGCATAAAAATGAAAGACTCAAAGTTTTAGTATGATTTAACCATTGTACATGAAATGATGAGTTATTTTACTGCAACACTGTTGTGCGCACTATGGGAAAAAAAATCTATACTGGGTGCATTGTTGACTATCACCCATTGTGGTTTGTGCAATGACCTCTTTTTCCCATGTTGCTTGTAGATTAGAGCATGCTTGGGGTAACTGTAGGATAACTCATGACACAATGCGTACTATATGGCCAATGAAAATGATAATGTCATATAGCAATGATCAATATAAAGCAAAACAAATGATACATCATAATAATCTGATCAACTTTGGGGCCTGCTTATTGGTAGTTGTATCTCACAAGTTATAATGGCAATTCTAACTCTTCTGCAATTCCTTTTTCATATTTGCCCCATCACTTATGTAGACCAATGTAAAACCATGGGCCCTTTTATTCTTGTACTGTATATATGCAAATGTGTGTAGATGGGGTAATAAACAATAAAATGAAAAATAAATAAGCATGAAAATAAAAAGCTACGTGATTCAAAAGTTATTTTCCAGTAAATATAACTCATCACAAACAACATCTATTGTTTGTGCTGGTGTAGGTTTTCAGAAGGATGACTGACTCTATAACACACTAAGTTTGGCAGGACCAGCCTGCTTGCACAGCAGCAGCAGCTTCAGTGCTCGCGCTGCGTCTACACTGACAGGATGTGTCCAGGTACAGTACTGAGAGTACAACTCCTGTGTTTTGGATTGCTCCAAGCCAAACACTCACTCACTCTGACTTTCTGGAAAATATGCCCAATGTGTATGTGAAACACGATGTAAAGAGATTACATAAAAAGTCGAAAAAAAAATATGAGTAGATGAAAATGTCACATTGCTCACTGAAGGTGACAAAAATCATGTGATTGACACGGTATGAATTACTCACTCAAACTGATTTTTAAAAAAAATAAATAAATAAATATGGGTGAAGCAATGTCACAAATGTGAATTGGCACGGAGACTGGGGCAACAGGTAATTCTCTTATCTTGTCATATTTTTTGGATATAGAGAGGACAAATACATTTGCTTGTTTATTCACAACTAAATAAAAATGATCTTGTAACCAAAGATTATTTTTATTAAGATCACAGGTATTCATATTCTGTCAGACATGTGAGACATTTGACTTAATGTGAGCAAGAACAAAAATGTCAAATGAAACCAGTCACATCCTTGTTGAGGCATCCTTTTGACGGATCCTCTATTGGTAATGTCCGTCTCGTCTCCTGGACGAAGCTGTTTCATCCAGTCCGTCACAGACAGAGATATAAAACAAGAGTGTGTAGGAGTAATATGTTTGTGGCATGTCTTTACCTAATGTTACTTTATGTGTGTGTGTTTTCATCAACAGGAAGGGCATCAATGCAGCCAGCCTTGTTAATGTGTCTGACGAGGAATGATCCTTGAGACAAGAGGAAGGACAGATGCAAAATAGAAAGACAATGACATGGAGAGAGACTTTTGTTCTGGAAGGGTTCCTAATGAAAATATTATTTGAGGTAAATTAGCTTATCAGTATAAAAATATCATGATTCTGTAAAGGAAACAATTTCTTAAATAATTGGGGGGAAAAAATCTCTATATAAATGTTTCCTATAATGTATGGGTTCCACATGACCTCACTTTAACTCATAGACTGCACAGACCAGATCAAATTGGCCCATGACTCAAATCAAACCATCTCCTTTACTGTCTCAAAACAAAATCATCTCAGAGAGGTGTGGAACTATTTTAGGCCCACAGCGTTGCATTTTTAATTTCTGTAACGTGTTCTGGAACAGTGAGCAGACTCCAACAGAGTACTGTCAGAAATCCGACTCATTTATTCAGAGCGTCACACCCTCGGTGCCTTCTGAGTGTTTTCTGGCCAAGGAGAAAGATGGAGCAAAGAGTTTGAATTTCATCGTGGTGAATTCTATTAAGGTAATCAGACAAACTGCCACTCCGCTAGGGTGAAAAGAAAATCTGCTTTCCACAACACATGCAGCACTGGGAGGGAATGCCATATTTAAATATGTGATTGACAGAAAGTTATTAACATTTTTAAATATGTTTTTATTACATATGCAAAGTGAATAAAGAAAAAAAAACACAAAACCAAGGCTCAGCAGAAGCAATAACTATATATTCTTGTGTCCTGTTTTACATTTATTTAACCTATATATAAGACTTGTACAGTGGCCTTAGACCATACAGAAAAGCAAAATGTAAATAACAGAGAAAGACAAAATATAGTGTACTGTATGCATAACACAGTCCTGTAGTGTGAAAAAAATGTAAAACATTATTTAATAAGTGGGAGATTTTTTTTTCTCTTCAATTTTTGGAGAGGAGCAAAAGTGTAAATGATGATAATGCTTATGGCTTCATTATTACATGCACAGAAATTTGGCATTGGGACGCTCATACTTATATAGTTTGTTGAGCCAAAAATCCATAAACTGGTCTGTGTCCAACTCTGGGGCTGTGCTGTGCCAAATATATCGATGTTATGGCTCCAGCTCTGATTGGTAAATGACAGGATGTAGTGAGAGCAGGGTGTCAGGCTTGGCTGCACTAAAAGGGGCTTGGTCAAAGGTAACACAAGGATGATGGAAGAGTAAGGGTTGTTTTTACGTTTACTCTGAGAAGAGAAGAATAATGTGTACAATCTGAGCTTATGCTGTGACACTACTATTTACGTGTTAATTGATCAAAAAAAGGTAATATAAATTGTTTCGATTTCAATGACTTAGACTTCTTATGTTTGTGTATTTGTATTTTGGCACGTTATTGATTATTAGATAGCTATAATAAAGAGATGACAAAACGCCTCTTCTAAACAGAGGCATTAAACAAAGATATATCAGTGTCACAGAGGCATCTAATAATGCAGAAAATACTGCTCTACAAGAACACAATGCTATGCAACAATTCAATACTGTGTCTTTATCCACCACCGAGACAGCTAATGCCACACTTTAGGAAATCTCCTTTTTTGCTGATCCGAAACAACAGTTGTGCTGCACTGCCACTGGGAAATACTGATTTTTATGTAGTAAAGAAGAGATACCATTAGCTGGAAGTGGAGGTGGCTAAGTCAGCAATTTATCAATATATCCACCTGGATAGTCCTGCAAGTAAAATGCTGGAATGTACCTAGGGCTGTGCGATATGGCCACAAACTTAAGCACAATAAAAATCTGTTGATATTGATAATACTTACAATAAATGTCAGATAATTAAAGATTTAGTTTTGCTCCTGAGTAAGTGAATTGTGGTTTCAAGCTTCTTTATGGACAGAAAGTGACACTTCATAAAGAAACTTTCTACACATGTGAGGTAAATCATGCAATTACATGTTCTGTCTGTAGTATGTTTGCACAGTGTTGAAATACTACTGAACGTTGTTATATTGATTTCAAAGAAAACGATATCATATATTGTTATTGAATTACTGCCCAGACTTAAATGCACCAACTTTTCTAAACTGTGGCTACACTTTAAACATTCTTTAAACAATTGTTTTAATATTGTACTGTTTAAAACTCTTTTATTAAACTGTGGCCACACATTTTTTTAAATAAAGTAAAGTATTACACTGTATGTGTCAGGGTTCGGCTTCCGTGCTTCCTGTCTTTTATTTTGTTACCACTGTTTGCTTCCTGTTAGTGTGCTTTCCCCCTTAGGTGACTTGACTGTTCTGCTCGGTGGAACCTCTTCTCACGCACCTGCAACCCATTTCCTTGATTATCCAGGTCCTTTTTATACCCTGGTGTGGGCAACGGCAGGTGTCAGCGCGTCTAGTCAAGTACCGTGGTAACATGCCGTCTGCACACACGTTGTTCTCTCGCCAACATAGTTAGTAGTCGATTTTTGTTTTTCCCACGGCGTACTCTCATGACTTTTTTCCCTCTCTTTTCTAGTCCACCTCCCGGAGGTCTCCGCCCGGCAAGCCAGCTCGAGTCTCCGCGTTTTTTGTTGATTAATTGGCTTGGTTTTTGTTTTCTGTTTATTAATAAACTCCAGTAACCCGTGAGCTTTTTGACCGGACAGTCTGCTTTCTGGGATTCCACACTACCAACACGATTCATATCATCACAGTATGTTTTATTGCTTCCACTATCTGTAGGACTAAATACTTATAAATGTACAACTATCATGTTGGTATTCTTAACAATACAGTTAGTTTAGGCATCAGAACTGGTATCAGAAAGGAAAAACGTGGCTCAGAATAGTTTAGAGGAGTTACAACTGCATTGCCTTGAGCACATCTGTACATTTACTTTTCTGCCTGTCTGTCCATCTGTCTTTCACAAAATGTGCGTTGTCCCAAACTTACATGGTGAAAATGGCAAAGAAATAAAACACATTTAAATGGCAGGTCCTAAACTCATTAAAATCCACCACCAGAGTCACAGCCAGAATAACAATATGTCAGGCTGTCATACTGTGTCATAAGAGGGATGCCATTTTATAAGATGACAATGACAGGGTCAAAACTACTTCTCAAAAAATAAATAAATATAGATAAATATTTTTTCTTAATATCAGCCGCTGTGCAGAGACAGAAATATAGCAGGAGTTGGATTTTGAAAGGGCAAATAAAAAAATCCCCCAAAATCCATTGACAGTGGTGATGTTGACACTTTGAAGATAGAGGTTTGACAGCTGAGCTTCATTTATCTTCCACAGGACGACAGCGTGAACTGACAGGGTTAGAGCAACTTCTTTAGCAGAGCTAAAATGATCCACCTCTTGTAAACTCTACTAATTTCAAACATAAATTATGTCACCTCAGAGCCGATATGTCTCCTACAAATAAAACATTTATATTTTTCTTTGTGCTTCCGTGGTGATGGACAATAATGGCAGCTTGAGGCTACCAAAAAATTCCAGTATATAAAAGAAATAGGAAATAGGATTATGCTTCTGCAGCAGATCAAGAGGGAAAGAATAAGAAATCTGTGGAGCGCGTGTCATGATATTTCACTGCGTTTAATCTTTTGTTTCGTCCATGAATAATTACAGTAAAGGGTCTACAGTGGTCATGGGGTCATGGTGCACTTATTATTTATATTTTAACGTGAACAAGTGGAGCAAATGATTTGTCACTGCACGATTTTCATTGCCCGGCACTAGTGACACAAAAACTTGCATCTATCAATGTCATATGTAATCAATTCTTAATGCCTTAGGTTTGGAGAGACTGCACCATAAATGTGAAAATATAATATTCTCAGTGATGACCTCTAGTCAATCAGCATAAAAAAAAACAACCTTTATAGGGTTTTATATAAGAAAAGATGTATCACATCTGTTATTTCCACTCACCCACCTACGCACAGCATACCTTCCCATACTTTTGTTCTGGACGTGCAGCTCATGAGCTGAGTCATGGTTTGTTAAAGTAAACAGCCCTTAGACTGATACCATGAATACAGACTGGTAATAAAGCAAGGTAGTTATCCTCAACCCATAAGGGCCCCTTGTGAAAAGAAAGATGGAAAGTGAAAGAGGGAGAGTGGGATGGAAAAAGAGACAGAGGTGTAATAGGCTGACAAGGTGCTTCTGAGAGATATGAAAAAGGTAAATGAGCTAAAAAGCTGCAGGCGGGAAGAAGTTGATCTCCTTTGCTTTCTATCCTTCTTACTCTCATTATCGTAATAATACACAATCATGTAATTATTTTTAATCAGAGTGCAACCGAGCCTCTTTTATGTATCTATAACGCTATAAGCTATTCAGGCAACACGTGACCTCCGTTTATTGAGCCACATGGGTATGTGCAGACAACACATGAACTATTTGGCTATAATTAGACTTTGAGGTGTGATAATAGAACTAACAATTGTGATTGTTTTTTTTTTTTGTCTGACAGCATGATGTCACAATTCCACAATTCCATTAATCTGTCAATTATTGTCTTGATTAATCTAGCACTTTTTTGGCCCATAAAGTGCCAGAAAATGTTGAAAAATGTTGATTGGTGTTTCCCAAACCTGTAAATGATGATGTTCATTTATGTGCACTTGAGCTGCTGCTTAGTTTTTTTGTTATTTAACTTTTACATATTTCTATTGTTTCGTTACCTTTGCGTGCGACTGACTGTCACTTTTAATTTTTATTACTTTGTGTTGGTACAAGAGGGTGCTGCAAAACCGGAGTCAAATTCCTCGTATGTGAAAACTTACCTGGCCAATAAAGCTGATTCTGATTCTGATTCTGATTCTGATTCTGTTCTCAAACCACATTGTTTTTGGTTTAATGATTTCTTTGTTACACGGAACAAAGAAACTGATTTTTCAGATTTGAAAATCTGAAGATTCAGAAAGCGTGTTTTAATAATTAAAAAAAAAAAACAAAATAGTTGTCAATTGTGATTGTGAATATATACACTGTAAAGTGCTGCATACAGTTTAATAATCCAATCAATGAAGAGGATTTTGTTTTGGGTAGGTTAAATAAATGTAAAACAGGACACATATTGCAACCAAAATTATTCAACCTCCACTGTACTTTAGGTTTTCTGCCAAAATTTAATTTTTTTCAGGTGTTTGCAATAAAGACATTACACAAGAACAGTTTAAATAGTTAAATAAAACTAATATAACAAGGATTTTATCCAAATTCAAAAGTAAATCCTACTTTCAATGACTCGTATCAGATGTGCTTGAGATAGATCGCCTCAAATACCTGGATTGTTGAAAGTGACATTTGATTGCATGTGAGAAATATGGCTAAGTCAAGAGAATCATCCAAAAAGTTCAGAGAGGAGATCATTGCCTTGCACAAACAAGGAAAATGATACAAAAAAAAGTGAGCAATAAAGGCCCTGAATGTTCCTAGAGATACAGTTAGAAGCATAGTTTACAGTGGCTCAAAAACCCTCTACTGACTGCAAAAGACCTGCAGCAGGACTTGATGGCAGCAGGCACTAAGGTTTCAGTTTCCACAGTAAGGCGTGTCTGGCCATGCATCACATTTACAGCACATCATAACAGCAAAGGGCGCTCTACTAGGTACTAAAGATGCTTTTCATGAATGGGTTGAATAATTTTGAGACTACAGTAAAAGTTAAAAGTGGAATTTTTTTTTTTTTTTTTTGATGAATTTGGAGAAACCACTTGCAATATTAGTTGTGTTGAGCTATTTAAATTGATCTTGTTTGATTTGTTTATTGCAAACATCTGCTAGTTTGTACACTTTGCCAATAAACCTAAGTTGCGATGGGGGTTGAATCATTTTGACTGCAACTTTACATGCACCTTCAAACCTCCTCAAAAGAATAACACATATAAAATGCTAAACTGCAGAGTTAATAAGTAAAGCAGGGTAAGTCTAATGATTTGAAAAAGTAATCAAACAAACAGGAAATACTACAACTGTAGTCATGGATTCTAATCCAGCAGTAACAACAATTACTTTGAGTGCAGTCATGCTGTGTGCGTATAGCTCCTGCACATTAAACATTATATGGTATTTTTGTGTTGATGGGTGCTGCATTTCTAGTATTTTTAAAAATAATTACTCTTTTTATCCTATTTTTTTTTTATCTCCTCTCTGTTTTTTTCTGCCTACATCTTTATTGTTCTGTCTCCTCATAAAACGTGTTCCAGTTAGTCAAGGTATGAAAACATGTTGTCCTGTGTCTGCAGCTGGTATATGTCTCAGTGTGCACGGCACCACGAGACCACCCTTGGCAGAGGCATAGGTCTTGGGACACACAACAGGGAGGTGACTATTATTGATACTTATGATCAATAACATGATCTTGATTTGATAAACAAATTCTCGGCAGTTCCAAAATCAGACTAGAGCAAACAACTTTAGGTACCACAAACTAAACTCAAGCGTCTATTTTTAACTTCCAGCACAGACTTTGGAATTAATGTGAAAATTACTTGAAAACCCTCCTAGCATTTATCCTCTCTTTGGTATTCTGTGGATACTCTCCATCTTCCCCTGCAACCCCTCCTCTCCTCTGTCCTTTCTTCCTCAGCCAGAGAAGTGCTTGGTATTCTAGGGATTGTCTGCTCTTCTTTCCTCCCCAGTCTACTCTCCTCCTTTTTCTCAACCCTCTCTTCTTGTCTGTACACTCTCCTCACTTATTTCTTGTTGCTTCCCGATGAACTTTGAATGTGTCTCACAGCCACTTCCCTCTCCCACATCCTCTATTTACGTCTTTTTAAAACTATTTGGTTGTTTTTTATTAACACTGTTTCAGTGAATGACTAAGCACTGATCCCTTGTTGTTATTCTACACTGCACACAACACATGGCATATAACAATGTATACTGCATACACTATTGTGCATCTACTGCATCTAATTTTCTGCTCCATCTGTTCTTGTCCACCATAAAATTGAACCATAGACCCACATATACTGTAAATTAGCAACCAACAAACAAGTTGTAAACTCCAAAAGGGTGGATATGATTGCATATGAGTGCAGTTCAAAAACTAGTGCACTGTTTGATTTATGAGGTTTTTGAATTTTGGAGAGGTGCTGGAACTATCCTCTGAATGATCTCTATGTGAGAGCACTGCCCATTTATATTACTAACAGCTATGCGGACTTGCACAATGAGAAATCTGACCATGTGCCAAAGCCGCAAAGGGTAAACATAAAAACACTGAAATGTGAAGGTATATGGTTTTTGTAATGAGTAAATTGGAAAGTGCTGATTGTTCTATAATGGTGATAACAGTGCATTTTTATATAACAACCTTTCAGGACAAGCAAGGCCAACAACAGTAAAAAAAAAAGAGAAAAAGATATGAGTTTTAATTTTCACAATTTTGTGGACTGTGTAGGTGAATTTGTACAAAATGAAAATGTCCGCCCATACAGACCTCAGGTGTAAGCTAGTTAACAGTGAATGCATGAAAAGTGTGTCTGTCCGGCTCAGCCTCTGACTGGACTTAAAACTCATAAAAAAAAATAATAATAAATCTCACACTCACACACGTGTTTGTCTTTGTTTAACTTTGACTTTAACTTTGTCATGAACTGTGATGCTACTTTGCTTTCACCAATAAAATCTCCTATGTCACAATTTATTTTGTTTCAATCTTGAGTCACTTCCTAAAGACGCACAATGCACTATCTTTCAAAAAAAAAAAAAAAAGAGACATTATTATGGATTGTTTGTAAAAGCTTTCGTCTGCACTGATGATGCCCCACTCAAACCCAAACCATACATGAAGATGAAGTGGGAAAATCTTTTGAGGTAAAATTCTGTGTGATATGGATGCACTTACCTCATCAATGTATATAGAAACAAAAAGCAGGAAACTAAAAAGTTCAGACAGATGTCCACTTCTGCTTCGGGTAAGAAATGCATTTAAATTCAATAAAATATAAAGACTTTAAAATGAGGGAATCTGTCTGAACTCCACTCAGAATTTCACTCTTCATTCAGAACATCATACGAGTTGGTGTTTCATTCTCGTTCCCACAGCTTTGAGGATCCCTGTGTAAAGGCCAACATCACAGTCATTCATCAACATTTTAGCTCCAATAAAATCTGATTCCTTTTAAGTGGGAGAAATTCTTTCAGTGATACTGCCAGTGATGAGGCCCTTACTGTATGTGGAATCAATAGTAGAACCAAATGAATTTCCATTTGGTGAGGACACTTCCCGGGTTATATATAGAACAATTACTGAACAGAGGCTGAATACCTCCACAGTGTCTACACAACTTTTTTCTTCTCTTTTTTCAGAGTCATCTATAACATGAGGTTTTTTGGCTTTACAGTAATTTAATGTCAGACATCTAATCTGTTTATTGAGGCCACTGTGACATTGATCTTAAACCTCTGACACCCAAACCTAAACAGTTCATCTGTGTCCAGACACAGAGGCAAAATAAAATGTAGGTACCTTTTGTTGTATTAAGTAACAGTTTGTGACTGTAGCAGTCCAAATTCTAAAGTCTGATTTTAATATTGATGTCAAACTGTTTTCCAGAAAGGTTCTGGGATCGATAAGTCTACAAGGAAAACAAAGAATTCTAAAGAATACTGAAATGCTTATTTTGCTGAAATTATTAATTTTTTTTTTTAATATATAGAATGTGATCTCTGATCGATCAAAATTTGAAATGCAGATATTCAGTGGAGCTATTTAACAATCCAACAATCTAAATTTCATTATAATAATTTGCCTCTTTGTCATGGATGATTCTGACTGGTTAAAGATTAAAGGTCAACGCCAGAGTTTAAACTCAGACAAGAAAGCCTGAGAAAAACTGAAAGCATGACTGAGACAGCGTAGCTTAAATCACAGCAAGCAGACCCTTTCTGTCATGGAGATTGTAACACAGATTTTATAAATGCTGCTTATCATCAGATAGAGAAACGTAGGGGATAAAAAGAGGACATAGCAACATGGAAATTCAAAATCTTTTATCTCAGTCCCTCAGTTCACATTAGACTATTGCATAGCAAGTAAATTGCACTGAATTGTAACTGCCGTGACAAAAACAGATAAGAAAATCCAAACTTGGGGGGGTCCCATGTCACAGTGCTGGATAAACCCCATATTCTATATAAAGTATATCTTTCTCTCCAGGGTTTAATGTTCACATTTCTGAAGTCTACTAAATGTGGCAATAACATTTTGAGGTCAGCAATGATATTAAGAAGTGCACATTGTGCCAGCGGATAAGTTCATTAAAATAATTAAACCTCAACAGTGGATTTGATTTGTCGTTCCAGTTATGTGTGGTTTCTAAACCGAACTTAAAAAACAAAAGTATGTTGCTTTTCCATTAGTGATAGCACCTAGTCATTTTTGGGTACCTGTTATGTCGAGGTTCCAAGCGAGCTGAGCCATTACTAAAATGTCACGTCAACAGACTGCCGGCCACTGAATGGTTAGAGTGTCATTATTGAACACGGCGACTGACAAAAGAATCAATACCGCCATTTTTAAAAACTGGAAGAGCCTTACAGCGAGCATACATGGCTGCCGTCCGTAAAAATACACCGTGGCTGTCGACGAGGTGCAGACGTTCCTCTGTTTGGTGGCTGATGAGGGGATGCAGAGAGCTGAACGTTGTGTAAAAAAAGCAACATCACGGCAGTTTTGTGCAGCGGTGCTATGACGACCCCGACCACATTGAGGAGGGACTATGAAGTAATGGAAAACGACGTACCCGATACCCGGAGCCAGTCGAGCTGAGTACAGCTAGATCTGTATAATGGTAAAGCACCATAAGGCAGGTGATCCTTGAATTAATAAAGATTTGCTGTTAAGGTGGATCTGTGCAGTGCTTCATCTTCTGTGTCAGTGCCTTGTTAATGGTTAACCTTTTGACCTCTGACTGAGTAACACTAGGCCAGAAGATTATGTTTGGGTAAACACGAATATAAGATTTTGTGACATTGTCTGTGCAATTGTTCAAAAGGAAACTGCACAGACAGATCATCCATGTCTGAGTGAATCACAAATACAAATGCAGCCAGGACATAGTAAGGACTCATTTGATATTTAACAGGGAAGTGACAAATGCATAGAATATATATATTCTTGGTGTAAATGGATGGATTGATGGAGATTGATATCTAGTTCCTTCAATTTACTTGATATCTACTTGTGACTAATCACCCAAGATGGACTCCAGGTCAAAAAAAGTGTCACAGATTCTTAAATCACAATTCTGGGGTGTTGGTCCAATATATTGAGAAGAGCTGTCTAACAGAACAAGACTGTAGACATGCTGACCATTCCTCAAGTGTGAATCAGCATTTATATCCAACTTTCTGCTTTCAGTAACTGCCCTGAGAGACTGGTTATAAACCAAGGAGACTGAAAATAGCACATGAAGGGTGCTAAGTTCAAACCACTTAGATGTCATATTGACTTGACCGCGTGGTGGGAAGTTGATTACCCACTCAGAACACTCCCCACAAGTATGTGTTTGTGACAGCCAGGGAATCTGTGTCCATGCTCAAACGCAATACTTTGATGATGGTGGTATCACCCCGAGACGCTCCTCTGCTACCCAACCATGGACACACACACACACAGTAACACACTAACACACAGACATTGCTGCTTTGATCGATGTAGCGGACTACTGCTGGCGTCAGTAACAACAGCGTTATATGACACACTCCCACAGTGAGGAGCTTCCTGTGGCGTTCCAGTCAATATGGGTTAATGGTGTGACGGACTGCTTCTCCCTTTCCTCTTACTCTGTGTTGATCTTCTGCTCCTTTTATCTCTGTCACACACATATGTAGCAGCATTTCTTTCCGAGTAGACAAATCTGCCAATGGTCTTATATTTTTTTCTTTAATGATTAGCAACATTTGCACTAAGAAGCTTTCCTGCTGAATCCATTAGTTTTGACTAAATCCGTCAACCTATTATTCTGAATAAAGGGCACAAAGATACGGATAGGAGCAGAGTCTAACAGGTCGATGGCAAACTAAAATAAGTTACACACTGGAAAGAAATGCAACAAATGTCAGTCAGGTGGTCACAGTATAAATCCCATTTCCATTTATGTGTGCATAGTCGCTCTATTATAATAAACTCTAATACATATGTCAAAGCAATGTTCATTAAGCACAATATATATACTGTATAAACATCCTTTTAACCCAGTTTAAATCATTTTCATTTCCATTTCAATCATTTTCATTTCCATTTCAAACAGCTAATATTTTCCATGTATATCATATTTCATCAGCATATATGCAACCCATTTCCTCAACAAGTTAATGGATAGTAAATCCAAATAATTTATTTCCCCTCTGGAATGAGTGAGACCTGTTTACTTTCTAAATTTGGCTCAGATAAATTTGAGTTACAGTAACGAAAGCAGATATTATTATTGCGAATCAACTGTATCATTCCTACAGACAAAACATACTGTACACTGGCATAAATGTTGTTGATGATTACATAATACTTTTTATTCTTATTTTGTCTCTTGTAGTAATGATCTTAACCACGTATTTATTATCACGACCAAATCAGAAAAAGTAGTCCACGCAAGTAGTTTTTGTGCCAAAATCTCACAAAACCTTTGCCATGATTTAGTTATGAGACAACTGCTTTGCTACTTTGGATCATTTGGGTACAAAGTACAGAACGTACTGTCGTGAAATTTCAGTTAAAAAATGCAATGTGCCTTGAGTAGTTGTGACACAATAATGTCTGATGTTTGTCGCTTATCCATTTCATCAAATTGATATTACTCATTCATTACATCAGTTCATTATACGATATTATTATTGGTGGGGAAGCTTCCGGTGATGGATGATTGGTATTTCTATGTCATCTATCCCCAGTAGAGTTAACACAGCATTCTACATAAGGAAGCAGCAGGAAACCCCATCTCTAAAGACATTTTTTGAGGGGTTGGCACACTTTCCATAATCTCTAAAGGAAGTACTTTCAAACACATAGAACTTTTACATTTTGTGTGCATATGTTTTGAATTTATTATCCATGTGTGTATGAATGAACAGGCCTCCTCCTGTTTCTCTTTGAACTTCCCAAAGTCACTATGAGTTTACCTGGTATGGGAGTAAACTTAGTGAATCCATAAATAAAAGGCATTCAAATGTATGCCGCAAGGAGGTTTCTTAAACTTTTGGGGGGAGGGGGGACTGTCTGTTCAGCCTCATATTGTAGGAGCTAACGCATCTGCTGAGCACAACTGCGTACTCATCAGTTACTGCATGTGGGTCGTGCACAAAATGATGTATATTGTTACTGATGCACATTCTGTCTGATTAAAAAATGGTCTCTCAACCCACTGACAGCCATGCAGTCTCTTATTTGGGGGGCAGTTTAGAAATGTCATGTCCAACATTATGATGTATCATCCAACTTGGCTCACAAACGAGAGTCAGTGACAGCCAAACCCAACTCAACGCTATAACACATGGTGGATTGGCTTCTTCTCAAAAGAAGATTTAGATTTCTTGCACAGAATTTAGCTGAATGGGAAGCATTTGCTTGAGGACCATGACCTGCTGATACATTTACACCAACCATGAAGTACAATTTTTAAGTGATGAGATTACATACAAAGTCCATGTAAGAGTTGATAAGAATTGCATGTGATGTGAATCTGATGCAAAGATGAGGATAATGTGACTAAATCAAGATGTCGTGAAAGCCAATTAATGTTGACATGGAAAGATCTGGTGGAAAGTCCAATGCTTTCCTCTTATCCAGAGAGAGAATAGGCAAATATTCCTAAACAACTCATACAAGTAAACACAAATAACCCTGTAGCTAAATTTGCTTGATTGATCTAAAGACTTGCTTCTTGTGTGGTGTGAACACACATGTGGAAAATGTGTGCTAGTGACCAAAAGTCACTGAAAAGTCAGTCACTGACAAATCTGTCAGTCTTATCTGTGTCATTGTGTGAAAGAAGTGTGCACAACGTAATCTATGCTTATATTTTAAGAAAATAATCCTCTGAATATCTTTTTTTTTGTTTGTCAATGCCATGATGCTTTTTATTTCTGCACTGGCTATTTGTAGCCTGTGTAGCACAAGTGTGTGAAATATAGGCACCGCTAAGAAATATATCCAGCTAAAGGCATCAGGGGGGAAAAAATTCACATGAATAAATCTTTCTTATATGTAATGTCGTGTCTAAGGACCTAAAATCCCAGAGCAGTAGTCTGCAATCTTTTTACATTTCTACCAGTAGTTGGTGGCTAAGGGGCTCAAGTCAGCAAGATTTAGAAGCTCCTAGAAGTGTTCCTAATGGATTCTACACTAGTCTGCACAGTGGAGAGACAGAGAGACAGAGAGAGAGGGGGGGGATGCCAACACATCCAAACACGGGCCTCTTATACACTACATGTTGTAATCCAGTGTACACATGGATGTATACTGTAATTACCTATATATGCTGACACGATAGGTATTCCCACAACAAGAAGAATAAAGAAAATCCCATGACCAACAGCATATGGATTGGAAGATGCACAACAAACATAGGCCTGCCCGTTGCCGCTCTCTTAACCTCTACATGTTCCTGTGATGTAGTCTTCCAGTTTGAAAAAGGGGGCGACTCCACTGGTTGCAAAAAAAAAAAAAAGAAATCCTTTTGAGTACAAGTCTATTGGTGAATGAGTCTACTTCTCACTTGTTTCTTTGCATCAGTAAACATTTTTCTGAGATGCTAATTATCTCAATCCCTATTTATAGGTCTTCATAAAAAAAACTTTGTTATCAATTTTGTAAATTATGTTCACATTTAGCAAAAAAATAAACGATAAAGCATGGCATTAACAGCTGGTGCAGGTGTTTATAAATTTTGTTTCAAAAGCGGACGCAATGCCAGTCAGATCACACATGTTGACGCTTCACAACAGGAGTTTTTGCAACTGGAAGACAACTTTTATATACAGTCTACGTTCTAAACATTTCCAGTATACTGCTCGGATCTCCACTCTGCAAATGCACATGTATGTACTGTAGGTGAGAGTGCGAGAGAGAGAGTGTATGTGTGTGTGTGTGTAAGAGAGTGTACGCACTTGTGTTTAGTGTGCAATGTGTGTTTAAGTGTTTGAGGGTTTCCAAGTCATGTTCACAGAAGTCCCTCCACCAGAGTGAAAACTCTGCAGCTTTATCCTGTAGATTGTAAAACCGTACACCCTGCCTCTTTCTTTGACTGAATTGTAGTGCATGTGAGGGGATGACACTTTTAAGATGATCTAATGAGATGTGTATTTTGTCTTGGAGGTGTTATAATGCTTTTTCTCTTCTGTTCACACACAACACTCACACTCAACTATTTTGCATACTGAAGATAATTATTAACAGTTTAAAATTAAGAGGCCTCATTCATTACAGCTGTTTACGATATTTTTAGTCATGATGTTCAACAATCATTTTCTCTCCTAAAAATAATTTGTCAGTGGTATTTGTACACTTCTGTTATGTGGCATTTACTCGTTTGTTAATGGAAATAAAATGCATGCATTTTTTCATTTGGAATGAAAAGATTTTTCACCACCATTATGTATTCATATGGTTCTGCACATGCTAATTTTAAATGATATTTATCATGAATTTTGAAATATTGAACTCAATGAACATAATGGTAAATTATAAAATTATCAGTTATAAGTGCCACAGCTTCAAGGACACAAAGACAAGCAATATTAACAGAATCAGGCGTTCATCAAATTTATATGTGATTCTAAATTAAATTAAGTCAGTTTTTCCATGTGAGGACAGTTAGTTAAAGTCTCCACTTGGTGAGGCCTTTTTTTATTATTATTTTTTTTGTGATAGGTATCAACACTTAACAGATGTTTGGGGAAAGAGCTGATGGTGCTTCTTATTGCTAAACAGCAATTGAAAATTCATACGAGGGAAGGCAATTATTCACTAAATCCTTAAATATTTATACCTTTTAGCATTTGGCACCATGAGTGCTAAACACTTGCGAAGCTTCCAGCAGGGATTCGTACACCGTTTACCATCAAGAAGAAAAACAAACAAAAAACCCCATACGTATTGTGAAGAGAGGGTCCAAGTAGAAGGAGAAGTTTGGTTCTTGAATTCAAATGCAATGCATATGAATATTTTACCTTTCTTTATGGTTCTTTTGTGAGGGAGAGAGAGAGAGAGAGAGAGAGAGAAATGGTAATGAGGGAGATGGAAGAGCTCAGCATGCCCCAACCAAGACCCCATTGTACCTGAATACCAAATAAGTAAAACAACATTACAGTGAATAAAATATAAGTGGATGACTAAAAAATATTTTATGTGTAACTTCTGTATTCAATATCTGTTTATTGAGCCTCTTACTTTAAAGCCGTATACAGGTATATTGATAATTATTTAGATTCTACACTATAATGACTTTTTCTGACAAGACTAAAGAGAATAAGTTTGATAATGATTGGTGTGTGTGAAATAAGCCCAAGTGCTATGTATGTATGTCCTGCCTGTCTATCTATCTATCTATCTATCTATCTATCTATCTATCTATCTATGATTAGTTACAGTCCAAAGAGCATCACAGAAAAAGGACTTGAGTGAGGACCACTCAAGCATCTATTTGCATCACTGCACAGGGGAAAGTGAAGTGATTTAAACACTGATTTGAAGTTTTTGCCACAAATCTCCCAAAGGTAATCCTTATCCATCTAGTTAAAGGTTCCATATGCATATTTATGTGGAAAAAGCCACGCCCCCTTTTAAAATGTTGTTTGGATGTGACTGAATTATTTTAATCCTCTGCCCTGCAACAAAGGCGATATACAGTACATGAATATTTTTCATGCTGAAAGTTGGTGACATTTTACCCTCTTCTAGCCAAACCGAGCCAGAAAGGTTGATGTGGCATCTCAGTGATACGTCTCCCGTCTCACGAAGTTTCTGGTGAAGATGTGGGTCACCTTCCTTGAGGGTACCCACACTGTGTTTGACCGATTTCTTTCTAGCTGTCATAGCGTCCACTCTCCCTTGCAGCATTTAACCACCTTGACTTGTTGAATAATATCTTGCTAAGTTTGGTACAAGGAGTTTGTAGGTCTTGAATTTCAATGCATGACATATCTTTGTCTGCCCTTCTCACAGCTGACTTTCCTGACCACTCTTCCTGCCCTTGCGATGCTAACAGTCTGGTGTTTTATGAATCCCTTGACTGTCCATTTGAGCCATTCTTTTGAACTTAAGGATCTGCCTCGAATACCATCTTGCTCCATTTGAATCCCAGATTTTGTAGCTGTGAAGTTAAGTTAAAGATTTTTTTTTGGGGTTATTTTGTCAAAATTTGTGTCTTTGACTTTTGCTTGGAGCTACACAGTGATCACACTGTGTACTGTGTACGCCCCTCGTACTTTAATAGTGATGATATATGATGGGATGTTCCTCCTGCTGAATAATGTTGTCCTACACTTAATGTGGTGAGACATCAAACTAGAAATATTCACAGATATAAAATCCACCCCTTCTGTCAATCTACTGCTCCCTCATCTTCCTAGCCATCTCCTTTACACACCTCTCTCCCTCTAAGCTTCTCTCTTCACACCTTTCCCTCTCGTTTTCTCTCTTTGCTTCAGGGGAAATTAATTGATGATTATCTTGTCTTGCAGAGCTGGTTTGCAAACTTGCTTTTTTAATCAGCGAGGCCTCACTTTCCACCACTTATAGCTACATTTGTCCCACCGTCCCTCTCTTTCTCTCTCTCTTCATCTAATCCTCTATCAGGCTTCTTATCGGTTAGCTATGTGTTCAGACTCATCATTCAATTTAGGCTACTTTAATAAAAGGAAAGAACAGAAGAAACAATTTGTTAACAGACTGTAACAAATCACTATGTACACAGAATTGCAGACAAACAGGGGAGATTGTGAAAGACAATAACAAGGCAGCGTCGAAGAAATTCTCTGTTTGTGGGAATTAGTTTGAATGAACGGAGCTAAGAGTTAGGAAGGGTAAACCAAAAAAAAGCCAGAATTAAAAAGGGTAATTGGATGCTGGGGGAGAAAATCTATAATAAGAGTTATTTCATTGTATCAGATTACATAAAGTTACATAAAGTTCAGTGGGTCTATTTGCAGCATCAAGCCATGGCAACACCAGGAACAAAACACAGACACAGAAAGACAATGAAGCCCCAACACCAGACACTGTCCTATAAATTTGTAGAACAACAAGACATCAGCATCACATTAGGAAGATGTTGGACAGAGACATGAAGCACAGTAATAAACTCTCCACTTTCCCACACATGACCACAAGTTAATGTAATACTGAATCCAAATTTTCAGAGTGAGGTGTTTCCTGATATCAATTAAAATGTGCAATGGCATAGGATACTGTATATTCATAAATTCTTATGAAGTAATCAATGTAGTATCTGATGTACTTTTAATGGTATTGACTTAGAAATATGAGTTCCTACGTTAGCAAAACAGGAAAAAAATTAGAGATGAAAGCAGGAATAAATGTTTATATGCAGAGTATAAATTCACCTTTTGCTTTTGTTTATCAAAACACTCACACTGCAGCCTAACATCAAACAATCAACCTTTGATTCCCACATCCTAGTTGGTTTCTACTTGTTCTAGCTCAGACAAAAACAAACTTCATGCTAGTTTTAATTTGCAGATTATACTTACTATTCACAAAACTGCTCCTTTAATCACATATTCTGTGTCAGGGTGGAACGACTGTAATGTAGCAGCAGAGAAGAGATTCGGTTTCAAGTTATGCTCTGATTGTGTTAGTTAGTATTAATGATAGTAATCTGAGTGAGGAGCAGGGATTAATAGGTTGAGTAAATAGTTAAGACTTAGTTTTTGAAGAATGTAATTGGATTACAACTGCCTACAAGCCTGAAAGCTGTCTGCCTTGTATGATATACAGTATTTATAGTTCCTAAACTGTGGTTCACAAACCAGATCTCCCAGCAGTTTTACCAGGGCGTGTGAGTGGAGAAAAGCTGAAGGATTTTAACCAGAAGACGGAGCAGAAAAAAATAAGGTGAGCGTCAACTTTTGCTTCAGATTTCTTGTAAACAGACATAACTTGAGAGTGAGGGAAGCCAGGTCTGACTCACGGGGTCACAGGAGATACATCCACGATGCACTTTGATTTGAACTTGTGGTTTTCTGTTGTGAGATATCCCATGTATGTGACTGAAAACTTTTCTTCAGAGAGACGAGACTTAACTTTTAGGTGCCACTTCTTTTGGTTTCCTTGCTGCACAGTGTGGCTGAGGCTGAAAACAGTTAACAATAAATTATCTTATTAGGAATAAATCTGCCTCCTGTGAAATGTACGTAACTGAATTTGTTGGGTCTATTTCCACCACTGTATTTCAACGTCGGTCATCATGGTGGTACTTCAAGAGCTCAATATTTTCTCAGGTGGTATAAAAAAAAAATTGAGAACCACTGTGATATATGACACACATACAGAGAGAGACAGAGGGAGAGAGAGAGGGAATAACTCCTGAGGCAACAAACACACTTAAAGGTCCCCATAGATGTGAACAGAACAGTGGAAAGGAAAAAATATATATAGACAAAGCACTTGCTAGAAAAAAGGTTTAATGGCTGTCAGGTTTGCTTTCACGCACATACATACTTTCAGGAATACACACACATACACACACACACACACACACTAAACAATATAGTGTGATAGTGTGACAGACCTATACAAAACACACAAACATTCTTGTGCAGTGTTCTTAGTGAGGAAATATAACGCATTTCCCAGTCCCTTACATTAACCTTAACCAAAAAAAATAAATGCCTAAACCTCACCCTTAATCTCCTCTTGACCTAGATGCAGTTCTACCCCTAACCCTAAAGCCAAATCTTAACCCTAAAAAAGCCAATTAAAGATATGTTAACCATCACAACTAAATGCCAAACCCTTAAACTAAATCCTACATAAATTTAATTCTAACCACAACCCTAAAACCAGGTCTTAACCCTGAAAAGGCCCATTAAAACTGTGGGGGGTCAACCTAAATGTCCTATAAACTCCTATGATTTATATTGTTTTTGTTTTTTGGTCCTCATGAAGATAAACATACAAGTATAAACACCTTAACCAAGTTACAATTTAAATATAAACCCCAAACTTCACCAGTTCCTAGGAAATATTTAGAGTTCATGATTCATAGATGACACCATGATACAAGGCCAATGGAGGACTTTCTGTTCCTATGTGTGTGTAAGTGTGTGTCAGGCCAAGCATCCAAACAGACATGCAACTGTCTTGCTCTGCATTGTTGCACATAATACACATCATACAATATGCACCCTGGAAGTCCAGACAACAAGCACTGATATGAAAACTGACATCTCTATGTTAGATATTATAAAATACAGGATGAGTGACCTATAGATTATTAGTGCATCTGTACAGTCCCACCTGATGTAGGGAAAACCAAGATTGCTTCTCTGGGCTGTGAGCCAAGAGTCTCTCACACTCAACTGTTGAGGTTCTACCTCAGCAGGACCCGATTCTGGTCTCCATGAGGACTCCTGGACCTGCCACATATACCAGACTGTGCAAACCCGGTCTCATGAGCTTGTATTTGATATTTAGAGTTCATGATTCATAGATGACACCATGATACAAGGCTAATGGAGGACTTTCTGTTCCTATGTGTGTGTAAGTGTGTGTCAGGCCAAGCATCCAAACAGACATGCAACTGTCCTGCTCTGCATTGTTGCACATAATACACATCATACAATATGCACCCTGGAAGTCCAGACAACAAGCACTGATATGAAAACTGACATCTCTATGTTAGATATTATAAAATACAGGATGAGTGACCTATAGATTATTAGTGCATCTGTACAGTCCCACCTGATGTAGGGAAAACCAAGATTGCTTCTCTGGGCTGTGAGCCAAGAGTCTCTCACACTCAACTGTTGACATAAAAAAAGTTATTATCATAAACTAGAAGCAGAACATCAGAAAGCACTTTCATATTGAGTCAAGAGGAATGTGCTACATGTAGTGCTAGAAACTGAGAGAAACTACAAATGACTAGTAGTCTAATAACGAGGTAGATATCTGGTTATAAAACAACACTGTTCTCAAAAAACAAACTTTGTCAACATAAAAAAAACAAAAATCCAATATTAAGTGATCCAGTAGGCAAAAAACAAAAAGTGAAAATAGCCGGTGTATGTGTTAAGCATGTTTAAGGTCCAGTTAACAATTGTAAAACTAGTGCCAAAGACGCCAATATAAAGCCCCAAACCTGTCAACACATAAACAGTTTGAACAAATATTCATCAAATCTTCACCCTGGTAGAGTTTTTTTCCCTCTTCAAAATGTTTACCTGCTCATAAAAATACCTGCTTGCATGTGGACTGGGCCAAATTATGATGACACAAAACACCAAAAAGTGGCGATTCAACACAATAGACCTGGATTAAATATGTCCTCTATAACAGCAACTGTACGCAAACACTGCCACCAAGTCCACGTCAGTGGAAGCACTCCAACTGTAGACTTCTGTCATTTAAAAGCTTTATACCAAACAAAATAGAATGTCAAAAACAAAGTACTTGTTGCTACTGTTTTGATTGTACTTCAAGAACTATATCACATCAGCTTTTAATGTTGGCATAAATCCAAGTGCCTTTTTGTTGTCTCCGACGAGTGCTGCAGAAGGTAACAATGTTAGTGCAGACTAAGTGGCTCTGACGTCAATGTGAGTACCAAACAATATTAGAAGATGGTACTTGCTGGGGGATTTTAACGGGAGGTTTGTGTTTTGTTTTGTTTTTGTTTCCCAAGCGACTGCAATGCCCTAATCCTCACTTACCATGTGTTCCAAACAGTTCCGGATTGGAGGGGGTTTAAAGTAACCCCCTCCAATCCGGAAAAACACTACCTTATCACTTCATATGTAAACACAATCAAACCAATTTTAATACCAGTTGAAAATATTAACAGGTATTAATATTTTTGGGCCAAAAAAATATATGATTTATCAGTTTAACTCACTCAGAAACGCAGGCAATGTGCAACTAGCTTTCCTTATCATGTAGCATTATTTATTCATGCCCATTAAAACACGATGGCATTCAAACACATTGTCCAACATAGTTCAGTCACTTTGAAATTCAAATTTGTTGTCCTCTGTCCATCATTCAAACATCACTATCCACACTCACACATGGTCTTACCTTCATACACAGCTTTGAAGCCCTGAGCACTGACGGCAAAGTCTGTGGTAAACCACAAGGCCAATATAGATCCACTGCTGACTATGGGAGAAGGCAGCATGAATCCCGACAACCTGGAAAACACAAAGAAATGCTTAAAACAAACGTCTGCGAAACACAGCAAGTTGACAGTTGACAGCTGACTTCTGAGAGAAAATAATGAGCCAACATCAACTCTAAAAACTCGATGAGCAGCACAGTGAAGAAGTATGTGGCAGTGAAATCCAGGACTGATGTTGTGGAGGAGACCTCTGGCCCCGAGGCCATAAAAATGCCTGCTGGCCCAAAATTCTTCAAGACTTTTCTCTTTTTTTGTGTGTTCCTGAGTGTTCCTGCTCTCGGGTTTCCTGTCATCTTCTCAGTTGAAGATAAGAAAGAGTGATGGGAGTGATTTTCACACTCTCCTTAAATAAATCTTCAGTACACCAGTGAGGAACCTAGCCAACCATACAGTATATACTGTATATACCTGTATAATGAGCACAGGCAAATACTTAATTACAGTTACAGTTACAGTGCACTAAACTGTAAGGGGATGGATAAATGATTTAGGCAGAGGATTGGAAGGTTTATGAAGCAACAAAACACAAGTCAAAGACTTAAAATGTGTATTGTATATTAGCTACATTATTTACTGCCAAAATAATGTAGGTTAAAAACTGAATAAAGCCTGATAAAAATAACAAAATAACACTTTCAAAGTTAAGTCAAGATCCAAAATTGTGCATGTATCTTATGTATCTTAGTTAAGAAGCTCTATCATGACATCCATCAAAAAAGCAACATATTTCAAGTTACTGATGAAAAATCTGAACACAAACCTCAGACCCAGTTTAAGTGGAAGAAAGGAAAATTTAGGATACAGTAAATGAATAAAATACAATGTATTAGACTCTGAAGGTTGTGCCATGCACATTTTAGTTTCTTATAGATATTAGAACCATCTCTTTACACAAATTGATGATTATTTACAGGTGATGGCGCTCTCCTGGTTTTACCAAAACATGACCTCCAGTGCAAACTACAATGGCTTAGAAATGAGGAGGATTAACTAGTACTAGTACTAGTTTCAGCACCTCCAACCTGCGACAGTCTTGCTCTGAATGTGGTGGACTGTCCTGGCCTGGAAGCAAATTGTACCCCAGCACTTCTCACGTTTCCCACTGATCTATAGTCTGCTACGAATTTTCAGTTATATCGTCATTCCTAAAGTATAGCAGTACTGTAAATGTGATGGTGTGCCATGTAGTCTTGGTTGTCGTTATTATTGTAGCTTTCATGACTGATCTACTGCTAGTGTAGTGACAAATCAGTCCTGATTTTAGCCCCTCCGCTGGGTGCGGCTGAAGACCTGTTTTAACGCACTTCAGTGAATGGATGTCTTGGTCTTTGGGTTGAATTCCCTTTGTTTATTGTTTGTTTCAAGGTGGATAAAGTGGTAATGCAAGTATTTGTAACGTACACGGCAGTAAAAATGGTAAAAAGAATGTGCCATTTTCATTCAAAGTAGAGCAGAAAATTTAAATGCAGGTCTATGAAAGTGAGCTAACTGCACTGCAGTGTTAAAACAGCAGAAAATTATGGTAAATTTAGACAATATTTTTTTGTCCTTGTCCTTCACTACACACCAAAGTAAGATTATTTTTCATCATTTGAAAGGCCAAGGGGTGGAGCGGTGGGTGACACACACAAAAAAATACCAAAGACAGTCTGAAAAGAGAGGAAGACAGAGAGAGGGAAAATGTAGAGGTAACTACTAAGTCAGACAGAATGCACTGAAAAAATAAACAATTTTAATTCACTGAGCTCAAAGGAAGGACACAAAAGACAAGACAGGAAAGGATGAAGGGAGCATAATGAAAAGAGTCCAACAAACAGGGAAGAAAGGTGACTGAAGACTCTGAGAAAGGACAGGACAAAGATGTGACACTTGGAGTAAGGAGAAAGAGGAGACAACGGAAGTAACGAAGAAGAGGAACGTGTCGTGTGTTTTTCCCCTTTCATTTTTTTCCCCATTTTGCAGGTGTAAATGAGATTTTAAACACAATAGTGTCTAGCAGCTCTGACATTTTCGCCTTCAATTTTATGCGTTGACCCAGTGTTCCCACTCCTGTGTGTTAAGTTAGATTTTTATTTATTTAATTCTTCTTTTTTTTTTATTGAGACTGAGCATTCATCCCTCTGTGGCTGAGCTAAAGGATTACACTATTCATAACTCTACAACATGTTTATAAACTTCAATTTCTGCGACCAATTTTGAACATGCAGTGAAACCTAAGCTGATATAAATTAGTCCTTAATATAGAGTAGTCCAGGATCGTCTTGTACTTGTATAGTTACTAAACATTTATGTGTAACACACATGATCAAAGATGATTTCTGCCTTTGTCTAATACATGCACACTTGTGTCACGTTTTGCTAAAATCGCTCACACGCCATTTCATCATTTATATCATTTATCAATCTTTGATTGATGCATTTTCAGTGCATCTACTGTTTTACAAACTAGTTGTGATGTTCCACCATTTTCAGTGTCCACATGATCTTTTTTTTCCCATTTGAATGCCAAGCATGTTTAGTTTATTTTAGTTCAGTTTAGTTTAGTTTAGTTGAAAGGGGACAATGCAATTTCATAAAACACATGATTACACATGGTTAAAAAAGCCAGAATTAGCCAAAAGGCTAGTTTTCATCTGTAGTCCCCTGGCCATGATGTAAAAAGGCAGTAAAATGCATCTACAAGAGAAAAACATGATTAAACACTAGATAGAGCACTAATGTAATAAATAATATATGCATAACAAACTGTTAAGGGAGCACAGAACACACGATACCTATACAATATAATACAAAATACATATTCAAACACTTACTATACAATTAAGAAGTAATAAAGAATAAGGCATGATCAAAACATGAAACATCGCAACAGGTTTATCTTTTAGTGTTGGCAGCTATAGGTGCTGATAAGCCAGATTTTTTGTGAAGGCCTTGTATGTTGTAAGCAATTTAACCTCCTCCGGTACTGAATTCCACACACTGGCACTCCTCACTGACCATGCCAACTTACTGAAGGTGCTCCTGCGCAGAGGAGTCACCTCTGACAGAGCCTCGAGTAACACGCTCAGAGCTGTTTCTTTGGCTAACGAACTCTGCCAGAGGATCTGGAGCCAAGCTATGCAGTACTTTATAAATCAAGTTTAAATCTGCAAATGTATGAAGACTGTCCCAGTTTAAAAAACTGTATTTTTTTAAAATTGCACAGTGATGATAGTGCCTAGGCTTTTTTATCCATAATTTTAGTTGCTTGTTTGTACAGAACTTCCAATGGTGTTTAGTATTCTGACCAACCTGGGACCAACTGGTTAGGCAATTGAGGTGACTGAAAATCGTTGAATGCAAGTACATCTTTGCGGCTTCAGTTGACATTTCATTTCGAATTGCACATTCAGCTTCAGGAGAAACAGTAGGCAAATCATTCATATAAAGACTAAATAAAAGGGTGCCTAATATTGATCCCTGAGGGACTCCAGAGGTTAGCCTAGAAGAATCAGATCTGCAGTGTCAAATTCAAATTGATCCAGGATAAATAACCATATGATTTTTGACCTTTGGGACCATTCAATCACTCATTTTCTACCACTTTATCCTCCACATGAGCCTCAAGGGGGGCACTGTTGCCAATCCGAGCTGACATAAGACAAAGGACAGGGTACACCCTGGACATCCATCACAGGGTCACATAGAGACAGACAACCAGCAGCTCTCACATTCACACCTATAGTCAGTTTAGAGTGTGCAGTTAACCTTGCAGAAAGATTCTTGTTCCGACTCTAGGTCGAGAACCCCAGGTCTCAACCTGGAAAGCCGGGCAAGAGTGCAAACCACTGCACCAACTACACCAACTGTGTGCCCATTGTCCCACCTCTGGGACCCTTTTCTAAAATAATAACTATTTTGTATGATTTTCTTCATGTCACATACTGTCATAAAATATAATTTACTGTCACTTTTGGTACTGTTTTATTATGTTGTACAGTTTTACATTTCCTGCCAGGGACCATAGATGTAAAGCAGTGATGTTATTGCCAGCTGTGGCTTAGTGCTCATGTTGTGCATTGCCCCTGTTAAAGAAATAAACTGAACTAAACCAAAAGACAACAAACCTTTCAGCAAAACACATCATGTAAACCTATAAAGGATCACCACGTAATGTTCTGTTGGTCTCTCCAAGGAAGTAAAAATGTGTTGAGGAGAATAGAAGAGTGACAAGGAGAAGAACGAGGAGGCCTTTTTTTATGTGCACACGTGAATACATACACACACTAATACACACAGGCAGGTAGTGAGCAGAGCAGTAATTGTTTTGCTGTCAGTCCTGATGGACTGATGTAGTTTCACTGTACAGTATGTATCCCCGGTGTATCCCCCACGCCCCCACAACCTTCCCAGCAGTTTTCCCTCCTGATTCAGTCAGCAACCAAATCTTATGACTGTTTGAAAATCATACAGGGAAAAAAGTCTGCAGGCTTTAGAAAAGATGACTGTTTATCCAGCCTTTCTCCACCATTCAACTTGCTTATGTAATCACAAAGCCACTCGGTGATTCCAGTCGTGCTTCACAGTCAACCATCCAGCTTGCCTGTGTGCCTTTCTGTTGCTGTGTACATCTGTCTGACAGCCCATCTGTATCAGCCTGTTTAACAGTCTATCTCATGCTCTGCCTGCCAGTCTGCCACACTGTCGGCATGTCTCATGTTGACAGACCCTCATGTACTAAGGTTATTGTTTAGATTGGATGGTAGTGCAGTTATGAGGCATGCCATGGTATTGGAAAACAGCATCAGGGCTATTTTCATTATCATTACATGACCACACTTTTCACAGATTAGGCAGGAAAAAAAAAATCAAAAAAAACTTGGCATATGTGTAAACGATTCAGTCCCTCAAAAGATTGCAGCTGCTGCAGTTTGGCAGCCTCTCAGATTTGCACAATATGATAACAGAAACCCTGGAGATTTTGGTAAAGCTGTGTGTAAGATTTTCATGAAAAGAGTGACAGCTGGGAAATACAGCTGGGAATACTTCAGAATTGGCATTCCTAACTTGTAGCCAGTGACCCTCGATCTGGGGCCCAAACATGACCACCGAAAAACAAATGAAATAAGGAAACGCAAAAGCTACAATGGATGAGGCAAAACCCCAAGACACACAGGTAGAATCTGATATTGTTGTGAGAATATTATTTAGTTGTTTTTGGCCTGCAGCTGTTGTTTTATGCTATGATGCTGTGTTTTGGAATTATACTGAATTTCAAAGCAGGGATGCCTTACTATAAACTCTTACCCGTATATATTGTGCCTTCTGTCAACTACAATAGACTCGCAGTGGTACTCTGGGTTCTCCGCAAACCATAGGAAATTTTTTTTGTTATCATGTGCTTTTGCTTTTTATCTGTGGTAAAAAAAACACAGACAAAACTGAATGGAGAATCTCAGCTGCTTAGTGCAAGCTAGTCTCTCTCCTCTATAGCTGATTCACATGTCAACTCATACCACTGAACCAATTACATGTGCAGAAAAACAACAAATAGTGAGACTAAGGGCTCTAATTTCGTGGCGCAGCGCAAGGAGGCGCAGCCACAAAGATGCCAGGCAGATGCCAGGCAGAGATGGGTGTGGCTGCCCCAAAGGGAGCAGTGTTGACAGATTCAGCTTGGTGCAGTGACAATTTCGTGCCAAAAGGTTGCGCTGAAGGTGTGTTTGGGCTCTAATTTCACAGACCAGGCCAGGGGGGTGTGTCCGGACGCATTTGCAAGTTTTGTCCACAGTGCAGGGTGTGCAACCGAGCTCCTCTCCTTACCTTTAAAGTTTCATTTCACCATGGACTAAGGAGACAGCTACAGTGTCAGAGAGAGGAAAACGGGCGGATGATGCAAAAGGAGCCAAAAGGAGGTCAGAGGAGTACTTGCACCTAGTGTGCACCCTGCGCTGTGCAAGAAACTTGCAAAATGCGCCTGGACACACCCCCTTGGCACGGCGCACTTGCCCTGCCCCTAGCTTGGTCTACGAAATTAGAGCCCTAAGACTTAGTCAACCAAGTTGTAACTGGCCATAATGTCATGACGTCAATATGACATCTTATAGCACTCCATATTGAAGGGTCTACGTCAAAAAGAATTGGAAAAAAATCATGCCTAAATGTGAATGAGGAAAATGGTGGGGGTAGAGCTGGGGTTATAGGAAATGGCTAACATGGGATTGAGCCTGATAATCTCAGCCCTCTGTTTAAAAAAAAAAGAAAAAAAAATAGTATAGGAAGTCTAGATGTCTATGAGCACCAAAATAGAGCTGTTTTCCAGTCTTGTAACAATGGCTTTCATAGAAGATACTGTGAAGTAATTTGATTTACTTTACTTCTTAGTCCCCCTTTCAATAAAAGTTATTTCGAGCATCCAGTTTACTTCTGCAAATGCACACATCTAGGTCAAAGCACGATGACCTTTATCATTTCACTGCAGGTGAATATTGGAGCTATAAGAAGTCCACCAAGCAGAAAACCTCAATAGCTTTTACAATATTTAAAGTGATTAGAAACTGTAAATTTCCCTGTAAGTCAGTGAGCCAACTCACACGGAACAGATCAACTGTGAATGTAGAAAAAGAAATGCATTGATGTTTCACATCTAGGATTACGCGTTGTCATTTCACAGAGCTAAAAACCGAGGGAGGCACTGTTAACTTCTCCTTAAGGAGACGTAGGCATAGAGGCTGCACCTGCATCGTTGAAGGAAGTTAGCTTCTAAAATAGGAGTCATGTGAGTTATGGTGGCAGCAGACAACAGCTTTAAAAATGCAAAGATTCAAATGGTCTCATAAGCTGTGTGCATAACAAAAACCATTATTTAAATAATAAAAAAAACTATTTCTCTTTTTTCAAAACTACACACTTGAAAACTTAAGAATCATCTTTTTCTTGTTGCCCAAATAAATAACTCCAATACTTCATATTTACCATTAAAAATTCCTAGGTGGCCTATGAATTTGATTGTGTTACTATAAAAAAATCTTACCCTTGCTCTAAATGTTGGTGAGCTCATTCGTTAACAGTAAATATACCACTGCCAGTAAATTAATATGATATTGAACAACTGATATTTAATGTTGATCTCTTGTCTCTTCTATTTTTAAGGATTTATGTCCATATAGAACGGTGCTGACTGACTGTGCGTCTTCTTCTGTGGGTGTTGTGCAACGTTTTCTACCACTGTGTTTGACACCCTGAATCAATCACACCTTAACAATGCCAAATCAAGAGTGATATCGGCAGCCTGGGAATTTTAACACCTCACAGGTGAAAAAAAGCTATAAACAGACATTTATAGGTTGACATTGGGGGAATCCTGACAGGACTAAGGAATATTGGACTTATTTAGTGACCCTTTTACTGTGGCTGTGATGGGAAGCATATTGTTTTGGAGCAGGAAAGCAGGCCGAACTAGAAAAAAAATGCTCAGATTTCTCCTACTCATGTCAAGTCAGGCTGAATGCAACAGGGCTCTCATAAAACATGACTGATCTTTTCTGAAATGAGGATTTCTAAAATGCGAACAAGCCAAGTCCTAACACAATATGGCTAAAAGGCATTTTACAATGTACTTTACTTTTCTTTGCATGTATTGGCAGATGGAAAACCCGCTTAGGCTAAAGCCGTACTACTCTGTTTTCATTTTAAAAAGAAAACTACCCAGATGAGCACTTCAGCTTTGTATTTAAACTAAT
Organism: Brachirus orientalis; assembly: GCA_016785285.1. NCBI lineage: Eukaryota > Metazoa > Chordata > Actinopteri > Pleuronectiformes > Soleidae > Brachirus > Brachirus orientalis. The sequence goes on from JAFBJR010000172.1 coordinate 11,531,343, forward strand.
ATGTATCCTGTTCCTGAAAACAACCAATCTACAAATCATATTTCACATTTGCATACACTGACGCAGGGATGAAAATGTCTGATTTTACTCTCTGCCGTTGTTTCGTTTTGAGTGTGAAACAGTAATAATGAAAAGTGGATTCCCTTTATTAAACCAATGTCAAGTCAAACTGAAAAGTAACTCTTGCTTTTCATTTACATTTTCTTAATTGCATACTTCTTGGTTTTAGGTGCTTGAAAAAAACAATAGATTGTGAAATTTGGGGGAAATAAACCAGACGTACTGTGTTATAAAATGAAAGAATAGTGCTGGATGTTGTCAGAGTAGGGCTGCACAATTAATCGAGTAATTGAATTTGAAATATGACTAAGTGCAATATCCAAATATGAAGATGCTGCTATGATGAAGATAAAATATGTGAAAAATCTACATTTTCATGAAATTCTGCAGTGCTGCAAGAATTAACCACCCTAAAAGTCTTGCTCTTCAGATGAGGAAATATGTTTTTAATATGACATAATGTAATGTTTTAAAACATTTTAAAGTAATACAAATTATGAATCATAACATAATTGAAATAATTAAAATCACAACATTTGTAAAAAAAATAATTGCAAACTATTTTTTTGCAAGTGAGGGTTACCACCAAGTAAAACACCATCAGGTAAAAGTCAGTTTACTGGTCAGCTTTGACTAATTTAAACACTCCTTTCCCAGCCCTACTGCATTCACACAAATTGTCATTATAAAACAAGAGCTTGCATTGTATGGACAGGGTAAAATACATGACATTTAAAAAACATTTATCTAATGTAAAAAAAAGACTACTACGAAAGATAGCAGCAATTCATATCTTTGTTTCCCCATATATATACTGGCTCTGACATGTTGAAAAACAATCTGTCACACAAACCAGAGATGAGCCCAGTGTGTAAACTCATAAAACAAATATTACTGTTTTCCAACATTGCGTTACAGGGCATGTGGCTTCTTCTTGCCAACACTAGATATACCTGACACTGGTACAGTAGATGCATGTCCCTAGCTGAAGCTATTTGTTTCCACCTGTCATTCTGGGGGCGCAATCCATTTTTAACTCTCTCTGGCAGAACACTAGTCTGTCAGTGACACCACACAGTTCAGAGTAAATGGACAGACAGGCAAGAAGTGCTTGTTGAGGAGAAAATAGGGACCGAGAGGGAGAGATGGGGAGAAAACTTGAAAAGAGTTCAACACAATAACAACAGATTTTTACTGGGAGAGATTTTGATAAGACCAACAGAAAAATAAAAGCACAAACACAACTAGACAAGGCAACTTCTGAAGAGATTGCAATGGGACTGTTGCCCTCTTGCCAAGCTGAAGCCAATCTGGCATGCTGCATTGAACTGATATGAATGAGAAGTTGAAATGATGAGTTAAAGTTTCTAATTGAATGTCTAAATGTTTGTAAAGAAGTTGAAAGTTATAAGTTGAAAACGGTGCCCATAGAGGACTATGCATGACGGGGACATCCCTTTACCCAAGTCAGGCCTAAATCGTATCATACCAAGTGAGTTGGTTACTGCACGGTCATCAACCGGGGACCACTGCTCATTGACATTTCACCAATTCATTCATTCAATCATTCATTCATTCAGAAAGGATTTGTTTCATTTGGAATTTACAATTCACAGTTGACATGGACTCAAAATTCAATGATCTGATTGTGGTGTGTGTACATATGCATCAATTGTTCCGTTGGAATGAATTATTTTAACATGGGCAGTGATGTCTAATTCTCCAGAACTAGAAGCAGAAGAAGCTTCACTTCTGCTTCCATAGTAAATGCTGTCCGTCTCATTTTCCTCCTCCTCTGCATCTGTGACTTGCATGTATGTTCATTATTCTATTTTGGAATGAAAAACAGCAGTAAACCAAATGGAAATATGTCGCATTTATGGGGATTAGACGTGTGATAGCACACATATACCAGCCTTCTTGTCCGGAATTAACTTTGTAAGTCATTTTTGGTTTGGTTGTCACATTTTTACAAAACTAAATTAATCAACAAATGTGTCTACGTTCTGGTAGAAAATCATTCATAGAGAGAAAGGTTGTCTTTAAAAATATTTTGAAGGATTCCAAAATTCTAAATGGACTGGATAATTAGGGACATTATAATTCATCTGTCTTAGTTATAAAAGAGTATGGGACAGTTTGGCAGCAAGCTAGCCACTGTAGCCTCAAGCTAACATTTTGAAACAGAGAAGAGAAGAGAAGAGAAGAGAAGAGAAGAGAAGAGAAGAGAAGAGAAGAGAAGAGAAGAGAAGAGAATGGTTCAAACACATTTCCTGCAGCAGGAAATGAAAAGACTGATTTCACAAACAAACACACAAACATACAGGTTTGCAGAACTATCATTTTAGAGTTATCCAAAACCTTAACCATAACCAGTTAATGTGCAACCCTAAACTTAATCTAATCACAATTCAAATCCTGACCCTAAACTTAACCAGAGCCTCAGAAATGAGGTTCTGCCTCATCAGGAGCTGGTTTTGTCTCCATGAGGACTATTGTGTTTCTGCCAGAAAGGGTCACACACAGAAAAACAGGAAATACATATTCACTTAAAGTAATGAGTGAATATGTGTCAGGACACCATGGCAGTCGGGGATGAGTCCAGCAACCTCAGTGATTCTCTGGTGTTTGTGTCATCACTATATATCAATTAACTGAACTGACTCCACCCACCAATTACCACATTGCCAATCTGTCTATCAGATAGTAAAACAAAAAAAAAAACATCATTGTTCCCGCATGACATCATCCAACAAATATATTATTCTAATATTTTACAATTTAAGAAAAAGTTTTAAAACCATAATGATGGATAGATGGCAATGACAAGACTAATTAGGTCGTTAAGGTGTTTTTGTGTTTCATTTAATCTGCATTATTAATATTCTGTCAATACTATACCTTCAGTTATGAGCATTAAATGATATTTGGAACAATACCAAGCCTAAGACAAAAAAGGTGGATATTTTACGTCAAACAATCTTGAGTACCTCAAAAGATATTTCCACAATTAGCATTTATACTTGCTGTTTGCTGTGCTGACACTGAGGTGAATGAATATTTATCAAGACTGGAGCCTAAAAGCAGCATTTCCTTTGCTTTGAACTCAGAAAATGCAAATGATAAAAACCTTTAGTACCAGCCACCGTCTTGCAGTGTGTTAATTATGGCAGGAAATCATAATATATGTCTCTTTCTTATGATACATAGTTAGAGTTTGAGTACAAATCACATTCGCTTTGACTGAAATAAATGCTGCCAGTATTTCTTTGCCTGATTTCCAATTTGCATCTATTTTGCAATTATTACGATTATATTGCACAAATACCCAGAAAAAAAGCCACCGTAATTTCAGGTCACAATAGGTACAAAAAGCTCTTCAAAATCCCAGCGGGACTGATTTGTCTAAGCTATGTTAAGGAACAGGAGCAGGGCAGCAGGAGAGTACGAACAGGCAGCTGGCATCAAGCCACATCTCATCTGGTCGTAAACCAGTGTTTTCTAACTCTGAATCTGGCACTGACATGGGTCACTGGTTACTTCAAGTGGACCCTAAAAAGAGCATGTTATATTGAATGAGGATCTCAGGCTGAATAAGGTTGTGAAATGGGGGGGGGTTCCATGTGATAAAAATCACTGATTGTTAGATGACAAGCTGACGGAGAACATATATTCACTGGACCATAAACGGAGCAGCTGTTTCAAGGAGTAGAACAATAGTCTGACATGAAGCCCTGCTGTTCAGAAAAGATGTTTGTCCGGTCATGACATAAGAAAACATTTCACTTGAGCTGAAAGTTGGATTTGTCCTGCCTCGCAACATCTACAGTAGCCAGTGTCTGTGGCAAAGACTCCAGAACATAAGAAATCTGTGAAATTTAAATACTAATCATTTTCTGAAGGTAAGCCAACCTAAAACATGGCAACAGGTATTTAACTGCATTTTATAAATGCTCAATGTGCCAGGAACCAACAGTAGCAAGGGTTTGTACCCAAGACTCTGGGTCCTTTAGACTCAAGTACTTTCCGTCTGTGTAAAAGATGGTTCGTTTATACATATATTGGATTTTATTTGCGTTTCCTGGGAACAAAGGAAATTATGCTTCATTTCCTATTGACTTTCTCATGTACACAGACCAATTAAGACCCCAGAAGTAACCAAATGACAGATGCAACAGTTTTCTATCTCTGTTGTGTTAAACTCACTTTAGACAAACCTTCACACAATGAATTGCAGAACAACTAAAGTCAAAACTGGCACAAAGCCTGACATTGGCTCTTTTCCATCAGCAATGTGGAACACTTGGAACAAAAAGCTAAAAGCTGTGAATGGGAGTTGTGTGTACATGCCAGACAAAAGGGGCTCTGCCTTTGTTTATTCATCTGAGAAGACAAAAACAAAAGAAGAAGAAAATGACAAAATGGTCAAAAAAAAGAAAAATTGTCAATAATAAAAAAAAAGTCAATAATCCAGATTAATATCCAAAAAAAATAGACCAACAAGTCAAGTGTATCAGCTTTTTGTCAATTAAATGGCATAGTGATATTTAAGATGGCTTTCAGCCCAAAACATGACCTGTGTGCAGTCAGTCATGCTTACAGGTAAACATACAATGCTGTTACACACATGCACTTAAATGCAAACATAAACACCAGATCCTGTAGTCGCTTTACTTGATATAGATTGTTTAATGTGAAGTTCAAAGTTCAAACTTGACTCTACACATACACACCAGTACATCAATTTCATACCCTAAGTCTCATACACGGATTTATTAGAACATTCTTAAGAGCAAAGCAGACGAAACACACTAAATTAAATATTCATAAATATATATTAAATATTCATACACAATCTATTAAATCATAAAAGTACACATAGTCATGTACAACAGTCTAAGTAAAACAGATGATACAATATATAAAGATAATATAATATAATATAATATAATATAATATAATATAATATAATATAATATAATATAATATAATATAATAAGCCCTGTTTTCATGCATCACATTAATCAAGGCAAATATACATAGTAACCTAAGTAGTTCCTGCAGCTATAATTTAAATTCTGCTGGCGAAATAACATTGAAATATGTGTAAAATGTACCGTGACTCGCTGTCTGGACTGTATGTTTGTATGTGACTGCATGTATTCATGCTGTGGCGTGTATTTCTGCTCTACAGTCATATAAGTTCACTGTGTTTGTGTGTGCTTTTTTCAGTGTGTAGGCATCGTGAGGTAAATGTATTGGTTTTTGAGGGTGAATGCTTGTGTGTGACCACATTGGAAAAGCATATAATCCAGCGCTTTGGGCAATATCAACAGAGAAAACCACTGGGCTAAAGCTTTTTTTAAAGCACACACACACACAAGTTTGTTCAGCTCTACTTTTACGGACTGACATCCATACATTTGGACAACCTTAACCAGTTCCTAAAAATGAGGTTCTTGCTGATTAGGACCAGGTTTTGTTCTCCATGAGGACTATTGGTTCTATCAAGGTCAGTGTCTATGCCAGAAAAAAAGGTCCTAAAAAGGTAACAAATAGAAGCAAACACAGACACACACACACCCACACAGTGTGGAGGAGTAAAGCCTTATTTGACAAACCATTCAAACTGATTCACTATGCTTCAGAGAGACTAAGAGAGAAGGGAAGAAAAGTAGAGTGACGATTAGAGACAGGAAGCCAAAAGTAGGATACCCCCCAACACACACACACACACACACACACACGTCCTCTTCTCTACCCTCTCTCCCCATCACATTCTATCCACTCCCCTCTCTCTCATGATTTGTTTAGCAGCCTTTGACATGTGTCCTCTACATGCCTGCGTGCACGTGTGTGTGTGTGTGCACGATATCTGTAAGGTAAGTGAAAGACTTCTGACAAGGTGTGAACAATAAAAGCTCCTACAGTCACATACGCTCACAGGCCTGAGGGAAGGGCACCCTCACACTGTGCATTATGCACATGTGCTTATAAATATACAGTACATAGAGTCAGCAAGACTCTCACATCTAACGTGTGCACACACACACACAAATGAACATCTACCACAAACTTCCTGCATGTTTAGCTCCAAAACAAAACTTATTTCCCACAAGACAACAAAATTTATTTTCTCTGTATCAGTTAGAGAATACGGCCGATAAAGAGCAATGACTTGTTTCTACTCTGAAGTTAATTCACCGCTGACAGGAGCAGCAAAGTGTTTGGATCAAAAACCCCAAACTTAAGGTTGGAATAAGCTGTAACCCGATACAACTGAATCCACGGTCGCCTAAAGACAACATGAAAGAGAGCAATTTTCTCCATTTCAGGCAGTAAAACAGGTAAAACTTGCCTGAAGTTGGGTTATTTTATTTTATATTATTTTATTTTCATTGGGTTTGTACAGCTTTATTCTGTGTCACAGTCCTCAGCCACATATTCTTGCATTATGATGAACATCAGCTGCTATAATATATTCAACAACTCATCAACTCATCAACGCCACCGCTGAAAATAATCCCCATAAAAACACTTAATCTTTTAAAAAGTATTATGTAGGCTAAGTTTGTCTGAAAAAAAAATACATACACACATATATATATATATACTGTATGTGTGTGTGAGAGAGCTTTTGCTCACAAATCAACAAACTGGCTTAATGAAACAAATAGATTCAAACTCCACGTGCATGTATTTTGATTAATTTCATTTTCAGCCGATACTCTAACTACTTATCTATTTTGGACAATTTTTAATACTTTCAATTGTGCCTTCATTTATCTCATTTAAAAATGTTAATCATGTCCTTGTTTGGTATCGTTTTTAGCACAACATTACCTACACACTGTGTCTGTGGACTAAAAATAACCAAAGAGAAACAAAATCCAATCAGAAACTGCATCTGTTTACAGTGTTACTGTTTACCGCATTATGTAAGTGTTGCCATTTTACTAGTTAGAAGTGAGGAAATCAATAAAGCCATTTGTAGCAATTGCAGAAGACAGCTTGGTGAATGCATGCAGTCTTACAGCCTAATATTTTGGACAGAACAGCTTATCCTCCCCGCATGTCCTGTAAAGTCATGAGAATTTAATAGTGTAAGGCAAATGTAAATAAAGACAGAGGCAATAAAACAGAAGGTTAAATTACTGGGAAATAAAACATGCAGCTTGTTGTTAAGCACATTCCCTGGTGTATAAAGCATGACTGACATGAAAGAATCCCTGTCCTCCTCCTCCTCCTTCACACACTTACTCATCCACGTTTGATTGATTGCCACCCTTCTGCTGCAGCTGTAATCCTTCACTATATGCTTCGCAGCCAGGCAGAAAAGTTGGACAGGCTAGATCGCTGTGTTTTCTGCTTTTTGCATTTACAGTTAACAGGGAGATTTATAGTCCTTAATTAATTTGCACTTTTGAATATGTTATTGTGAATCATATATTTTGTTCAAACATTGGTTCATCTATTGTCTCTAGATGACTGATGTGCACTGAGAACAGTGTTAAGTTAATTACAAAAAGGCAGTTTTTTTTTTTTGACATTTGCCTGCAATGGCAGTGAACACTAAGGTATACAATTATAACAACAATGTCAAGGTATTTTAATTTTTATGGAAGAAAGAAGCTATTATTCTAAGTAGGGCATTTTAGGCAATCTTCCCTCAAAAAAAATAAATTCAGAAGAGGATCATTAACTCATGAGGACAAATGAATGAAACTTTTCATGTGAAGGAAGGAGGTGGAGGCACAGATGGCATTTTGAATGTTATTGCGCTCTAGCAAAGGAAGAGCAGGGCTGAGGAGGACTTTGAAAAAGTGGACCATCTCAGTATCTGGATAGGAAAATAATAAATTGCCTTTTTATGTTATTGAGCAGTACAAAACTTAAGCATCCCCCTTTTCAATTAACCAAAGTAAATCACTGCTAAAATGATGATTGCCTGAGGACAGGAAGGACTGTGGTGTAATAACTGTGTTTCATTTTGTTGAAAAAGCAGTTTTAAGAAATTAGCTCTGCTTCAAGTGTGAGAACAATTCAGCATTAGTGAATCAGGTGTAGAAACCTAAAAAATGACTCAGGCAGTCAGAGCCTGAGCACAGTGTCTAACATTTGACACTGACAGCTAAATGAAGTAGAGAAAAGTCCAGTCAAGCTTCTCTTCATATATTTAGTTTTCTGTGTCCTGTCCTTGTTTCTATTTTTTTTCCCTTTTCCCATAATTTAGATGTTTTTAGCAACAGAAGATCAGATCAGATTAAGCCATCAGATTAAGTCCACATTTCATATGTTGATAAAGTTACATTTTTAAAGCAGCAATAAAGATTATGTGGCTCAAATAGTCTTTTTCATTTTCACACTGTAGGCTACATTAAATCATTTGCACTTCCCTTTCAACTTCATTTCCCTTTATTATGTCTCACCCCTCATACTGTCTCTCCTGTCCTCTTCTTCTCATGTTTAGCTCTTTCTTTTCTTGTCTCAGTTATTGACACCACTCTGACATTTCCTGCTCTCCTCTCACTCATCGCCGATTTTCCGCTACATCCCTTCAAAGACCAAAAGGGATTTCACGGCATCATGGTGGCCACCCACCACGATGTCATCAATCACTGCTTTGTGAACTGTCATTTTGTCATTTTGAAGCTGTGAGTTTTGTGCCCTCTTTATAAAAATAATAATAATGAAGGTGTGAAGCTCTCAGAGAGCGCACAGACCAGCAGATTGATAAGCACAACACCTACTGCCCATTGCACCATAGCCACAATTTGATTAATTTTGTCTATTTTATTCAAAATACGATCATTATTTATAAAAAGCGACATGAAGCTAGATTGAGGAAGTCCAGCATATGAGACCATAAAGTGAGGAAAAGTGGGTATACTGAAAGTATAATGTTTATTATGTTATACAACTAATAAAAAGTTGGGTACTTTTCTTATAGAAACCAGGGGAATTAGCCCAGTTATGGTCAATGGGGCAAATATAGGTTTTTCATATTGGTGTGACTTTCAGGAATCAGAGATCACATCTATTATTAAATACAGTTGATGCTTCAGACCGGAATTTCTCCTCCTGAACGCCAATAAATTCCCAAGAGATTGCTGCGTACTTCACTTTAACATTCCTGAGATAAACATTACCGTAAATCACATAGGTAAGGTCACATTTTATGTTGTAGGCCAAACCATCATTAAAAATGTGCCTCATTAAAAATGTAGGCTGATTACTTGCGTGGGTTAAGGTGGCGACAGAGATGCTGCTGCAAGAGGATCGGTTATGCAAATCCAACAGGCCATTTTAACTGGTACCTTCCTCTCACTGTGACTCAACCTTTACTTAACTGCAGTGAAGAAACATTAAAGAACTTCAAAACCACAAGGTGGACATCCACACAAGTGGTTTTTGTGACAATGAATGAGAAAATGTGAAAACATGTCACTGCTTGGGATAAAAAAAAAAAAAAAAGCTACGTGGCCCCTTCATTTGTTGCACTGAAGCAGATGGAACCTTAAACACACTTACTGCGATCCTGATCCTCAGCTAAATAGAAAACACACAAACGCAGTAAGAAACGATAAACAAAACAAGGTGTTTTCACTGCCATCAGTTGTTACTTTTACATACATACAGTAATTTTTTTTTTCTGACACAGTAAAAAAAAACTAACTTGAAAAAACATCTTAAGGGAATACAGATTTCTAGTTAATGAATATGGAAATCATAATATTGTGGATCCCCTCACCTGTTTCCACGGAGCATGGCAGTGGGCATGTGGGTGAGAGACATATTTTAATTTCAAAAACCTCAATTTCAGCACACCACAGTGTTACTCTCCCCCTTTCCCCCTCAATCTCTTCTCTGTTGTCTCTTCTGAATCCCTCAGTCTTCTTATTTTCCATCTCCTCCTCCCCACTTGCCACAAATTTCTTTGAAATTTAAATCGGATTGAAATGCAAACATTTGTGCTATAAACTCGAAAGTCACTTTCATGACGTACATTCGGTGCTCACAGAGAGTAGGAAGAGAGAGACGTGACCATGAGAAGGAGAGATCGTTTTGAAACCTCTGAATTATAAAAAGTGATTCCCCACACACGGCCAGGTTACTCATATTTACAGCTGCCAAAGCATCACTGGTATACAAGAGAACACCACCTTTTATTGATTCAATAAATCAATTTTCTCAAATGATCAATTTTCCTTCTCACTACCACTCCTATTCTTCCTTTACTCCGTTTCCTCTCAATTTTGTCAGATCAGGAGTCAACCACCCATATTTTAGAGAAAGAAAAAAACAGCTTACATGTAGAGAGAAATTTTCAGGATTTTTTGGAGAAGATGAGCATAGCATGTCTCCGTGGAGCAAATATTTCTGACACTAATCTGTCAGCTGTCAGTCTTCAATCAGCCCTCGTCTTCAGTTGCTATAGTAACCTTGCGGTCCTCTGTGGTTTTAAAAAGAGACTGAGATGAGCCCATAATTTTTATGTGCAGCAATTGGCTACAGGGATAGAATTATGCAAAGTCTGCTGACTCACTGGATGACAGGAGACTTAGTTCAGTTTTTTGGGGAACTGTACTTTTTTTTTTTTGAAAAACCTAAAGAGACATTCACATTGAGACGTGTCCACTGGCGAGATTAGTTAGTTCCTTTCAAAGGTGACAAGATAAAATCCTCTTAAAGGTAAATACACTTTATCCAGCACTGGGGTTTCTCACAGAAGCACATACCAGCTAAGAGAAGAGCTAAAAAAGTCACTGTTACATTTGTATATTCAGGGTTTTTATAGTTTGTGTGGTCTTGTGATCATTAGATTATAGATACCTGTTCTGAACCCATCAGAACTCCTCAGGATCAGGACCTGGTTCAAACAAATATTTTGAAATGGTATTAGGATATGGGTCAGGTTCAATTGGCTTGAGCAGCTATAGAGTATGTGCCTAGCACCATATATAGTCCTATTCACTTTCTAATCTAAATACATAGCCATGAACACTAACCATGGTAACAATTGTTTGTCACACTTTACATTAACTGCATTAGGCTCAGGTCTAGTTCAGAAAAAATAATGTGGCACAACCCACATTCTAGTGCACATGAGGTCTACATGGCATCTTTATTGATGCACCTAGTTAAAGTTTGCACACATGAAGGGAATGTTAATGACTGAAAAAACAGGTAACAAGGTTAAGCTGTGCTCATCATACCCCTCTTTAATTAAAAGTGCATAGCTTTTCAATACAAACAAATGTCCATTCAATTCAAAATAGTTCACAAAATACTGAGTAAATTCATCATCACCACACAACTCTCTCTCTCTCACTGTCTCTCAGTATGGCAGGGTTTAGTTTTCGTGTCACCAGTAACATTCCCACACTGCAAACAGGTTGGAATATGACTGAAAACACAAAGACGCGCCAATGAAAACTTTCAGAAATAAATCTACTGCTCAAATATCTATTCGTTCAGCAATTTGACAGGATAAAAGCTTGATGCTCCGCCCACCTCCGCACTGTCTCAGGTTCCAAAGAACCATTTTCTCAACTAATGTGACTTAGTTTCTGTTCACCAAGGCCACGCAGAGGCAGAATAATAACACCAACACCAGCAAAAGTCACCAAAAGTTACACACTGTTGTCCATAAGATAATTTCATAAAGTAGTACGGAAAAAAAATCTTCAACAAAAATCTACACAAGCACAAGTGTGTGAAAAGACACACTCGCACACAACAGCAGCAACCACAGACATCATTGTTCCAATTATCCACACTACTGGCTGCCCACATAAGCAAATTTGACATTTATCACTCCCACCAGGCTGTTTCCCACAGTCATATTCACAGTATTTTGTAAATATGACAATATCTAAAACTGAAACAGAAACATTAAAGTCAAAGAACAGTACATAATCAAATATTGTGAAATACCAGTGTATATATAGCTTATATCTAGCTTTATACAATTTGTTCAGCTTTTTCTTTTGTCTTGATGATCACCCACAGCACATTTACATGTTGAGGTTTTTTTCTGCTACCATACATCAGTCTCACACTATACAGGCAACTTGGGGGTTCATTGTTTGGCCCAAGGACACTCTGGCACCTGAACCACAACTACTGTACCTTCTTCAGAAACACTTCCATCTGGCAGGAAAGAACCTGGAGGAATGGAGAGTAAAACTGAGCCAGTGAAAGAGTGACTAAAATAAGAGATGAAGGGGAATCGACAGGTGGTTGACATAGGGCTCAAGTGAAACTGTAAACGAAGTTGCATTTGTCCTTGGCAAACGCACACACAGAAAAGATGGAGAACGTCAGTGGAGCAGTTTTAGCAACACTATGAAACTTTTGCTAGATGTGCTGTCGCTGTAGCAAATGCACCACTTTAAAACAATGATGTAATGTGAGACTTTGGTGGAAGAAACACTGCTCCATTCCCTCTCAGTCAGTAATACTGTATATAAAAACAGCCTTTTTTTGTCTAATTATTCCCAAAGTGTGGGTTGTGGTCCCCTAAGTGTTATTTTTTTTTTTATTTTTTTTTTTTGCATTTTGGGTTAATTTAAAAGCAAATAATCATGAATAATAAAACACAGCAATATTGTTTAAATTCCTTTTTTAATTTTTTCATAGACAGTCTTTAGACTTTGTAGCAGGTGTTACAAGATTGCATACTGTAATTCACATCTTCCTGTGCTGTGTTGGGTTGCTTTCAGGTGATTAGCCTCGTTTCAGAATTTCAACTACCACTAATGCATTCTTCAGTTTTGAACAGCAGCTTCAGTCTGTTTTTTTTTTTTTTTTGATTTGAAGAGTACAAAAAATGTTCACTGTTGAATTAGGCAGCACTTTTGTTCAGCTAAAAGTTTGCATTTGACCCATTAAAATTTTTATTTTCTGATGAAGTTATAAACTAGAAATGTGGAAGCATCATTTGTTTATTTTTTTACTCTGATATCAAAGCACGCTGCGTTCGGTACTTTGATCTATCTGGGGGAAAAAAAGATACATTTGGAGACATTTCAAAGTCTGGCTTTTTACTAGCCAGGTTTTCTACCTTGATGTGTCTAAAACAATCCATTTTTTTTTTTTAATCTGTATTTTCAAGAGGTGTGGATTCCATTTTTACTCAGTCAACAAACACCCGAGGGAAGCGAAAACAACAGGCAATTATCAGGGAGTAATCCAGCTCAGATGTTCTAAAAGTGACAGCCAGTCAGTCAGTCAACCAGTGTGGAAAGCAAGGCTTAGGGCCTTCTGTCTTAATGCCTACATATTTTACATCTTACGATTTAAGAAGTTTTGCAATGCAAAATATAAATCAAATGCTATGCCTAAGGGAAAGAGAGAAAGTGGCTGTTACTTTGGTTGGATCTGACTGCTACCTTGTAAAAAATCACAGTTTAAATGTATCTAAGGTAATAATACTTAAAAAAAAAAAAATCATTTTGTGCAAATTACTGCAGTTGACACAGCACTTAACCATAAAATGGACAAAACAAAATGCAAGGTCGCAATGTTAACTTTGACAACAGCTATGAAATTAAAATGTATGTAATGACAGCCCATTAAAAGTATTACTGTCAAAAAACTACAAAACAAAGAGTAGTATTTAGTAGCGGGCAATTTAGAGTGTTCAGCATGATTCTGGACATGTGAGAGGAAACCAGATTAGCAACATTCAGGAAATTAAAAACACACTGACATTTTTGTTTCTGTTGTGTTCATTTATAAAGATCAAATCCTGCAGCTTTGGGTGGCCGACAGCAAGAACTTTCCACCACTGTACCTCATTTATTTTTCTTCTTGCAGCGAAAAACACAAAGAGCCTTTAAAAAGTTTCACTTGTTGTCACTTTGATTCCGTATTTTTGTTTCACAGCTCTATGTGTAAACAAAGAAAGGAAGCAGAAACTCAGAAGTTTCACTTAAGTCAATCGTCTGTGACGAAAACGAATCCAGATTTAGAGTAAATTGAACTTTTACAGCATTCTGAATGAATGAGACTGGGATTTATTTTAACAGCAATATTACAGACTTTGAATGTGTGTGTGTACTTGGTATTCCTTATGTCATGGGGACTTACGTCTGTTTATTCTGTCACATTATGGGGACTTTTCTTCTTTATGGGGATAAAAATCAAGTTTACACAATGCAATTTATTACATTTTAAGGTGGACATGTTTTAAAGTTAGGCTGAGGTTAGAGTTAGGTTAGGGTTAGGGCACTAGTAATTATGGTTAGGGTTAGTAAGTCTCCAGAAAATGGATGTAAGTGAATGCAATGTCTTCTAAAGTCATGGAAACCAGTGTGTGTGTGTGAGTGTGTGTGTGTATTTCCATTGAAAGATACCTCAAGCAAAGCTCATCTTATAATCTGGCCACTGGTCTACACTTTCCGAACTGTTTTTCCCCTCGCTCTCCCCCTTTGCTCCACTCTGTGTTAGTCTCTCTTAAACTTGTCTTAAACTCCCTGTAACTTTCTCCTTCTATTGCCTCATCTCCCCTTCTGTAGCCACTCGCCCCCTGCTGTGTCTCGGCAGTAACAGGTGTTAAGGCAGGAGGCCTGTGGATCTAAATGTTCTCATCAGTCTGACAGTCGAGCCCAGCAGCTGGACTCAGCATCAGTCCACGGTCGGCTCCACGACCACAGCTCCTCCTGGTCATTTTCATCCTTGTCAACAATCGACAATCTTTTCTCTGTTCTGAAAAAAACATACTCTCAAATTCTTCACGTGAAACCTGTCAGTCCTTTGGAATGAATTGGCATTACTTTTGATGATAAAATTATTGTTGAGGTTATTAATATAGTAAGTAAGGAAAAAAAAAAGGAAAGAGAAAAGCCATCACATGGCCCCAGCTTTAAATGTGCTGCTTTTCTTCACATCAATTGAAACTGATCATATTTGGGTTTGGAATTATAATTAAGAGCAAACATTTAAAATGTCATGCTGTACCTAAATGAACTGTGAAGAGCATGTTTAATTATTGCTGTACTAATTTGTTTACCAAGTGCATAATTAAGGAATTGATCAGAAAAGAATGGAGTGATTCAGTACTAATATTCATTACACAGAGCGCTGTACAATGCTTGTGACAGGCATGAACAGCTTACAGCTGGAGGAAAAACAATAGAAGCTACATTTATAGCCACATTCAGGCATTGAGACAAAAGAAGAGAAGTGGATTATGCTCTGGGGGGAGTTTATGAAGCTTCTGTGGATATTTATGATTCTTTTTTCTTACTGCGTCAAATTGTATAGTCACTGCTATGACTCCATGCTGATTGCAGCTGCCAACCTACAAAAGGAGCATACCACTGACATTACAGGGGCTGTTCACAGGTAGCAACATTTCATGTGCATGAAAAATACTTGGAAGAACCCAGAGGTGCTTTTAACCAAGGCACTTGGAGGGTGCACTTCTGTCACATTTGTTGTTAGTTACTAAGCAACCAAAACCAGGAAGTTCCTAATGACAGTAAAGTTACTGAACCCATTCAACTTAGAAACAATCCACAACAAATAATGTTAATATTTAATGCATCCTGTCCTTCAAAACCACAGCCCTGGTAGACAATTATAGGGTATAGGTATAGTTATTGTCATTTTCTTCTATACACTACAGTACAATCCCTGGTATCCTCAACAGAACAGTTTTGCATACTGCACAATAGAGCACAAGATGGAAAATATATCACAAAGTGCATTTGGAAAGATCCATCATCTGAGTTTCAAGTGCCATTCAACTGCTATCACACTTTTTACCTGCACCAAAACTTTGTGACGTGCTTGTGACAAGTTGAAGCATCTTAGTGAATTATCAAGAACACAATACGCCACAGACAGACAGAACTGCCAACCGCAGAAAGACTTAGTTCTACTAGCTTTAGTGTCTTCCCTCCGTATGTGTGTGTATGTGCTGAGTGCCTTTTTGGTCCTATCTCTCTTTGTGTCGCTTGTGTCTCTTTTCCCCCCAGCAGTCCTACCTTCATCTCTCCCCCTTCTCTCGTTCACTCTTTGCAGATCTCCTTCCTTCCTTTGCTATAGTCCTGGATTAGTTCCATTGCCTGGTTATCTAGTGTTGGCCTATTTTTCTCAGAAAAGCGTGGTTTTTACTCTGCAGTCACCCGGGGTGCAGTCTAAGCTTGTGTGTGTGTGTGTGTGTGCGTGTGTGTGTGCTGCTTACGACTTTGTCATGAGACTTTAAAATGAGCTAGATATTAGATATTTCTCATCGCTTTGAATTGAAGTTAGCATCAAAACTCTTCAGGGTTTTCCTTGTTATTTTATTTATTTATTTACTTATTTCACTTCTTTCCTTTTGCACTACTGCAAAATGATCTAACAGCTGTATATACTGTATAAAGAAGGGGTTGTGTGGCAGTGCATTTTCCATATACATGTACCTTAAATCAGCTACCAACAAAAGCAATAAATTAAGATACTGAGTTTCAGTATATGCAGTGCAGTAAACACAGACTGATATATTGTTGACCTGTCATAAAAATAAAAAAATAAAAAATTATTGGATGAAATATTACTGAGAAAGCTCTGTTTCCATCATGTTGAGGAAGAATGAATTGGGTCGTATGACTGGTTAACCAATGTTGGAAATCAATAACTCCCCTTTAGGCATTTAATTTCCCTTACTGTCATCAGTATTAAACATAGCATTTTTTTCCCTTCAAATTCCTGCATTTTAAACTATGAATGTACATAAAAGTGAAGTTTAGAACTAATTCACCTTTACAAGAAAGAAAGAAAGAAAGAAGAAAGAACACAATTTCCACTGTGCCCTTTTCTTAAAAGTTCTGCAATTACAATTATTCTGTAAAAATACAGTAATTAATAATTAACAAGTGGCAGCATTTTTGTTTCAGAATGATTAGACGAAAAGGTGAAATATTTATGATAATTAAACTTTTCTTACAGCCATCATGGAATCTCAAGGTACTTTTTGTTTTGTTCTATCCCTTTTATTACATTTTTTTTTAACATAATGTGTCTGAAATCTTCCATCTGACAATTACACTAATGTTCTCTTTCAAATATTCCTGTCATAGGCAGCGGTGAGGGGCTTGTTTCAGCTCCCCCAAGAGGCACATAAGCACCCCTACCGCACCCCCATGATTTTTTTTTTTTGAAAACGTCACAAATTGTATTATCAGTAATCTGTAATGCATTGAATTTGGTTGAGTTTTATTGAAAAGTTGTTCACATAACCCCTTGAATCTGAACATCAACGTTTACGGTCGTGCACAAGCACGCACATGCGACTCCCAAGAGGCACTTCGGCTTGAATTTAGCTTACAAAAGGGAGCAATTTCTAATACCAAATATGTGCCCTCCTACGCGTTGAAAACCATAACAACTGCCGCAGTGATGCTTATAACCGATAAGTTTATATGTGTGGGTCACGTCCTTGTATCTGTGTGTTTTTGAAATTTGGATGCCTCTGTTGCGTTACATCCGTGTTTGGGACAGTGCATGTGGACTTTCCGAAGGATGTTTGTGCTGTGTTATGATGTAGAAATCCATTTTCTATATGTGTGTATATGGCTTTTAAATTGAGTAATTACTAAGATAGAAATTACATGTCTGTGACAGCAGGACAATAATATAGAACTGGTGTGTGGCCACACACATTTTTTGCTAATGTGCAGGAGACGTGCCAGCTATGCAGCCATATCTCAGAGCTCCCAGAGTCAATAATGAAACACCCTCTAAGCACCGCCAATTAACGCTCTCTGGTCCTGCCCCTGATTCTAGTCCATGCTTAAAACACACACACACACACACACACACAAACACACTAACACAGACCTATGCTCTTGTGCCTTGTCAGTCTCCAACAAGACACAACACCTGATAACCTTTCTCTGCCTCATCTCAATCAGTCTCAAAGAGACCCACTGTCTAACACTAATTTAGTTGCTGAAAATGTTAATCCCACTGTGCACAATTTATAATTACTTGTGTAAGGACAACTGGTGAAATAATCTAGTACAAAGTTGGATTCACAAAGAGACTGCTTCTGGGGGAAAATATGGGTCTGAAATAAGGTGATCCTCTATGGTAGAGAGGTGTCTTGGTAAGTGACTAGTGTTGGTGTTGTGGCAAAATCTTACTAAGAAAGAAGGACATAAGAGCGGCAGCTGTCTTTGTGAGTTTTATTCATCTTGCAAGAGGAACAGACAACACAGAGCATCAAGGCAGTCTGTGCAGTAGTTCAGGGGAAAGGAAACAAGGAAAGTTGGTTGGACAAGAGTCTGGGAATCTGCTGATATTAGACACAGAAAAGGACAATTGAACTGTGGGAGGAAAAACCAAGGCACATATTGGTATGCTGGTATGTTACAAGGCTTACATGGAGATATTAGCTCATACAGGCCAGCTTAGTACTGTAATTTTCCCATTACAGTTGGCTACATACTGTAAATATTAACCTACTGCTCATTGCACTGATTACTAAAACATTCCGCATAAACCTTCCAACTCATATTGGTTTCACTGGGGTTTTTAGCTTCATTTCCGGTTAGAGTATCTGCTATTTTTTTGTCAGTATAGGCAAGATAAAATACCACAGTGGTAAATATTATAGTGGAATAGAATATAATAGCTTTATAATTCATTTTCTTTAGCAAAACATCTGATGCTGGACATCTGAGACACAGCAATATTTATACTACTACATAGATAACCATGTGGGAAAACTAAAAAAAGAGTCTATATCCCTATAATCAAATAATCCCATCACATGTGTGAATTGTGTCAAGACAGTTTGCCCTAAGGCTAAGTGGAGTGATATACTTCTAAGTAAGAGGGACAGAGGAGGATTTTTGGATTTTAATCTGTAAGGCACAAAGATCAGTGGCAAGATCAAACTAAATAAATACACAACACTGAAAAACCTGGTCCTTGAGATGTGGTGAGTGCATGAGGGTGAAGCAGATGTAAGAAAGAAGATGGGTTTGCAGTTGTGAACAATTTTTTTGTCTAGTTTTATATAGCCACACACTCATATCATGCTGATAACTACTGTTTTTTTTAAGTGTTGGAAAAAGTGGCTACACATGACAAAATCAATTCTGTCACTTGTTTACTGGAAGACAAATTAGTTTTGACATAACCAACACACACCATTTAGATATACAGTAAGCTGTTTTGACACTGAATATTGGATGTCACTCATACTTTGTGAGGTAACTCATATACTGTATATCATATTAGTCACAAGCAGTTGAAGAGAGCAGTTTAAAATCATCAATTTTAAGCAGAGAAATTCTGTCTAACGGAAAACATATCAAATATGTTGTAGACTTGAGCAGGTATTGACTTGACCCTTCTTTTTTATATACCACTTTATATACCATGTACTGGCCGCCACGTTCTTAATAAATGTGAGCATGCCTGTCATATGTGGTTTCTCAGTGTGGAGGTTCAGCAGGATTCAGTACCTCATGCAAAGTCACTTAAAAAAAATCTGAACTACTGGTTTAGTTTTACTTTTTGCAAAAAAGCTAAGTGGATGGACCAAGTCCCAGCCCCTGCAATAGCTGATGCCTGGAAACCTAAACTCTATGAACAACATTGCTCGCTTCAGTGTTGACATACCACATTTAGTGCAAAATGATGTAACATTATTTTCTTAAAAAGAACAATGGAGCCCTCTCCTCCTCTCTCCTCAACAGATGTATTTTAGCAGCACTATTCCCAAGCAAGTGTGATGGAAATGAGCTCATCAATCCTGAGTGGCAATTAATTTTTATTTCTGAACTTCTTGAGCACTTTAAACATGTATCTACCACAAATCTTTCCTCTAAATGACAACACGCAAAGCAGTTCCTCTTTTCATGGCATGTTGTTTATCACCCTTGAAATTGTGCATATTAAATCTCTAATCTTGATGGTGTTTGCAACCATTAAGTTCTTTTGTAATATCACCATATGTCAGCTATCCTGCCTCTGATATGAATGTTTATTGGTGTTGTTTATCTATGAAACAGTAACGATGGCTGTATATTGTATAAGGCTGGTGGGTGGAAGAGGAACTGGCTCTACTGTTACCCCATTTTTTTCCCCATAAGAATAAGTTGTAATTCTGTGAAAAGGTGTCATTCAGTGGATGTGAGTAGGTGTTGCAGCTAACACAAACATCAGACTTGTCGAAACACAATATTTATTTAAAAAATTTAAAAAATGAGTTGATGGAAGATTTATTAAAGAGTTATTAAACCTGTTCTTGCCATTATTTAGCAAGAATTCTGTTATAGCTTCCAGTTTAAAACAAAGTAATATGAGAGACTATGGTCTAGACTGTGTTTACAGCTTGAATATATCTGGCCAATGATGGAGACTTGGTCAATCACTGGACAGATCAGAGAGAGGAGCATCCTATTAGCTCTTCTATTAAGCAACTGTGTGCAGTTTTCCCTTCAGTGGGAAAGTCGTAATGCCTACACTGTAAAGCAACCTAAAAGTCCAATAGAAATACAATAAAATACAGTATGTGTCAACATCAATTAAGTGTTTTCAGATACGGAGATATATTTATTCTTAGGTCATTTTTCGCATTTGAAGCATGATCATCAAGAGACAGATGAACAAAAAGAGAACCCCTCTCAAAAGAGAGGGGTTCAGGATAGAGACCACATCCCCATACATTTGTATTTAATGACCTGGAGATAAGGTCATTAAATACAAACTCAACAATCACTCAACAATCAACTATTTTACTAGCACTTTCTCTGGCTTCTTACCCTGATCTAAGATGAACTAGACATAAAAACAATGACATTTGAAAAGAAGACAAACGCTTGAAGAGAGCAGAAATTTTCTGGAGGATGTCACTGATTTGATGCAGTTTGGTTCTCACACAGAGAAAAAAATAAATAAATACAAGAATCAAAAAAGTATCCCAAGTCCAGCCTACAAATCCACTTCTGTAAACATGCAACTATGTGTGTGGGTTTTTTCAAGGTTCTCCAGCTTCCTACCACAGCCCAAATCATGCAGATTTGGGGAGTAGGCCAGTTGGACACTCTAAATTGCCTGTAGGTCTGTCCAGGGTGTACCCCGCCTTTTGCCCTATGTCAGCTGGGATTAGGCACCAGTGCTCCCCCGCGACCCTTATGTGGAGGATAAAGTGGTAGAAGATGAGTGAGTGAGTGAGTGAGTGAGTGAGTGACTGTAATGGAGTGGGGACTTTGACAAACCTGCCCACAAATCCACTTCTCTACCTTTCTGACAGCTGACAGTGATTTCTGTATTGGAGAAGGTTTTCAGTCTCAGAAATAAATATTTCACACTGTTGACATCAGTCATCAGAGTGAGGGGGATGAAGGAGAGTTACCCCTGATGATGCACAGCTGGGGCTGATATGAAGAGGCCACAGATGCCAGATCAGCCTTTCTTCTATAAATGAGATGGCACCACTCCCCCCACACATGCAGGGTTAGAGGGCAGTTGGAGGGATGGCTGTGAGAGAAAGATATATCCTCTTCCTCTTCAGAGCTGCTCTTTGTGAACAAAGAAAAGGCAGACAGCTCCTTTTGGCTTCATCTTACTGTCCACCATGTGGTTTTAGGTCAGCCAGCTGACCACAGTCTAATGGATACCCAGACAATGAGCAGGATAATTGAAATCAACCCTTGTAGGAGGGAAGCTTTTTATTATATTATTATTATTATTATTGATAAGCTTTATGTAAGACATGAGGATGACCCTATTCAGACCTGGTATTAACCTCTGTCCCGAGTGATCCGATTACAGGCTGATTGTGCTTAGTCTGAATGCATCCTCAGATCTGATCTCAAAACCACATTCTGGGGTGGTTTGAGGACACGTGTCCCCATTCCTGAGCTGCATAAATGCAGTCTGTCTTCAAGATACATTAAACATGCCACCTCAGCTGACATCATTTGACCAGCGGTAGTTTATTTATACCCATAAATTGATATTTTTTGTAGCTACCACCACAGTATCAACACTGATCATTAAAGGATACTTTATTTCATGTTACAACAAATTAGAAATTATGCAAACTTTTACATGAAAAGGAGAAGTAATGAACCTGCACTAATGTCTGTACCTGGATTAGGAGAGCCTTTTCCCTCTCTCTCCTTGTCAGTCATGCAGACACACACACACAAACACATCAGACACTTATATAGAGTTAGGCTACAAATTAACATAATTTTATTTTAGCCAAGAAACAAGACATCATTGCATATTTGAATACAAGGCTGTGAAGCCAAATCCAATCTCAGGCGATGACAGTAAAAGCATCCAGGACAGATGCTACCAGGTCTAAATGGGACCAAAGGGAGGATTGTGGTGCTCAGCTGAACCCAGAGGAAGCTTTAGGAGCAGGGTTAAAGCTTTACTGGGAGTGACACACACCAGGAAATCCCCAAGGGCACAGAAGAAGGCCAGCCACTGATCTCAGTTCAGCCCGTCGCAGCCTGTGCTCTGTAATGTCCACACCAGTCAGAGTTGCGCTTACACCAACAGAGGAGAGAATGAGGCTGCAGTGCTCAGCTAGTCGTTTGACCTCAGTGACATTGGGTATGGGATCACCACAAGAGTGGACAGCATTTACAACCAGAAGCTCAGTATGGAGCTAACACACCACCTTTTAGTCATCCTTTACATATGAGGGATTGCAAGACACAGTCTATTTGAAAAGCCCCCGGTATGTTTGGGTCACTGTGGGATAATATGAGTGCCAAATAATTCCAGTGTGAATTAACACCAGTGACAGAGCCATTTAACATGGGAAAAAGCCACTTCTTTCAGCACTGTGTAACATTTGGTTGGGGTCACTGGCAAATGTGTAAAAAAATGACTGTGGCCATTTGGTCAGGTTGGTTATTTTTCTCTCAGGGTTGAGTTCTGGCAGAAAAATGTGATTTCAATAGCAGGATTTAATTCACCAAAAAAATTCTAAATACTATCAGAAAGAAGGTCGATCTGACACCAGGTAGTCTAAAACGTTGGAATTTTCCAGACAACTTAAAACTTGTGCAGACTTTTTCATGAAAATGAGAAGTAACACATTCTGGACTTAAGTATGTGCCTGGTTTTAGTTCACTATGATTCACAAGTTTATATTTAGAAATATTTTCATTTGCTCTATCAACTAAAAACACGATCATAGCAGGGATACATACAGGTAGCCTCCTTTGAAATCCATCATTCAGCACATTTGAGTCATATCGTACTTACAGCTGCATTATACTTCCATACTCTCATCTTTTCATTGTACTACTTGGTGCGATCCCAGTTTATACCTCCTACATACAAGCAGAGACCTATGAATAAGCTTCAGTTTACATTTGGCAGTTCTGTAGATGATGTTCTCTCTGCCTTTTCAGCAACAACATTACAGTCCAACAACCCACCAAGTAGAGATGCAGCCAATTCATCTGTGACATCTATTTTACTCCACAAATAATTGAACCAAGCCAGTAGATAGTGCTGTCTAACCGAGAGAGATCGGTTATACAATGCTGATAATCTTTAATGATAAATTCATAAAAAAATAATAAATAAATAAAATAAAAACCAGGGAGTGTTTTCACATCCTAGTCATTTGTGCTGCCATGTGTTTTATTCTTGTTGGTGTGCTACATTTAAAATTATAGAGGTTTTAATTAAAATAGACTCCATGAGCTTTGTCCTTTTTATTGCAATGTCTACATTATTGCTGGAGACATCCACCACCTTACATTCATCACATGGTTACCTTGAATTCTATTTCATTTACTGACTATTCATCTCTCCTGTTTTCACAAAGTATGTGACTATTAAATATGCATGTTGCCAGTAAGGTTTTTTTTTTTTTCAGCTAAATCCTCTGTAAAATGACAGCTAGGTTACATGAAACATTGGAAAAGTTGGTTTCTAAATTATTAAAGATGTTTTCCAACCCATATATTATCATATATTAATCATATACAGTGCACTTAATTTGGGCTGTAAAAGCTTTGACCTCAGATGGTTATATCATAAGACCTTTGGTTATATCAAGTGTTTTGTTATAGTATATGCATTGTCAAGAAAACAAATGTGACACATTCACGAGTCAGTGTTCTAAAAATGTCTATGAATTCTGTATCAGATTATCAATTGTGTTACTGAAATAGTTCTAGTTTGACAAAAAAAAGTAGATTTCCAAATGTAATGTCAAAGCATCAGCTCCTAGCACAAGAATCCAATTTTTTTCAAACATTCATCCAGTCAGGCAAAAAAAAAAATCAATTTAAGTTAAAGCTGTTATAAGTAGGTAAAGTATAGTCAAAGCCCTGATGTCAGTGTGCCGTTGTTCAAATGTCAATGCTTTGTTTGGAGGAAAGATAAAAGTAGAGCTGTGAAAGTGTCAAAGTCAGAGATGTTTGACACCAGTGGGAAGAGAAAAAGCAGCGTAAGGCAAAAAAGCAGGGGAAAGGATAGAAATGTAAATGAAAGGATAATATCTAACCTCATTTTTAAGTTGCCAGGCGATGGCTGTCCATCGTAAACCGATACAATATCAAAGTCTTCCTCCAGCGCCAGCGTGACGAAGCTTAGCTGGATGCGGTTCCTCTCGCCTGTTATTATCAGCCACGTACAGTTGGCGTAGTTGGGGTAGCCATGGGGGAACCCAGGCGACTCTATTGTGCCATTCAGGCCTTGGACAACACCGCCGCAAGATTCAGCTGGAAGAGAGAGAGAGAGAGATGAAAGAAAATCATTAGAATATAACAAACTAACCATTTGAATTCTGCATTAAAGTGCAGAATTGCATTCATATTTGAGATCATACAACAGATATCAAAGATTATAAAGCACTGTAGACTTGCAACATTTATCAAAGTAAATATAAATACCAATTTGTTGAAAGTAACATTTTTTAAAAGGAAAGTAACGTGCCTTTAAAACCCTGAAAATAATGAAAGGAAATGGACATCTGAAATAATATTCTGAGCACAGATTAGATAAGTCTTGTGCACCTAGCCAAGTAAGTAACAGGCCCCCTGTTCTTGAAGAAACTCAAGAACATTATGCAGCACACGGTTCCCAGCATCTCTCGACATTACAACATGTGCCACGAGAAGCTTTTAATGCAAAGTGCTTGTACATACTGTATGCATTTAGATTTCATGGTTGAAAACCTTTAATCTGACTGCATTAACGCTGCTATCCACTGATTTCCAACCAAAAATAACCTTCTGTGACCCATATGCTCATGTGCATCTAAGCATGTGCAGATTATATCATGTGGTGTTATTTTAACAGTACGTACTGTGTGATAGCATTGCTCACTCATTAAAATCTCATGACGTTAAACACACAAACATAAAACATGCAAACAGACAGACCTGGTACAACCTGAACCTCCCAAGAGATTACACTATTCAGTTTAACATGCACAATATGAGACACATTTTAAATGTGGCTAAAGTGTAATTATAACAAAAAAGAAAAGTATAAGAAAACTTATAATAAGATATTTAATGTTTGAGGAAAACCAGTGAGAGATACCATGGAAAAGTGCTTGTATGGGCTTTTAAAAGCCTTTTTATGCATAATATTTGTACAGTTGAAATGTTAAGATTCCAATATGAAAATGCCTACAACACTGCTAAGAATGATGGCTCATGTCTGCAAATCTTTGTCTTTAAAGTACATTAGTTTTACTATGACATAACTGCAATTTTCTTTCTTCACTGCTTCAAAAAATAGTTCTGTTAGACTGTGAAAAAGTTATTTCTGGAAGTGTACCATTTGCTAAAATGGCAGCAATTTGGTAATATTACACAATGAAGAGTCCATCAAATAAAAGATAGATAGATATACTCTGTAAAACTTACTGTGAAGTATACAGTCAATATTTTTTTCTAAACTGTTAACAATGTTTAAAGAAAATTTCTGACCTAATTTCAAGATAAATTTAATTATAAAGTTGTTGTGACACTGTTTTATACTGTTACTGTACTATAATGTTAAATATAACTTAACTTTACAAACTGTGGCTGTACTTACACAGCTTTTAAAATGAGGCGATTGTTGTTCTGTTATTTTTAAATAATTATTGCCAAAATATAAATGATCATTTTGTTACCTTTGTTTTTCAAAGAGTTTAATCTGAACCAATCATCAGTTCCGTACAGAAGTAGCATACAGCCTTTAAATATCTATCTATCTGCACTGTTCTCAGAACTTTATTTGATATTTGTCCACATTCACACCGGGAGAGTGCGAGAACAGATGTGTGACCAAGTCAGAGGGAAAAAGTAAAACACAATTAGGTTTAAAGAATCCTCCACCTCCCACTCCTCCCTCATTAACAAACCCACTTTACACAAAGTCTCCTCTCTCCCCTATCTTTCATCTCCTGGTACTCTCTCCTCCAAAAACACTTTATATAGTTTACCCCCAGTGGAAAATACAAGGTGCATACTGTGTACACACAGTGTGCTTGTGTGAGCATGCATGCGTGGAAAACATGAAAGCCAGCAGTAATTGTTTCTCAGATAGAAATGGCTCTTGATTTATTAACCTTACATCACAGAGAACAAACTCTCTCTCACACACACACAGAAATGTGCTTTACAATCCAAAGACAACTATCTTCAGCGTCACAATCAAGTCAACCAACTGCCAACAAAAATTGTGTGTGTGTGTGTGTGTGTGTTAGTGTTCGTCTCTCTGTCTGTCTGTCTGTCTGTCTGTCTGTCGTTCTGTCTTTTCCACTTTTCCCATCAGAATGAGACAGGAACTCTCTCATTGTGCAGATACCAGATGTTCTTGTTTGCCGGATGTAATACAAAACAAACAAACATAGGCAAAATACCTATACACAGACCCAAATGGACAAGCTGGCAACAACTGATGCTCACACACGCACACTTACACACACATACATAGCCAAACTTCAAACCATCTGGAGTGTCCAGATTAATTTCAGATTGTTCTCCACTGTCTTTCCAACCCAGTTCACCTCTCCCCCTTAGCTGTCTTTGTGTATG
Organism: Brachirus orientalis; assembly: GCA_016785285.1. NCBI lineage: Eukaryota > Metazoa > Chordata > Actinopteri > Pleuronectiformes > Soleidae > Brachirus > Brachirus orientalis. Next base: position 11,558,423 of record JAFBJR010000172.1, read on the forward strand.
TCTTTCATTCTCTCTCCACTTGTCTCCCTCTTTCAGTCCATGGTCTCTTCTGCTGCCAGATCCCCCTCTGCCCACTTTTGAACAGATGGGGTAAGTAGAAAATAGCAGATATTTGCATCATACTGAATGCTACATTGCAGCAGCATACTTGGGGCATTTCTGTAAAAGTACTTTGCAAAGTCTCTTTGTTGAGGTTGCACTAAGTTCTAAGCTGTCTTGTTTTTCATGCTTAGATTAGGTTAGGTTTTTTTTTGCTGAGAGAGATTGTCCTTTAACTGATAACCATATGGTCTGTCCTTCCAACAGCTGCCCATGTAAGCAAAAGATCATCACTGATGTCTCATTCATTGTAGGAAAGAGAAGAATGAGACTAATGTGAAAAGCGCCAGCTAACAGCTTTGTGAGGCTGCATTACTGTTGCATTACAGTTGGCTGTACAAAGTAGAAGTAAGAATGATGGGAATGTCATTCGTTTTACAGGATTTATTCATGACAGTGCTGCATATGCCGACTCACCAACTGAGTGCATCCCCTATGGTATGCCCTTTAGCACAACAGTGCAGAAACCTTTTACCCCTTGACATGCTTCAATTCAGTTCAAAATTTATTGTCATTCTAGATTCATATGACCCCAGACGCTCACAGTGTAAAGAATTATAGACACAGACAGAGTAAACATATAATCACAGACAAATGAAAAATATTACTTGTCACACAGTTACAATTCAATCAGGAAACACTTTTGTACATATTCTCCCTCTTTGCCTATCTTTTTCCTTCTTCTCACAGCTTATCTTTTGATTAACATCCATCCATTATCTATACTTATTGTTGTTTGAGGGTCGTGGGTACAGTAGGTCATTAGTCTCTTACAGGGCCGAAATACAGAGACAAACAGTCATTCTGACATACAGCAGCTAATTAGCCTGGCATTCCTCAAAACCCTACTTTAGTGTTCAATTTAAATTGTACCTGGTACCATTTAGTCTTGATAAAATACTGTGGGTTGGGGGGTCGAATGTCTTGCCCAGGGACATATCAGCATGTTGACTACAGCAGAGCAGGGGATCAAGCTCTTGATTTAACAAAGATGAAAGAGGATCTGCTCCACCACTTGAGCCACAGGTGCCTCAGGATGTGCGTGGGGGAGTGTAAGTTTGTCGGATGACGGATAATCGGTACAACCTGTTCAATACCTTTGGTGGTGATTTCAGACAAGGAACATCCATGGTGTGGGGGGTGAAGCTGTAAAAATCATTCAGCTTAGACCAGAAACTTAAACTAAATGATTACCTAATCCCAATCTGCATGTTTTTGAACTGTGAGAGGAAGATTAAGTGGTACAAGAGTAGAACATGCAAAAAAAGACAGAACCCAGTCGTACGAGAATTTATACCAAAAACCCTCTTTCTGTGAGGCACCAGCGCTAACCACCACTTCCTAATGATTTAACAAATAATTTGATTTAATTAGCTCCAACTTTGGTTTTAAACTTCCTCATTTTAAGAGGTGATTAAAATGTGCTGATTGAAGAACCAACATCCAACTTGCAGACTCATCCCACACCTTGGACAAACAATAGCTAATGACTTCCATTATCCCTTCAAACAACTTGACACTGCTGCCATCAAGCCGCAGATACAGAACTTTAAAACGGAGAAGGGCTCGCTTTACAGCTTTGTCCCACCTGCCACAATAATCTCTAGCACTAACATTTGTTTAAAACACCCTTTCTGCATGTTTGTAGCTGCTATGTGAAGCATTAACGCTTCACATGCTTCTGTGGTCAATATATTCATGTGACTATACAGGATGTGAAAAACAAATTTCAGTCCTTGGGAGAATAAAGGCTATCTACAGGTCATTTAAAAAAATACTAACAGTGAATGTTACACAAACATGCAACTATGTGAAATAGGAGCTGCAGACACATACTGTACATAAACATGTCATATGCACATGTGCTATGCACACACAGTAACACATCTACAAAATGTTACGACACACACAGTGAAAGTCTTTGAACACCCTACAGGTATTTTTGTTTGATTTATATCCCACAGGCTTTAGGGTTTTCCTTGCTTTATGTTTTATCTTCACTTAAAAAATATGAACAGTTGCTTGAGGATTTTCCCAGATCTGAGCAATATTCCCACAAGAAGCAAGCTTCATGTTGGCAGTCAAACCAAAACAACTTGAATCGCAGCTTCTCCCATAAAAATTAAGATGTTAGCTAACTCTACTGCAGAAAAAAAAAATGTATTACTTCTTAATCATTTCTGCCCAACAACCCAAACAACTGCTGCATTGGACTGGGTCAGTGCACAGATCTACATAATCAGACAGATTGTTAAATTTTAGGTGCTGAGAAGCAGCAGAGTGGTGAAACATTCTAGTCCAACGTGACCACAAGGTCCCTGGCTCATAAATCAAATGCTGGCCTTCTCTTCTCACGGCGTGCTGGCCCACAAATCAAATGCATCTTTCTGAGTTACGCTGTGTAGGACTATTGACTGCACTGATTCAATATCATGAAAAAGTGGAGAGGAGTCGTGTTCTGTTTTTTCTGTATTTTTGTTTTCTTTCCCTCTTTACCTTTTCTCCACCTCCTTTTGGGGAACCCCACCATCACCACCATCCACCCCGACCCCCCTTCTTTTTCATTATCTCTGCGTCAGAGTAATCATGTCTCTTCTACATTTTGTTTGTTTCTCTCCATCTCCTCCCCCCCTTTCCCTCCTCACCCTCAGGTTCATCCAGTGCACCGGTATTATTATCACCAGCCTTGTTCTGTTCATCTCCCTCTGCATCTTTTCCTGCAGCTTAATTCTTTTCTATGTTTCCCCAGCTCTCTGCCATCACCTCTATTTCCCCTTTCTGTCTCTACCCTGCTCTCAATTCCATTCATCCTTCCCACTCTCTCACCATCCACCTTTGACTACAATTACCTCTGTATAAGTTTTATTGTGATTGCATACCCCCCCAATACACCCACACGCACACGCACACACACACACACACACACACACACCCTCACTCCCCTGATTCTTCACTGTTATTATATCTATGTCATATTGTCTGTGCACTTGTGTCATTAAATCCATCTCTCTGTGTTTCCTCTCTTATCCTGCTGGAGTGTTCGGTTGTTTTCTATTCCACCCACTCGCCTCCTATATTTATCACATAAAGAACAAATACAGCCTCCACTCTCTGTCTGTCTTTCTTCCTCTATCGTCATTTCTCTCGCTCTGTCAGCCCACTGTCAAATAGCTTAAGTAAATGGGACTGCAGTTACACTAAAGTGTTTAGGGCATTTAGCAGGTGTTTAGTTGGTTTGAGCAGTTCTTTGGAAATTAAATAGAAGGCCACTCATACAGATAACCATGTTGGAAGAAGTTTTGACCAAAAGTCTCCGACAAGCAAGCTTTCTTGGCAGTTGTTTACCATTGTACCTGTTTTTGCATCAATCACAACTCTAAAGAATCAATAAAATAGTTCTTGTTCTAAAACAAAAAAAGCACTTTTAAAAACTGTGAACTTGGAAGTTCACTACCATGGATTTCATGTTTTGGTCTGAAGTCATAAAAAACTGAGAAATATTGAAAAACCATGAAATACAGTATATCCCACCACACTTTGTTGAACACAAAATGCATAAATATGATAAATATGCACATTAAAAAAGACTCAAAACGACAAATAATCAGTGTGATGGTGACCAGCTAAACGAACACAAAAGAAGGGCATGCACAAGTCACCATGACAACCACTTCGAATTGAGGAGAGACATGTATCATATCCCCAGTGACCCCACACACACACACACACAGTGAGAATCAAGGCTATGTCTAAAGTAAATCCCAAACGGTGTCAGTGGGGAACAGCAGTTGCTGTCTGAAGACAGCAGAGATAGATGGGGATGGATGGTGTGTTTGTGTGTGAATGTGTGTGTGTCTGTGTAAGTGAGCAAGAAAGAAACCATCAAAGATACATGCAGACCAAAATAAGAACGAAGTGAGAGACAGGGAGGAGCACATGAGAGAGCTGCACACGCTCACTCGTATCCACATGTATCCATGTCTCCATGTGCGAATCATAAATATGTGATCTTCAGTTTTCACCATTCCCACTTAGAAAAACAAACAGATTGACTTTCCAAGGACAAACAACAATCTGCCTTTGAAATCAATCATCCTTCACCCTATTAAGGAAAGGAGATCATTCAAGGGATTCAAATAGAAATGGAGCAAAAAATGCATATATTGCACAAACTTAAAAAAACAGTCAACTGATAGTAGATCCTGTGCCTTACCGCTGCATTCTACATAATACATCTTTCAACACATTTTACAAAACATGGGTGATGTATTTTCTTTTAGAGCAGATAGTACTGTCTCTGCTGACATGGTTGCTCATGGGCACAACTGAAATTCTGTCATTCCATTATTTGTATTTGCTTCCACAGTCTCAGTAGAGCAGCCCGTACTTGTTTGTTTGGGGGTTAGGGAACGGCTGTCAGTCTACTGATGCCAAAGCACTTAGAGCACATTTATAGAGTGATGGCAAATGCAGTGCATAACACTGCCTCAACAGCTCATTACGAAATGTGCCGCCACAGTCAATAAACTCTTGCAGATTAGCCGTTTTAGGGTCAAATGTTGGCAATGACACTTGTCGAAGACAAGAAGGTGAGTTAGACATGTGGGGCTTATTAACTTACATGAGCTTTCTCTATGCATGACTGTTTTGGACATGATACAATAGGCAATATGGCTGCTTTTATAACCCTCCTGTGATGGAGACACCAGTTTAAATAGGCCTCAGAGAGCATATTGCAACTAAGTTCACCATAAACAACAGCTATTTTTGACTAATGGTGTGTTAAAACACAATGTGAAACAAATTTTATCGAGTTTGAGGTTGAGTTTAATTGCTTGATAAACACTACTAAACACAATCTTGAATATTTGCCTGCTCTCTTGCAGGTAACGCAGGTGGGGCTATTTCATTATTTACTATTTCTGTCCCAGCATTTTGATATGTCACTATGTTGAGTGACATAAAAAAATGTTTAACCCTTTGTGGGAACAAAGGCCTTTCTGCATGGTTTGTATGTTCTCCCCCGTGTGTGCGTGGGTTTCCTCTGGGTTCTCTGGCTTCATCCCACAATCTGAAACCATGCAATTTTGGGGATTTAGCCCTATGTCAGCTAGGATTGGCACCAGCCAGATCTGGCACACCGCTATAGATTTAATGTTTTTGCCATTTTACTTGAAAAAAGTGGGTCCAATAAAATCAACTAACACCTTCTTCAACTTGATATGCCTGTGTATTTGAGGAATTCAATCCACAATTCAATCACGTTTAACTCTTGAAGTGCTTTCCACCAACTTTTGAAATAAATATATTTCACAAGCTCCATCCACCTCATTTGCCAGCAATAATGAGTCCATCAGTCATTTAATGCCCAGGAAGGTTCAGCGAGTTTTTAGAACCTTTCACTGGAAAAAAGCTGTCTGCTGCAGCCAGAAACAACATAATAAGAGCCCTGTTAGTGAACCTAAATGTTACTGGCCTCAAAACAGTCAACAGAAGCAAGAGGCACTGCAGAGTCAGGTGATTATAGTCCGTGTAACACTGCGAGTGTCCCCTGTCACTTCGCAAACAGTCATTACATCTCATATCTGTGTTCAGCAGCAGTCGTAGCAGTGGAGGTCACTGCCAGTGGTGACTGTCACCAAAGCAAAATTCTGTGTTTTACATTGAGATTTTCCTGAAGTGAAAACTGTCTCCAGGTCTGAGTTTTCCTAGACACAATGTAGCTGTGCTCCTGAGTCAGTGAAGAGGAAACACACAGATATACACTGGGCCATCTAGCTAAAAGAGATGTGACAATGAAAATCACCGGTGTCCCACAAAAAAAGGAAAAGAAAATTCTACGAATATACTTCAAAATGCGATATGGAGAGGACATAGTCAGCAGAAACACAAACACACAAAAATAGTTCAGCAATGGAAATATCCAGTCTATGAACTCAGCAATCTGCTGAACATGTGTCAACAAAGCAAAATGGCTGTTGAGCACAAGCAATGGTAAGTCACCTTTGAAATGTTTGTGAGTCTGTCCATGTGTTGTATGAATGCATGGCCTTGGGTGTCGACTGAGCGCATCTAAATGTGGTAAACTGTGCCATTATGCTGAAATGCTCTAATTCAATCTTTTACAAACACTCAGGACCAGGTCACCCTGTCATTGCCAACGACACACATTTCCACAGTACATAAATGCCTAACATTGTCCTTTGAATAATTTATTTTCATTGACTATTTCTAGGCTCTCCCTCTCTCTCTCTCTCTCTCTCTCTCTCTCTCACACACACACACACATCATCTCTCTTTTTTCTTTTAAATTTCTTCCCTTAAAGATATTTCTCCCTGACAGTGGAAATCAATTTGTTGTTTCATCTGACAATAATGCTGTTATTACAGTAAATGGAACATAAATTACAGCAGTCTTGAAGCTCAACTGCAACGAGTTAACAACAGTTCATTTTTTTCTTTTGTTTTCTCCCAGAATGAACACATCACTTATTTGCCTCTGTTTTCCCTCAGTAAACCATCAAAGCTTTATTCCACCAACACATTAATAGTCTTTCTAAGGGTCTTTCATGTGTGAAGGTGAGTTTTCATATCAGTGCGCGTTTGACTTGCTGTTAATTATCTGACAACAACAGACATAAAAGAAGTCTATGTTGCATCAAACTTTTGTGTGATAGCAATTTTTTTTCATCCTAGAAAAAAATTAGGGTTGGATAAGTATTGAATAAAAAATATTAGTATACCTTCAGTTATGCAACTAAATAAACAATAATTATTTTATTAACTAGTTTTGGAGACTGAATGGAGAAGTGTAGGGGAACCAGTTTTGTAGAAGAATGGTGATGTGCAGAACTGTAGAATTTACAGGAATATAAAGTTGATCAGCCACTCCAAGAAGATGCGGGAAAGAGTTCTTGTAGCTAAGTTAAGAAACAAAGATCAGCAAGCAGCAGTATGGCTTTATGCCAAGAAGAAGTAGCACAGATGTGATTTTGCTGCTGGAGAAGTATAGAGAAAGTCAGAGGGAGTTTCAATGTGATCTGGTGGATCTAGAGAAAGCTTATGATCAGGTGAAAAGAGAGGAACTGTGGTATTGTATGAGGAAGTCAGGAGTGGCAGAGAAGTATGTGAGGGTGGTGCGGGGCATGTTTGAGGGCAGTGAGACAGTGGTGAGGTGTGCAGTAGTTTTCAGTGGTGATGGTCATGTGCAAAGGAGGGACAGTGATTAAATTGGACAACGGATGGTGAAGATGGAGCTGCTAGGTAGGAGGAAAAGAAGACCACAGAGAAGGTTCAAGGACATTGTTAAGGAGGACATGAGGACATTCGGTGTAATAGAAGAGGACACAAGGGAGAGGACAAGATCGAGGCAGATGATCTGCTGTGGCGACCCCTAAAGGGTGAAGTACAACATGTTGCAATGACAGATACAAACTGCACTATGTTCTTATGAAATGAAGTAAAATGTAATTTACCCATGAGTTCTGTCTACCTATTGATGGTGTGAATCTAGACATAGTTTAAAACTTCACTTAAACCATAAATGTGTAATAAAAGTGTAATTCTAAATCATTTGGTAACTTGGGAAATTCAGTTCTAATCTTAGAATTAATCCAGTTTATTCTTTCTTGATTGATTCTTGTTTGAGATCAAAGACAGTTATGACCCATGACATCCTTGAATTATGGTGTGTGTGTGTGTGTGTGTGTGTGTGTGTGTGCACACACACACACACATAAACACACACAGGACATAAAATATAAAAACACTTTTTCTACCATTTCTCTTAATGAACGTAGACATGTAGGCTGGGTATTTTTTTTATACTTTAGCAAATTAGACCATTTTAGGTATAGTTTTGTTATTTGCACTTTAGGATTTAACATACAGCAATAAATCACTTTTGTGTGTTTTTTTTATGAGCGCTGGACTGGGAGAGACAGAAAAATGTTGGTAGAATGTGGGTTGAAATCTAATCATCTTAAATGCATAGCATGTACATTTCTGCTACATAGCAAAGAGCAGTACGAGCTGATTTCAAATCTGCCTTTAGCGTCACATATTTACTCACTAAGCCTCATCCCCAATGGTCACTTCTTTCATTTTATTGAAGTGAACATAATGACCAGAAACCCAGTTTATTCATTGTCTGGTGAATCAAAGAAGCATCCAGTCTGCCCTGAAGAAGTCACAGTGATCAGAGGGTGTATTACAACCTCTTAATTTGTAACAATGGCTGAAGAAGTGACCATCACCATCAGCTGCTCCCAACAGAACCCACATGTAAATATACATGTACCATGTACATGTACCCATGAGTTGGAAAAATACTAAGCATTCCAATGTATGAAAGAACTCATTCTTGATGTGAATAATGTGTGGACTGTAATTACACAGAATCTGCTATGTCTACAACGGGAGGCTGCTCAAAGAGCTTTTATTATCTTCCTAAAACATCAACGACACTTTAAAAATCTAAATATTTCAAATTTCATTTAAACTTGGATGTCCATGCATCTTTCCTCATACTGAATTAAACACGGGATGCTTTGTGAAAGAAAATAATAAAGCAAAATGATGCCTTGAAGCCTGAGCTGGTACCATTTGAACAAACTGTACGTCGTTTTTAGACTGATGGTCAGAGACAGGCAGAAGTAATTTAGTTATAAATAATTCAACTCCCTTTCTTCAGAGAAATTAATTGGTTTCTGTCACTTCTAGTATTTACCTAATTAGTTATACCTGAAGCGGCTCAGTACTTTACAGTTCTAACCAGGCTTTTACTGGAGTTGAAGAGGAGTTAGCAGAAGAGGGAAGTATATCACTGTAAATTTACTTCATCCTGGCTTTTCTCTGTGGGTCTCTGTTTTTATGTGCGTCTGTCTCTTGAGTTTATCGGTCCCAATGGACTTTTGTGTCTCCTGTTAATATGGGGGGGGGAGAGAGAGAGAGAGAGAGAGAGAGAGAGAGAGAGAGAGAGAGAGAGAGAGAGAGAGAGAGAGAGAGAGAGAGAGAGAGATAAGAATTGTGGGAGATGGAAAGAGACAGATAGAAATGCTCTGTGGGAAGATTTGTGTAATGGCTGCATGTGGGGTACACTATTAAAATGCAAGCAAGCATCTGAGAGACACACACAGGGCAGCACAGCAGCTACTGCCCCAAGTTTGTGATTCCAAAAAAGCTATAATATCTTGCCAAATGGCCACCATTTTAAATGAAACAGTCACAGGTCTTTAGAGAAACTCTAGGCACTGAATAGCATGCGACTGTGCAGCCAAATGAAGTAAGGGGGGGGGGGGGGGGGTAAAAAAAGGGGTTAAGATCAAAAAGATGATATTTCTGGAAACTAACTGGGACTTTCAATTCACTGTTGTACAAAAAAAGGAGATACAATGAGCACACAGAGCAGGTGGAGAGGGAAGGAATGCAAAAGAGAAAGGAACAAAGGGAGATGCAACTCTTTGTATCATTGTATTTGCCCCTGGGGGCTCAATACTATATATAATGCAGTGTGTGCTTTGCAATTCATCTGTAGGGACATTGATGTTTCACATGACATAGCAGGTCGTAAATGTATAAGAGCGAGAGAAACAGAGAGAGGAAGAAAAGGAAATTAAGAGGTAAGAATGGAAAAAAACAAAATGCTATAAGGTTAATAAAAAATAAAAACTAATGCTTCACACATGCAGGCAAATACATCTTTTTCTTTCTAAAGGTTTGGTGTAATATTTACACAATGATTTATTGAGCTTTACAAAGTTGAAGCCAAATATATATTAGTTTGATGAAATGGAAACTTTTTATGTAGGTAGACTGTTCAAGTACAGAGAGAAAATGTATAGAATAATCCAGAGTAAGAAATGTAGAAAATGTGGATGGATCATTGACTTTATGGTTATAAGATATTTTCTTCCAACCTTCTCAGTGATTTCATGACATGTTTTCTAGTTTCTGTCTATATACTATTCTCACTGGTGTGAAGTGGTTCACAATGTTGTGACAAATTTAGCATATTGTTTTCTATACTTCTATACTTTAATTTTATTTTTTTTTTTAAATCTTCTGCCTAAAACTAAATTTCTCAAAGCTGTTGAGGCATTTTGCTTGCAGTAGTAAATTCTGCTAAAACTGTGGTAATTAGCATATTTGGGAAATATGTTGTATTATATACAGTATATGATACATATCTCATATATACCCTGCGGAACTGGTTGATTGTGGCCACTTACGACAAAAGTTCAAATGCAAATATTTTGTCCGTCCACATACAAAAACTGTGTATAGGCAAACATAATAATTGCTCTTGACAGTAAAAAAGCACTTAAGCTTTTAACAAAACACAGGAGTCCTCTCTTCAGTCTCTCCTCATTTTAGTTAAGACAGTCATGGATGAAGTACAGACTAGACAAAAAATGGGACCAAACATAACTGTATCAAGGAGGGCTACCATCTTATTCTGTCCTACTGTATTTTTGTTTTTGTCTTTGTGTGGAGGAAGTGATACAGTATGAGCTGGGCACTCAATTGAATCACAACGTTGACAATGAAAACTCATTATAAACACATTACAGCAAACACATGTGGTCATGCTCAAATCTTGTTGAAAGAGAACAACCATAGACATCTTTCTAGATAGAGAGGTTGATTGAAAAACAAAACAAACAGTTACTTCAGTCAGTGTTTTTTGGTATTTAAAATTAAAATGATGTCGCCCCGTGTTGTACTGTACATACTTAAAACACAAGTGCACGTGGTTAATCTAACTGGTATTTGCCATCTACAAATACTTGTATTATGTATGAGGGACTTCCCTTTTCAGATGATGAAAATCTGTAGCTGCCTAGGGACAGAAAACAGGTATGTGCAATTCACCAACAGCCTATAATTTAAGTGTGTATTATCAAAACAGCTCTTACTTCTCATCTTTAAATGAATCTTCGCAGACTGGCACTTGGTGGTGTAAATGAATACCACTTGTTGCATATATTGAATGTGAATTTGGCACTTGGTGGTGTAAATGAATACCACTTGTTGCATATATATTGAATGTGAATTTGGCACTTGGTGGTGTAAATGAATACCACTTGTTGCATATATGGAATGTGAATTTGTGTATTTGTGCATTTAGACTCTGCACCTCCTGACAAAGTACATTGGTTTCCTCATGGGAGATTTCTGGGCTCTTTTCTCCATTACAAAATGTCAGTGTGTGCTGGGAGCACACTGCTGTTAAAGGGGAGGAGAGGAGCTGATCTGATTGTTCATGATTGATGCCGATAATTTATTCCTCTAATCCAGTCTCCTTTGCATTGACACTGCAGGTGCACCGCTGGAGAGTTGCAGCCTCTGGTCGCAAAATTACCACAAAATCTGTCACTAACAACTGATGGAACCACAGGGAAAAAAGACTCAAATGCACAATACTGAGGAAAAAGGTCAGATTCAACAAATTGCTGCCTTTTGTTTGCCAGAAAGCAGGTTTGCTACACAGGTGAGCTGCCAAAGGTAATGGCAAACTAATAAAGCACAGAGAAGACAGCTATGTCCCAATCCAGGGGCCACATCTTTCAGACAACGTGGTCTGTAGATCCTCCAACTTTGCCTTTATCAGTTAAATAGCCCGTGAAGGCTGATCCAAAAATAACTCCTCTATGCAGGTTTTCACTATTGATTCACCAACTTGCTCATGAAGGATGGTCTGTGTACTGCGAAACCATGTGTAGCTTGTTTATGTCACTTACCATGTAAATACAGTATTTTAATAAACATTCAATGTTTAAGGCCCAAAAGGTTCAACTGAGTTAAACATGTATTCTTCAGATTTCTATTTTTTATCTATCCATCCATGGAGAGGATACTAGGTTGGGACCCACCTGTCAGATCTGTCATTCCCGGAAACCTTTCAGTGATGATAGGAAATTAGGATAGCTTAGGATAGCTTAGGAATAGGATAGCTTTTAAAACAGGACAAGCCAATTAAGGGAGGTTCCCCCAGAGTGAGACACAGCTAAACAATGTCAGGTAAAGTAATTGGCATCACAAAAAATGTGGAGGACGAGGGAAAGTACTGAAACCCTTAACCTGAAGTACAAAGATGAACTTGCACCGAGGAAAGGGAACATATAGATTAAATACACCAGTGGGGGAAGGCAATGAGAGGATTAGAAGTTTCAGACTGGGGCAGCCAATCATACTGATGAGTAAAAAAAATAAATAAAGAAAGAAAGAAACACAAGGACAAGCAAAATGTCTGAGAGAAGAGCATGGAAAGAATGGATGAATTACATTACATGAAAAGCATAACAGAAAGAGCCAATCAGGGCATGGCACTGCCACTCACGGCCAAGTGTGCAAGTACAGTGAATATAACATGGCTCAGAAATAGGAGCCTCTCGGGGGGGGGGGGGGGCAGGTAAAAGTGGAACAGAGAGATGGAAGAGAAAGAGAGAAACTGTTGTCTCATTTCAAAGGGATGGGGTTGGGGGGGAGACACACAGAGTGAAATCCCCTTTTCTATCTCACAAGAAGAAATGAAAACTTGTGTTGTTACCAGGGAGGGTGCTTTTATTCTGGTGTTTCTATAGCAACAGTTTCTATGTGCCCATTTTATAGACCTGCACAGTTGTTATGCAACGTGTGAAAAAACACAAATGCCAGAAAAACATGATTATTAATAATCATGAAGAGACAGACATCATTTGATAACCCACTATACAGCTTAAATACAGAACTGGCTAACAAACACATACAGAGAGAGAGAGAGAGAGAGAGAGAGAGAGAGAGAGAGAGAGAGAGAGAGAGAGAGAGAGAGAGAAACACAAGCTCATTGGACAAGTTTAATGTGACATGTTTCCTCCATGGGCCTCCTCAAAAAACAGGAAGGTGGAGAAGGATCTAAAAGGGAGTTCAATGCCAGATTAAATATTCAGAAAAAATGGCATTGTTTTTTTTTGCTGAATTAATTTTGTATTATTTTCCATTCCTTTTTCTATCTTTGCATATGTGTGTCCTGATCTGTACATATGTCACTGTGTGTACTGTATTAGCCCGGGTGTTTGTGTGTAGCTAAAGTATATATCCTGCATGATCTTGGCACATTGTCATTTTCTGGGTGACTAATGGGGACAGAGAGGAATTACCGAGAACCCATGACATCAATCTTCTCCAGTCTAAGCGCGTGTGTGTGCGCGTGCAAAAGCCCACAACTCTTTACCAAAGTACTTCACATTCATGCATGATTTAATGAAGGAATTTAAGCATACACACATGCACACAGGATCATTAAACTCTGCGGATGCAGCCTTTTTGCCTCCAGCACTTCCCGTGACAACAGAATCCCATCAACACTTTCACCTAACCTTTGTTGCTGCAGTAATCAACGATTAACAATCTGTTATAAAGACAAGAAAAAGGCGTGCAGAGAGAAAGAGAGAAAATGAGTGGGTGAGGAAGTGCTATACAGAGGAGAAGGAAATAATAAACGAATAAATATGCATAATTTATGACAGAAGAGAGAGAAGGCACAGACGTATATTCACTCGCAGGTCAAATGTATCACACCTAATCAACAAAAATCATTCTACATGACAGGTTACTGTAATTAGCCTATTATAGGGACAGCAATCATATGAATGGTTCCAAATGAGTTATCCAGAAAACGAGGACTCATTCACACTTTAGCAACAATAGCAGCTCTTGCTACGTAGTCAGCCATAGTAGACACATCTCTGCTAACATCCAATAGCCGCCTTCAGCACCAAGCATCCAGGCCGCCCACTGTCACGCGTGTAACGTGACAGTAAATGTGAAGTGTGAGTGCAAGAGCAGCTAAAAGTTACACAGTTTTAGTTATTTTGTCATTTGTGCTTGTTTACCTAAAAAGACTTTAATGTTCTAGAGGCCAAAACATGTTTTGTGAGTCCTCTGTGACCTTTGGCCACCCAAATCAAAGCAATTCATCCACGAGTCCAAGTGACTGTATGACTGTGCCAAATTCAAAAAGATTATCTCAAGATGTTCTTGAGATATTACATTCACAAGAACGTGACAGATGGAGAGAAACATAAAGCCTCTGTCCACTGCTGTCAGCAGCATGGAGGCATAAAAAAATAAGTATCAAATACATTTCAAGCAGCCTACTTCAGCTTTCCTGTGATTCTGGTCCCAGAGGGTTCTGACTCTTGAGGAGCATGACATGCTGTCACCGTCTCCTCCCTCAGTGTTATGCATGAACCGCCTTGAATCTTCCATTTATACACAAACACACACATGCACACACAAGTCTGCAGACACTGTTTCCCCGTGTTTTGCTTTCCACGGAGACTGAGAATAACTTGAAATGATGACTAAACGAGCAGTTGCATACAGTAGCACATATAGAGGTTCAAGCGTGAACTAAGTAAACCTGTTTATTGTGTTTGCAGTATTACATAAGAACATACATACATGTTACAAAACATGTCAAAACATGTTACAAAAAAACAATGTCAAAACAGAAAAAATGGAACTTAATAGCAGAACTTGGGATTAGGGAGTTGGCGAGAAAATCGACAAACAATGCAGTTGACATTCTACAGTTGCAGCTTGAGTGCTTAACTTCACCATATGAGTTCACACTGTGTGTGTGTGAGTTGAACTTCGTGTCACCTGGTGACATTCCCACACCATGCACCATGCACAACAGCAACATTGTACTAGCAAAACAAGATGGCTTCAACAGGTGGGAGTATTGTTGAAAAGGCCATTGAAGCACCCAGTTTCACAAGTGGATTATCTTGCTTAAAACAAATTGGCAGGTTCAGTAAAAAAAAAAAGTTAATGTTTCAACTAATACTGACAGTTACAGGGAGAAAGATGAGCGAAGTAGAGGAGATGTAGAACAGATCCAATTAAAAAATGAGAAAACTGAATGATTAATCAACTTCTCTATGTGGGACCTGAAATGCTTAACCTGATTTTACAGCCTGTATTGTAAAAGTAAAATATAAAGAGAGAAAAGAGAACTGATAATTAATTTCAAAAAGATAATTAAATGGTCCCCTTGAATAATCCTTTAAAGGTTTTAGAATCCTTAAATTTTAACTCATAATTGACACAGGGCATTTAACTTCTGTACTCCGTATAATGGATTCTAATATTCAGTTTTCCTCTGGGAAACTAATTCAGGTATTCACTGTTTGAATAAATGAGAGCAAATCTGATCCAATCAGAGTACAGCTGAGTAATAATGGTAATACTGATGTACTAAAATGGTGCTATGGGACCTTTGCAGTAACTAACACTGTGAAATAACATGAAGAATTTTAAGCTTCTCCGATTCTTTATTTCCGGTTTACCTGGATTTCCGTAACAGTTGCTCCTTCTAACAAAACCTCAGTCTGGTTTCTGTTTGTACCTGACTCAAACATGAGGAACCCCCTTTATCTGCTCATACTCAACCTTCTATGACAGTGGGATATGCCGTGTAACAGCTTTACAAAACATACAAATAAGAGTCTCTGATCGATAGTTTTACCAGGTTCAGGTGAGTAAGTCTCAACATTTCATTAGTAAAAGTACATTAGTGAAACAGATGTGAAATGCAGCCTCAGCCTGTGTTTGTGTTAGTTACGTTTAGATTTTAGTCTGAAAGTCTCTTTCAGAGTGCAGCTAAAACCCAGACTTGCTTGAGTTTTCTTGACTCTCACCACCTGTGCAACACTGAACTGCAAAAACCACATTGTTTTTGCTTTTGTCTGGTTATTTTCTCCTCAGGGTAGACAAGCCTCTTTTTAAAAGGAAACCTGAAAACTCTATCTTAAAGAAACTCAAATAAGTCCAGTTGTAACCTATCTACACTGCTGAAGGTAAGAATGCGTTATGTCTATTCCCAGTATCGATGGGATTTTATCATTTTAAACAAACTGGTTTCTACTTTTTTTCAGTGCTTTGATACACTGCTTGTTAATCAATTTTGGTGCCTATATATGAAAGAAAACAAGTATATTTTAACATCAAAGCAGGTCTGTAACATTTACTTATTGAGGATACAGTGCTATCATGCAAAGATTATGGTGCCCTTTTCTCCAATTTTAAGAGAAATGTTTGTCCAGCTTGATCCCACATTTTGGTACCAGACCAGACTTTTTAATCCACTGCACTGCAGGGCATAAAGACAGTGCAACAACATATTTGTCAGTGCAAATTACAAAGTTTCTCTCTTGAAAAAGATCCAAAGTCTTTTTATCTCTTCTTCTCAACTCTGCAGAAGCGTGCAGTTCTCCAGCTTTACTTTAAAAAAAACGTGTGTGTATTTGTGTGTGTGTGTATTGATAATCTCACCTGAGGATGCTGCTGTTTCTGCTCTATTGGCTTTGAGTTGTGAGCCTGGACCATGCTCAGCCACTCAGTCAGTCATCCAATAAGCTATTTCATCACCAAGCCAGCCAGTCATTCAGCCATTGCTAAGGCTGTCAGCCAGTTATCTGGTCAGTTAGTCAACCGACCTGGGAGCCAATCAATCAGTGAACCAGTCAGTCAATCTGACAGGAGAGCAGCCATTTAGCAAAACCTTCACCTCCTCTACAGTTAGAGAGGAATGTTTTATTTTTAATTCGGGCCTTACTTACTTCATTTAGAGCGACCCTGTCTTGTCAGCGTGAAATAACTGCCCTAACTGCCTAGATGCATTTCCTAGTTGTTTGCCAAAGGGCAAGATTTGCCTTTTCACAAAAGCCTTGATTACACAAAGCTGTAGTGCAGTTCAGTTTGCCCCACTAGGGTTGGAGAGTGTAAACCCTGATCTGGTTCATGTTTCCACCACAGGGTGTGTGAGACGGATCAGTAATTTACATAGATTTTTACACTACTGTACGAGCTGTGTTAACAGCATCATGTCATACCAGCATAACTAAGTGTGGCTCGCCAACAGATTCCAGGGCAGCATTGGAATTCTTGGTGTACAGCCTGCCAGAAATTATTAGGAGAAGAAGAACTTCGAACTGCGATAAAGAACTTTGAACTGTGGAGGGAAGTATTACATCTCTCAGCGTACACTGTGCCAAAATTTATAAGTGGAAGAAAGAGAAGAAGAATGTGACACTGTAAGAGCAACAATCACGATAATTCAGCTTTCACTATTCATTTTTCTTGGCACGTGGCTGTTTATCACAACAAGTGATTGTTTGAGAAAAGGCTGCAGACTAAACAAAAAAAAAAGACTTTCAATGTCATTTTTCATTTTTTCCGTACATCACACGTGATCATTCTCTGTTGGCAAGCCAACAGACGACAGTCTTTCTAGCTCCATTCTGTAGAAGCAATGCAACTGTGTTTGATACCCCAAGAGAAGGGTGTCAAAATCTGGCACTGTACGGATCAGTTATTTTGGCTCTTTTCCGATGAAAACACAAATAATTTTTGTACTGAACTGAACCGAACTGTGCCCCTTGGTGGAAACGGAGCTCAAGTGGCAAACCTACTGTGACATCATGCATCTGTCAGTCAATATATGAATATGAGGGTGGATCTTAGAAAGATGTGAGAGGTCAGTGTAAGGACTGGCAGGTTACAGTGCATGACACTGGCTATAAATCACACCAAAGCCACAGCCAAAAGCAAACCCTACTTTATTGTCTATTAAGTTAATTGGGAACATCATTTACAAAATGGGCAGTGAAGAACTGATGAAAGCATTTAATGACTGAAACCACTAACCTGTTTAGGAAAACACTTATTAAAGCTATAAATCAAGTGAGAAGTAGTTTTTTTTTTCTTTGCATATATTTAGACACTAACTAGTTAGATTGTTTCTTTTGGTAATTAATGGAGTTGCTTACAGATGGCTATTCAAGAGAATATACAGTCGGTTTCATGCGTGTCCACATTGGCCACATTATAAGCCACACCTGTGTTTGTTTGCGTTAATAAAAACATCCCACCTTGTTAGTTGGGAATGAAAAGTCTGCATTTACATCTCTTTTTTACTTGTTTTCTTTACTGTTATTGTTATTACTGTATTATAATCCACTGCTTTTGAGTTATCTCCTGGATATTCTCAAAAGTTGTAGCCGCTGTTTCAGTGGTGAGACAAAGATTAGCATACATTGGCATGCAAATGATTATAGTCATTTGCGTATGTGTTTTCCACAGATGTGTAAAGTGGCAGCATTGCAAAGCAGGAATCACTACCAAGACCAGCATAAGAAAGAGAGGGAGGGGAGAGAAAAGAGGAGCGTCTGAATCAGTTTTATTTAGTTTAACAGCTTGTTGACAGTGCAGGCTTGTTTTTGATGCTGTCAGCTGATTATTCATTTAGATCTGAATATAGTTTGGACCAAAAGGCCTATTAAATTATACACATTGAACAGAATTGTTCCAGCACAACAAAGAGTTCGCCTCAGTTTAAGCTCACAGCTGAGGTTTGTGTGGGGAGTGTGCTACAACTGCCTACACTGGGAAGTGCTGAGGACATGTTAAATCATTGATGGCCTCGACTGTTCTCATCGGCCTCCAAGAGCAGATTTACTATGCAGGCTGTCAAAAATCTGACCCATTAAACTCCTAAATTCACTACTGTAACTTTTGCTGCTAGTGTGAAGTGACAAGAGAGAAAGTGAGGGGGGTAGCAAGTTTTTTTGCTTTATTTGTAAATTATAAAGCCACTACAATCCCATGTTTGCCATTCTACTTTTCATGGTAAGTCTGAAGTGACAAATGCTTTCTGCTGCGGTGCAACAAAAGCAGACCTTGATCGTTAATGTGAGCAGAATGAAACAAGTGGTGCCAGTGTGATTTGCGTCACGGTGGCAGAACTGGTTTCTATGACAATAAACTAGTGACACAAGAAAGGTGTTAGACAAAAAAAATGATAATTGAATACACGGACATTAGATATATTACAAAAAAGTAAATCATGACCATATTTTCCTACATTGCAAGGATTACTCATTATACAGCACAGCATTGACTGAGCTAAGATGCAAATGGGCTCTTACCAACATGTTTTCCCATTTAAATGTACATCCAAAGTTACTCCCATAAATATTCTTCATAGCATCTGTATGTCGTCTGTTCTATCTATAAATATTTTTGATTAATCTTAGGAGTGGGATTTTGTTTGTGTTTAAAAACAATCATGGACTTTGATATATTGCCACTGACAGTAAGCTTGCTGAGTTTCTAACCATTTACAAACATAGACAATTCATCATTTGCACACACTATTAGTGTTTTAACTTCTAACAGCAACAGCCGTAATGGTGCATGTCAGTTTGACTTAGATTATGGATTGAAACCCCCAGGAACATGGCTCACCAAGACAGATGACAAAAATGCTGGATGAGAGACTAAAAAGGCCAGAGGAACAGGGGCTCACCAGAACCTGACGTCAGGACTTTTGTCTCCATCAACTTACCTCAAACTTTTCAGAGTATTTTTTGAGGTGACTCAACTCTCCCAGACACTGTTTCATCACTGTCAGTGGGGAAAAGTGATTTAAAAGATATGAAAAAGATAAAACCCAAGCAGACTAAAAGTCCTGCAGTGTGCTTGGAATAATGCTACAGTATAAAAGTAATCCCCACAGAAGTGACAGATTTTAGGGCAAAACATGGACAGAAACCAAACCTGGCAACACATCAGAACAAGAGTTTGAGGAAAGAAGAGTGAGAGAGAACAGGGCATCAGTCCAAAGGGCAGTTCAGTACAGCAGGCTGACACCGTGTTGTCCAGATGGTGTGTCCTTATTATGGGCTATATATGTTGCTATAATAGGCGTCATAACCATAAGTCTTACTTTTGACCCAAAACTATATTTAATTTTGTTAGAATCATTAGATATTGCCTTTGAAGATGTTTTGCACACAAAAACAAATCCATTCACTTTTACCCATGTATAACAGTGTCCCACTGGCGTTTGTTTGACTGGCACACTTTAAATCATGCTATGGTTTCTACCCAAGTGAAGCTTTAACGTTACCCACTATCAAGATGAATATTGAGGTACCTGACTTTTCTATGTGCATCATGGATGAGTTAGTTGCAAAACCCAACACCACATCATTGCAGTGGGAATATCTTGGTTTTAAGACAAATTACCAATAACTCAGAGGCCACTTTTAAAAAATAGTGATGTTACAAGTCAAAAAATTTAAACTCTGTTAAATGCTAATGAATCGCTTTTCTTCTTGATAAGGTGCATCATTCATATTAATCAATGTGAATTATATTTATACATATTTAAGGCACGAAATTATTAACTGACGATATTTGGATGACACAATAATTATCAGCTAAATTTCATTATTGAGATAGCTTTTTTTTTTTTTAGGAAACAGCAAATCACAAAGGCTACAATTTAGGACATACTGTATATCAAACAGCACATAATTTACTGTCAATGCTTTTACAAATTAATGCCATCAGTCTTGTGTGCATTAATGCTCCTGAGCAATAAGTCACCCATCACTTACAATTTCAAAAACACTTTTAAAATATATATTTTAACATCACTTACTCTGTGATACTGTGCTATGCATATGCCAATTTTTTAAAAATAGTGTATATTAAACTCAAGCTTGACTTAACTTTTTGTACATCAAATGAATTTGCAACATTTTTCTGAGAAAGTCACAGTACATTACTCAACAGTAACACATAAAAAAAAGTTTTCTTCCTTCCATAAAATTCATATAATTGTATATTTCACAAAGATCACCACATTTGCGTCTACATAACACACTGTGGTCATTGTTCAGCCCAGATTCACACCAATCCTGTACTAAAATGTCAAATAAATAACCCCAACCTTGAATAAAATATCTCACTTGGCCTTTTCTTACTCTCTCTGTTTCTTTGTCTCAACATGTTTCCTCAGATCTATTTTACTGACAAGCTAAATTCACTTCTACTTTGCTCCTGTATGAGCTGCACATGGAAGACATGCGTCTTTAAAACTCAAAACTAGCTTATTTCAGTGGTGTTGGCAGCAGAACTGCAACATTTATTTATGGTTGAACAACATGCAGGCACATGCTCCTCAGTCTCACACTCTATTCATTCACAGTAATGCCTACTGTACTTTTACTATGTATCCTACGAACAGCAGTTCTAGTGACTGAAAGTGTGTAACTCATTTTATATGTTTAATAAATAATTGAATATACTGGCGCACATAATTTCATAGAAATAGTAAAGTGTGATGCAATCAATATTTTTAAATACAATTTCAAATACTGTTTGGTAATTGCTCTTAAAATACTGATCCTGATTATGTTACTCCACCTATTTTGGGGCACTGCTGTCTATTTCCAGTTATTTTACCTGTTTGCCATTATTACGATTGAGCAGTGGGAAGAAAATGTGATAGTGGATCCCTGGGGCGGCTACTGTAATACTGGCATATAAGCACTTATAATTATCCTTGAATTCCTATCAGAGAAATGAAAGTTGAAGGCACTTTCTGGTGCTCGGAGGTATAGACACTGAAACGAGAAATGGCTTTTAGAATACCTAATCTGTATAAGTCTTCAGTTACAGGAGAGCCTCATGTGGTTGTTCTGTACAAAATGGGAATTTTTTGGGTCCTCTACTTTTGGATTGAAAAGTTGCATTAACAGAAGTTAATCTACAGTGGGAGTACAGTGCACTGGGGGAATTTAGCCTCTTTCTCTCTCTCTCTGTGAGTGAGAGTGCATATGTGTGGATAGTATGTGTAGCTTCATGAGGACCAGAGAAGGGTCAGGGTTAGACATTTTTGGAGAATGAGGACATTTTGGGGGAGCAAACACACTTTGACCAGTCCTCAAAACCACACAACTGAGAAAAAACTTGGTTTAAGGTTTAGGACAGAATCATATCTACAGGATACAGTTAGGCACTTAGCTTTAGATACAATAGGGGGCCAGGAAATGCATTTTGTAATTGAGTGTCCTCACAAACAGTATTTATGTGTTCCAGTATTGCTCATGTTGTGGGGACCTAAATCTGTTTTCACAGTCACTTAATGGGGACATGTATTCCTTATTAGGACAAAAAGCAAATGACCACAGTGTAAGTTATTACATAAGGCAAAGACATGTTGTATGGTTAAAATGACTTTAAGGGTTAGGGTCAGGGTTAGGCTAGCAGTAGATAGTATTCTCCACAAAAAGAATGTAAGTCCATGTAATGTACTCTCAAGTCATGGAAACCAGACTGTGTGTCTGTATATACAGTATACTGCCTCTGTGTATAGACTTTTGAAAAATTGCTTTAGAGAGCAGAGCAAAGAGTTCAGTGTAGGAGGGAGTGAAGAATAGTATGTTAATCATATCTTCCATATGGTTGTAGCACTGACTAGACTCGTTAAATGACTGAGCCAATGTTAACTGTGAAATACCATGTGAGCTTTCCAAATCACTTAATTATTTGCTGTTAAGTATAAGTTACAGAAAGAAAAAGGGGAGACAGAAGAGGATAAAGATGCTGAGGAGGAGGAGAGAGACAGAGGACAGAGCAGCGAGAAGAAAAATTTATTAAATACAGGTTTGTGCAGTTTTTCAGCACGGCGTCAAATCATACAAAATGGCATGCTGTTCTTGAGGTTTGCAATGTTACAAATCTGCAACGCTTTAGTTGCCTCCATTTAAATGTGTCTTCAAAAGCACAACTCATTTTGATGTTGAAATGTAACATGAATTGCAAAGAGACTTTGCAATTAATAGTTTGAACTGAAAGATAGTGAGAATGAGATAGTAAAAATGAGAAATGCAGGGAAAAAAGGCAGAAGGGAAAAAGCAATCAGGGCATGTGTTTGCATACTGGAATAAAAGCTTTTTTTCTCACATCTCCGCCTTTTTCTTAGTGAAAAACTAAGTACAAAAAAGTTGCCCCTCCTCCCTCAAAACTAGTCAAACTTTTACAAAATTTCTTTGCAAATTCTGTTTAGAACACTTGAAGGATCTAAGGTCTTCATTTGTGTAACATGGAAACAGGCCTGAGCCAATGGTGATTTTTAAATGTTTATATTTTGCTGTCATTTACTGGAAAGGAGCAAATGAGCATGTGTTGGTCATTCTATCATGTTATGTTTGTCATGTTTGCATTTGAGCAAATTGTGCCAAGATTGTTGTTGAAAGGTAATTTTCCTACGGACGTGAACAAACTATCTGATAGATTACCTGCTTTACTGATGCAAAAACAGATGGTGTGTAAAATGAGTACAAGATGTATTTCAAGTAGCATTTAAAGAGTGAACAGGTGTAAATGTAAATGTAACTATAATATACATTTAATACTATAAAGAACCATAAGGTGGTTTGGACTGATTTAGCCAGTTTTAAGAGGGCTTATTATGGCTGCAAAACTTAATATTTAAGAGCTGCTTATTTGGCTAATTTGATAAGACCTTCAAGGGAGAACCATTTACACTGTGAGCTGGAGCCAGTCCCAGTTGGTATTAGGTATCACCCTACCTGTACATCCTGGACAGGACCAGCCTGTCACAGGGTCAATGGTAAGTGGCAGACAACCACTCACATATATATTCACACATCCATACAAGCAATTTCGAGTCCCCACTTAACCCAACTCCAAAATGCCTCTGGACGTACAGTACATGTCTTTGGGTGGAGGCCAGAGAGCATCCAGAGAAAAACACAGACATGAGAGAACATGCAAATTCCACAGAGAAAGGCTCCTGTCAAACACAGATTTGAACTGAGAACCTTCTTGATGGCATCAGTACCAGCCCCACCACTCCACCCACATATCTGTTTGCATTAAAATAAGATATTTAAAGTATAAAATTTAAACCATTTTAAAGCTTGCATATCACATAAGCCACAGATGTACTAGTTGTAAAATGATATACCATCCTTTGTAGCAAATTCTGCTTTCAGCTTTTACCAATAACTCACAAATATGCACAGATAAGCATGCACCACTGTCCTTGTTTAGTCCTCTCAGAAGCCACACTCATTAATGATGTTCTTTTGTAGGCATTTAGGTTGCTGCAAGCTCAGCCCTGGAAACCACAAACAAAAACTGTGGGACAGAATCTGTTGAACCACAGGGGGTCAGAGTATCAAGAAGACACATCAAGCAAAGAAAAATGCGGACTGGGGTTTGGTGGAGGCTCCCTACCTACGCTGATGTTTGTCACAAAAATGCATAAGTAAAAAAGCCTTTCAATGCAATAACAGGCCCAGCATCATAAAACCAATCTCAGCTGCCTTGAGAAAATCAAAACTACATATCACTCACTGACAAACCACTGTGTGTTTGCTGAAGGCTCTCATCTTTAAAGATCAGCAAGAGCCAACTAAAGTATTACAGGAAATTTAGAATTCATCTCATGTGACCAGACTGTTGTAGCCAATCATAACATTGTCTTAGAGCTAAACACAGCCATTCACACAGGCATGCTCAGCCAAACATCTGTGCCCAGGTACTGAAGTGGTGAAGGATGCTCGTTGACAAGGTGATTGATGCTGTAGTTGTCATCTTCTGACTCCCACTCCCCGTCTCTCTCTCTCTCTCTCTCTCTCTCTCTCTCTGTTGCAGCTTCCAAAACAGAAGCATCAGCAAGAATGAACACTCACCCAGATGTTCAATAAATTTCACAACCTGCCACACATACAACCACTAGTATGTACATGTACACACATGAATACACAAACATGCATGATACTAAAAACAATTAAAACTTAACATGGAAAATGACAAACTTAATATGTGAATAGTTAATAAGCAGATGTTCATGATTCAAGTCACTAAATCTACTAAAGACGACGCAAATGATAAGAATACATTAATTTAAATTGTTCACTCATGCAGGTGCAATGGTGACAATATCACTATGTGTATTTATTCCTTGCCACAGTTGGTGGTACTGTTTCGACTAATTATATTCTAATGACTAAGAGTTGATTTTATTTTTGTTTAAAACAATGACACTTCAGATGCATAAAACATTTAGCCCTTTGTGGATGAACTTATTTCTATGGGAGGTCTGAAGATTAGTAATTACAAACTCAGTACATCAGCAGTTTAAACACCAGAAATTAACAACTGACTGATCTCCTGCTGCTTCTGCAGTGTGTCAAGATGTCTACAGCAGAGCTCTGAATTACATCACTGAATGATTCTAATTGTATCAAGATGTGAAGATTCATGCATTTAACGTCGTATGGAGATGATAAGAACAAACATGAAAAATGGTTTTACTTGTTTTTCAGCACTATGGGTGACGTTGGTTGATGTGTTGCTGTGGTTACCGCAGGGCCCCACAGTAAATCATTTTAGCACTTGGTAGAGTGACTGCCATTATGACTGTGTCAAATTGCTGACCTGCACTGCTGATGCCCACTGGAAAAAGCTAAAGCCTGGAAATTATTTAATGAATCAGAGCGAGAGGTTGGAAAAAGCATGACATGTTGTAAACACTGACTGAATATAATGGCAAAAAGGGAAAAGCAGTAAGATATAAGAGAAAACATGTTGTATACAGGCCCCAGTAATGTGGCAAAACCTTTGATTGCTATTACTGAAAGGATAATTAGAAAAATTATGATAATATTACAACTTTGGCCAAAGCAATCAGCAAGTCAGCCAATTTTATTTCAACAATTTATCTTATGTACACTGCTGAGCAAAAAAAAAAAAAATGCCACTCAAAACAGGCATTGGACCGCCTTTAGCTTAGATTACGTCACGCATTTGCTGTGGCATTATTTCACTAAGCTTCTGCAATGTCACAAGATTTATTTCTGTCCAGCGTTGCATTAATTTTTCACCAAGATCTTGTATGGATGATGAGACAGTCGGACCACTGCACAAAGCCTTCTCCAGCACATCCCACAGATTCTCAATGGGGTTAAGGTCTGGACTCTGTGGTGGCCAATCCATGCGTGAAAATGATGTCTCATGCTCCCCGAACCACTCTTTCACAATTTGAACCCGATAAATCCTGGCATTGTCATCTTGGAATATGCCTCTGCCATCAGGGAAGAAAAAATCCAACCTGGTCATTCTGTATATTCAGGTAGTCAGCTGACCTAATTCTTTGGACACATAATGTTGCTGAACCTAGACCTGACCAACTGCAGCAACCCCAGATGATTGCACTGCCCCCACAGGCTTGTACAGTAGGCACTAGGAATGATGGCTGCATCACTTCATGTGCCTCTCTTCTTACCCTGATGAGCCCATCACTCTGGAACAGGGTAAATCTGGACTCAGACCACATGACCTTCTTCCATTGCTCCAGAGTCCAGTCTTTATGCTCCCTAGCAAACTGATGCCTTTTTTTTCCATTGGCCTCACTGATTGTTTTCTTAAGGCTACACAGCTGTTCAGTCCCAATCCCTTGAGTTTCCTTCACGTTGTGCTTCTCATCTTCCCGATTACCCGTCCTGAATATAAGCCTGGGGTTTTGCTGCAGCAGGTCATTTTGCCCATTGGTAACGCCGTCGTTTAGACATTACCGTTTGTTGCTCTACAGCTCCTGCTCTTTTTTTGTTCTCCTTTTAATTCCACGTTTCCTTTTTTCTAGTGTCCTTATGCAGAGATCTCCTGTCCAGCAGCCAGCCAATCTCCTCGCCCTTAGTTTGTATTCCTTAGCTCACCATTGTTGTTTTCATTTTTGGAAAATAAATTCTTTTTTTTCGTGCCACAAACGACAAAGTCTCTGCTTAATCTTGGCCCATTCGCAACAACAAAACCAATCATCACAAGTTTCTTCAATCTCCTTAGATCTTTTCTCTGCTTGATGCATGCCAATGATTTGACCCTTCTCAAACAGACTAACATTGTTTCCATGACCATAGGAAGTGTCTTTCTACATGGTTGTTTAAGAAATGAGAAGCTACTCATTGCATCAGTTAGGGTTAAATAACTTGTTGCCAGCTGAAAGATAATCGCCCATGCAGTAATTATCCAATAGGAGGCTCCTACGTATTTTTGCTTAGTTAATCCAGGGGAAAACTTTTTTTGGCCGGGCAGTGTATTTCTCATCTAAAGACACGTTGATAATTATTTTAGTGACTTACCGGCTTTTTGTAAACGTAAATGGCGCTACAACTTTACCACCAATAGCTATTCGCTCCCACATTCATTCAGCACATCTACTGTACGCAGCAAGGGAAGAAGTAGAAGACCAGCCATAAACTGTATATGAAAGGTGGACTTTGTTTTTCAGTTCTGTACATGTGGATGTAAAAATAAAAAGAACAGCCACCAAGGAAAGACTGTTCTAGTTGCAAATAAAGCTTGTTTGGAGGTCTGTGGCAAAATGAGCTTACTTCTCAGTTGATTTAGAAAAACATCATAAGTTTTGCTGAGAAGTTAATGGCCTATGTCTCTGGTTTCAGCTCCGTAGATTATGCTCCGATTTTGGGATAAACAGTTGTACAGCACAAATGAGTGGATACCAGTGTGGCAGCTGGTCAGAGTCTGTTTGCAGGTGACATCTACTACATGTATTTCCATTTGCAAAACCTCAATATGGTGCTGGCCAAATCACGATTCTGGAGGTTTCAAAACTGGAGTTCTGATTCTTATGGGTGATGTCATGACTGGTTGCCACTTGGGGACAGGACAGCAGGACACCTGCTGTCCATCATACCACAGCCACACCCTACAGCATACCCAGCTTGTGACTCTAAATGGGACCATAATTTATAAAATGGACATCATGCTGTATTGAAGAAGACCAATAGTGATTGAGACCATAGACTCCTCAGTAAATTGTTTACAGATATTATAAATCAGGTGAGAAGACACATTTTCTTTTACACACAAAGTGGGAATACAGATTTCAGGTGGTTCCACATTATCGTCCCTCTTCAGACCAGGAGACTAAATCCATTTTTATGTAGTGTGTGCTCATAAGAGTCACAAGTATTCTCAAATGATGTGTTCCTGCTTGGACCACAAGACAAGACAAAAACGGTTGAGTCAGTTCTTCAGAAAATGCCACTGGAAAATTGTGCACCTCTTATCTGCAGCAGTCATACAACCTCACTACGGAAAGAGGAGCTAAAAGGTTGACTAGCTGACTGACCGCCTGAATGGATGAATGGCTGGCTGACTGGCCAAGTGACTTCCCATCTATCTGCCTGCCTCTCTCTCCCTGTCCCTCACTCTGTGTGTGTCTGTCTTGTTGTCAGGCCCATTAGCTCATTAGGCGGTGTGTGTGATTGGAATAAAAACTATGCCAGCACTAGACGATGACACATGCATACACACAAGCCTCTTCTTTGTCTCTCTTTACCTCCACTTGCTCTTTTCATTCTTTTTGCTGCCTGATCCTATTTTTCTTTAACTCCCTCTTGTTGTTGGCTCTTTGCTCTCGTCTCCATCAGTATTCTTTCCCTCCCTTGTCCACTTCCTGTGTACAGCTGACTTTCTAAATCACCTTTCTTACGCCATCATTTTAAAAAAGCCATTATTTGGAATTAAATTTTCATTTCACAAATGTGCATCTTGAGAAATAAAACATACTGTAGCACATTCTGCAGCACACACTAGCAGAAGAGGGCTCGGTACAGTAAAGCTTACATGTATGTTCTTCAGACAGATCAAGTCTTTATAGTCTTTATGTCACAGTTGTACAGTACTTACTAAATACATAAATAAATACTGTACTGTAATAAAATAAAACAAAAACATTATTAGGGAAAAAAAAAAAAAAAACTTCTTCTGAAGTTACTCTCCCAGAGCTCAGATAAAAATGCTCATGCAAATCACATTTGCGTGTTGTTCCAACAAGTGGATGCAGCTGGCAAAATTTGGGGGCACACTTTAATGCTAAGTAGGCATAAGTATCCAACTATACATTATGAACGCCAGGCAACAAGCTACGATACACTATGAATTTTTAAAAAGGCTGTAAATGACTATGACCAGCTGCCAGTAAGCAACTTTCTGAAAGCCATGCAGAGGCACAGTTCCTGCCTTTACCTTCATCCATTAGAAAGTTATTTCCATTCATGCCAGGGCTGTTCCACTCATTTTGGTTAACTGATAGCCATTGTTAAATGACTAGCAACACTGTATGCAGCATGCTGTTGATCCTTCTAATACAGAAGAGAAAATTACTTCTACTGTAGCTAAGCTTAAGTGTTGTGTCTCAAAAGTCAGTGTAAACTGAAAACATACCCAGCAGGATTATCTGTTGTGAGTCACAATACAACTGTGGTGCCCTTGAGTTCTTAAATAAGGGATACAGTACATTTTATCAAAGTAATTATTGTTTTGGAGGCTGACAAATGAACTGATACTTGATGTGTTTACTTGTATTACTGACCCTGCGAGGTCTAAAAGCTCCAAATGCAGCAATTAGACAAAAATATGTGAAAATTCAAAAAAGCATATTAGTTAATTTGACAACCTGGACATTGCAAATGTTCCCAACACAGCCAAATGGACAAATGTGAAAGCAAACACACTGCAATTAGGAAAGACATCCAGAGGACAATGATAAACCCAGCTGGGATACTGATGTTCTTTTCAGGGATATTGTGGTTATTAGAAATCAACCTAGATACATTCAACTCATTTTCAACTCCAATGACAAGGAACCGACTTTATTACTTCAAAGGTCACAAAGAATTGAACAAGCATATCCAAGTCAGATTCGTCATTTTCTCCTAGAAACACTTCTCCTGACTTTGTCTGTCAATTCTCTTGGTATTTTTAGCTAAATTACCAATGTGGCAAATATCTCTATTTGCTGATGCCAGTGCTGATGATAAACCATTGAATGACTCACATTAAGTAAAGTGGACATGTCTTAATTACAACCCATGCCAAATATTTAATTACTCTGACCATGTTTTAAAACAGTATTTTTTAAAAAAGAACCAATTATGTCTGGAAAAAGAACATACAGGACTAATCACATATGTTACAGGTTCTTGGGCATAAAAATAATAAAAACACTTATATAAGCCTGATGATCAAACATATATATGATCATATATATGATTATGGTTGTGCATCCATACTGTGCATCAAATCCATAATCTTGTATTGTGACAACACTAGTGTCCACAGCAAGTGGTGGCAGTATGTTAGTTTGTACCTGTATAGGGATAGTGTGGATACACTTATACCTCTCTGAGAAGGTCTGATACATGTTGTGATGTGTGTGTGTATCATTGTTATGTGTCATCATCTTGTCTCATCTACCTCCTCCCCCTTCTCGCTCTGCCTACATTACTTCATGTCTCTCTTATCCATCTCACTCACAATTTCTGCTTCCATGGAATCACAGTATCTCTCTATTTCTGTCTTCTGTTTACATCTCTCTCTCTCTCTCTCTCTCTCTCTCTCTCTCTCCCCTTCTGTCCCTCCATTTTTCTCCCTCCCTGACTATTGGTTCCTATGGTGACATGTCTCCGGTGCGTTCAGCACTGTTGCTATGGTAACTGACCTACAGTTGAAATCCTGCTCTCTGATCTTTGTGTCCTGTCATCAAAGTGTGCAAGTGTGTTTAAGTTTGTATCTGTAGGATGAAGCACAGTGTCTAAACTTTCTGAAGACTATTTTGGACTGGAATTTAATTTATGACAGAGAGATAGGGGGACATACAGACAGATTGACAGATGATGGATGGATGGGATGCATAGGTGGACAGTCAGAGGCAGTGCGTTCTACTTCACTGTAGCACACAGACCGAGTCAAACAGACAACTTTTGATGCGTTTTCCTCGAAAAATCCTTATGATACCTAAAAATAGATATCATAAGCAACATGTTTCACAGCAAGATAAACAGTGAAAATAATCTTTCGCTACAGTTTCTGTCTCATATGTCACACACAACACATCTTGTTCCAGTGTCAAATTAAAAGCACTCTACCATTTCAGTTCCATTTATCCATACATTTTTTAAAAAAGGCTCATATTGTGAAATATTTGTAGGACTGACGATATGCAGCGTAATAGTGAAGAGTCAATAACTTTGATGAGCTGGATGTGAAACCTAAATAATGAGCCTCAAAATGGCATAGTTGCAGAGTGGGTTATAAAACTTCATTGGGACAGCCACTCTCAAATCATTAATCCATTCTTTATGTACAATTATTGATTACTGTAGCTGTAACTACAAATTGTTCTGATTATAAACAAAAGTTTATTGTGGTATACAAACAGGACCATGTTTGGATAGAATTGAGAAACAGTTAACAATCTGTTTGGTATTTAGAGTTTTTTAAGTTAAATTCAAATCCAGACTCTCCTTTTTATGGTAAGGTACATTGAATGCCTGATTCTGCAACAGACATACATACATGACACAAGTAATTATTGCATGGACAATAATCGGATAAATTTGGGATTAAGTGCCTTGTTCAAGGGCAATTGTTTTGTGAGCAGCCACATTTCATTGCAGAGTGCATCGTTCGTTCAAAAACTTTACTCCAGAAGGGATAAAGCGGAAGGCTGGCAGTGAATGCAGTGCCACCATACTAGTTTGTGATTCAGTGCCTTGTTCAAGGGCACTTGACAGACAGGAATTGTCCTATCAAAACAAAGACCAGAGACTGGTTGGGGCTGGAGACAAAACTAGCACTGCTCTTTACCCAGAAAGCAATTCAAGGAGAATTCATGTTTGTGTCTTTCAAGTGAATGTTCCATCAGAAAAGCAACAGTGACAATGGTGTTCAGTTCACAAAGCATCTTGTAAAACTGAATGTTGCTAGTGTTACAAAAACTGCAGCAAGTGGAATCAATAGAAATAAGTTTATTTTAGAGTTTCATTCACAGATCTTTAAATACTATGTTTTATGAACATGATTATTTGACCTCTGAAATGCTCCACCCATATTAGGACATATTTTATTGTGTTCCCTTCAGTTGGGTTCTGTGGCTCATACACAGTTGATGTTGTTGCGTGAATAATGACATTTAAGCAGAGGAGAATTGTAGCTGCTTACTAAAAACAAACAATAGGATTGCACTCTCACTGAACTGAGCGGTGGTTACATGGTTAATCTCCAGTAACAGATTTCCTGAGTCAGGGTGCAGAAGTGTCATTCTCTGTCTCTGATCACTTTATTTACATTATGCTATAAAGGTAATTATGGAATTATTCATCATTAACATCAAACATATGTTGCCTACTTTTAAAAAAATTACTATGCATAACTTTCTGAATCTCAGAACAAATTAAACTTTTGTAAAATTTTATATGACAAGATGTTGCAAATAAAATTATTAATAGTTTTCCACTTTATGTTGTAAAAAGTGAATTTCCCTGGTGTGGGATCAATAATCTTAATATAAAAATCTAATCTTATCTAATCTAAAACAAAATAAACTTTTTCCCCAGGTAATTTTGTCACTCTCCACATGGTAATGACAAGTACAATCTGACATAAATCATATCTAGTTGTAGTACATAAGCTCCTTTTAGGGGTGGGTCAGAATATTGATATGGTGATATATCGCCATCCTTCCTCTCCAGTATCATAATCGTTATGCAAGGGAAAATATTGATATTTTAATTAACAAATTAAGGCGCTCTAAAGTAAACAGTCCCTGTCAATTTCACTCCCTGGGTGTGGCTACTTGATGTCTACTTGCGGTGGTGCTGCACAAATGAATGAGGGAAATTTGGGCAGAAGTTACCTGACCAAAGAAGAGGGAGTTACAGCGGATTAATGGCAGATACAACTAAGTTAACAGATGCCCTATCCACATTAATACATAGACTATATGCACTTTGTTCTCTATGTTGTGAATACATAGAAAAATCCTGCACGTTTAATGGATGTTTTCTTTTCTTTCTCTTTGATATCATGATGTATCGCTGTATGATATTCAATATAATCTTCCATTATATTGAATATCACAGAATCATTATATCGTGATATTATTGGTGTCTTGGACCATGTATCACATATCGTATCATAATATATCATGAGGTACCCTGTGAAACATTAAATATCAAGTTAGTCAACATTCCATCTTCACACCTAAAACTTCTCCGTAAATTGTAAAGCAAAAGAAAATGCTGGACCCAAAAGTTAATGTCATTAACTGTCTTTTAAATCCATAGTCTGTTCTTGTAATCTTAATGGTGTGATTAGGCAACATGTTGTAATCACAGTGACTCAGAAGTTAACTGGTTAACAGGGAGCTTGAGGCTGTGGAGGCGGGGTTAATATCTTTTATGCTAATTATCGCCATGGTAACACACGCACAGCAGGAAGCAAGAAGGCAGTGACTAATGGCTCACTCATCTAAAATCCCATTCAGTTTCTCCATCTGCTTTTCATCTTCTCTCTCTCTCTCTCTCTCTCTCTCTCTCTCGTTGGGACTCTTTTTTTGTTCACTCATATCTGCCCTCTGTCTTTGCTTTGTCCACTCTTTGATGTTTTCTTTCTCTTTGCAAATGGACTGCACTTCTAAAGTGCTTGTCTAGGCTCAGACACCACTCCAAATGTTTTACACTACATGACACGCTCTCTCTGACACGCACATGAACATGCACACAGAGCTATCAGGGACAATTTGGAGTTTTGTGTCTTGCCCAAGGACACGTCATCATCCTGCGTGGAGTCTCTCTCTGGTTAACTGAAGTTCACATACATCAAACCAATGTTGCAGTGACACGAAAAGCAATGAAAGGGCAATGACATTTGGAGAAAAGGTGAGGCAGGAGCAGTGCTAAATAAGTTAGGACAACCCATAACAATGATATACACACACATCACAACATGTACCAGTTCAATCTCTTAAAGCAAGGGGTAGTTTCTCAAACATGTTTGACCTGAAATCCTCTTCACGTGCATAACATCTTAACTAAATGAAGTTGTCTGGTAAAAACTGGCAAAAGCAGGTGTCTTTAGCCAATACTGCAATACCATAAACACTGTCAATACTATTATTTGGACCACATGATTATCTGATGCACCTGTTCATCACTATCCGACCTGCTTACCAGCATGTACCCTACTTGTGTTCTTGTACATAAGGTGTATACTGGTAAAGTGGAGATAATAGCCAGAAGTAAGTGATGGAGCCAAAGACAGAGAAAGGCAAAATTCACAGTTTCACTATAAATGACAACTTTCAACATTTGGCGGCAGAGCTTGAACTGGAGGGCTGATGGAAAATGGATGGGATGTAGTCGGTTGCAATTATTTCAGTGTCACCAAGACGCAACGGATTGTGATGTTACCCATGCTTTGTGACTACAAAGTCACAGACATCAACCAGGTTCCGACATGTCAATACCAGCTGTCAATCACACTGATGGCCACTCATGTGACATGCTTTTTTTTCTCAAAACATTGACTGTAGGTGTGAATGTGAGAGCGGATGGTTGTTTGTGTCTATGTGTGGCCCTGTGATGGACTGGCGACCTGTCCAGGGTATATCCCGCCTTTCACCCTACGTCAGCTGGATTAGGCACCAGTGACCCCCGCGACCCTCATGTGGAGGATAAAGCAGTAGACAGTGAGTGAGTGAGTTTATGTGCTATTTAAGAAGACCTGAAACTAGTGGCTGAATCTATTAACTCCTTACAAAAATGTTTACCAGTGTTGCAAAGTAGGCTCATTTTCCCATAGACTCCTAATCTAAATATTATTAATTCATTTATTTATTTTTATGCAACTGGTAGAGTCGCCCCTTGGTGGTTATTAAATATATTCTCACTTCTTGGTTATTCTCACCGGACAAACCAGAAGACTATGTACACTTTTTATGTCTACGGGTGTAGCCTGCTATTGCTATACTGTCACTTTCTCATCTGCCATTACTTATGTATGATGCATGTGCACCTTTTTCATGTCTCAGTAAACACATACGATGAGACTCACATACCCTCGCATGTACGATTCAAACACAGTTTTTTTTTTCTCAGCCCATGTGTGTAATCATATCAGTCTGCATCGCTATCCAGCTCCCCCTCACTGTCTTTGTGATTTATAGTTTTTTGACAACTCTGCCAACATGAGGAGATAAGAGACCCCTGGTTAATTACTAATCTGTTAAACACAGACACAGAAGACACGCCCTCTTCCATAACAGGAAGGTGGGGAACAGAATAAGAGTGAGACAGTCTGTGTTTGATGTTGATGTCACAAAATGCCTGGGGAAGTCTTAATGAGCAGTATAGATAACCTAGTTATCCACCACACTTCCACCACGACAGCGGAGCCTAATTGAGAAAAATCACAGCAGCATGTAACAACGTCTGTGTCTATTGCCCAATATCTGTTTTAAAACTGAATGTGAGCTACCTTATGACATCCTGTTTGTAGTTTTGCATTTTAGTTGGTCCATTACAATCAGCAGACTTTTCGCTCTCATCCCCCAAACGCCGTGTTTGTAAAGTAAAACAGTGGTTCTTCCACCAGTGGATTGGTAACATGCAATCACACTTACAGTATGGTAGTCTTTGTGATGAGACATTTCTCACCATTACTCTCCTAAGATCATATATCCAACATTTATGATAATGATTAATGATAATGATGATAATGAATTTGACAAGAATATAACGTCGATATCTTTAAAAGCAAAGTCTTTGTTGTGTCTAAGATTTTGGAAGAACTCTCTCTTTTAAAGTTGTAGACAGGAACACAAGAAAAGTATAGTTGAGTCTAATCCACAGGTCTTTAAATAATATCCATTAAGGTCGGAGGCTCCACATGAGCATAGACACATGCAAGCTTCATATGTGACAGATGATACATCTCTGAAATTCTTAAAATTAATATTTACAAATATGTTACAGTGTTTTTCCTTTTTTAAGTTGCTTTCCAGAGTAGAAAGTAGTGCTTGCCAGTGGTGGATTAGCAATCTTTACACCACTCTCTTTCTCTGAACTGCCCTGTTATTTCTCAAAAGCTGTTAACTGAGTCAAGAGAATATATAGAAGCCCAATTCTCTTACAGAGCCCTTGATTTATATTTGGCTAAAAGTTATTTTTTCAAAACATTACTCAGCATTGCCAAATATATCTTTCCTACCCTAGCTTTAAACCAAATTCTGGTGTAATATAAGGAACCTTGCAAATGGCAATGATCAGTTCTCAAAATATAAACCCAGTAAATGTTCCTAATCATAACTTACAAATGAACAGTTTTATTTTAGGACAAACCTACATCTACAGCCACAAGAATGAGGACAAAGCAATTCAGGTTAAGTAAAGAACAGGGGAAGGCTATGCAACAAATAAAGGCCTGCTGATGCATCCTTGTTGCTTTTAAAAGATGTACAGTCTATTGTTTTAGTCAGATAATAATACAATATAAGGCATGTTAGTCTGTGTTACACATGGCATCGCATGTGCAAATAGCATCACAGGTCTGAGACTATTTACATTCCAAAAAGACATCCTGTATAATTAGTACACAAGATGATTTTCTATTTCACAATCATATACATAAAACTGCTCGTCAGCATTCCACTCACTCTGTGGGACAAGTTGATAGGCACAAAGCCTATAAGACCCTTTTCACCATGCGTCTCTGTGTTACTCTCATTCAGCCCACAGAGGCCCATCCTGAAACTCTGTTTTCTCTCTTATGTCTTCATTTGGTGAATTTACTGCTACAACCACCTAAATTTAAAATAATGACTCAAACGCAGGGGCAGTTGTGCTTAATTTAATAGTGTATTCATCAGACGCAAACTGCCACAAACCACAAGAAACGGAACAAGATGGTGTGATTAGGCAACATGTCTTAAATGTTAGGACCCAGTATGACAAAGTTTCACTTCAGTTTCATCAAGCTTATTATGGCTTGATAAACAACATGAAAGCCAACATTGCGGGCCTTGACATTTTTCTGGATGACGTGGTCATCATCATCATCATGCTGCAATATTGACTGTGGTCCTCTATCACTCAGTTTGGGCATCAGAGCAGGATGCAGGGGACCATCAACATTTCTGTTGCTCCACCATATGTCATTGCAAGAAAGGCCGGAATTTCTAGCTCCCACTCTGCCAGGACAATGGTGCCCTCTCTCTGTTGTAGTTGTAAAGCAGCTATGTTCCTCTCGTGCCTTAAAGTAGTCTGACACATTTAGATCTAGAGTGCTGGTTCGAAACAATAACAAAGAATAATTATTGTTACACAAAAGGTGGGTTCAGCTAAGGCAGTTACATTTGTTATAGACAGAATCAACACAGGCATATAAAGCTGAGATGGGTTAAGCCAAAAAGCACAGTTTCTCAAGCCCAAAGGAAGAGGAGATTGCTGTCTCTGTCTCCCTCTTTTTCTTGTGTTGCTCACTGGTTAAGTCTGTCTCCTGATTCCATTTATCTTTGCCTTTCCCTCTCTCTCGCTCTCTCTTCCTCTATTTCTGCCTGTCTTTCTCTCTGCCCTTGGCAATATCATGTGATAATAAAAGCTAAAGAATACCTTTGAGTTTCAACTCCCGCTATTTCTCTCTGCCCCCTTTGGCCTGCCATCATATTACACACCCACTCACACAAGCACATATACACATAAGCCAACACGCTGAAACTTACAGTAAACACACAAAAAATACACGCACATACACACACACGTTGAAACTTACAGTAAACACACACACAGAGTAGTATATCAAATGGTGACTGAATTACATTTTGAATGATAGCGCTCTTGAGGGCAAAGCAATGATAATTCACGTGTGTGTTTGTGTGCGTGTGTGCACACCTTTAGATAGGTGGGTACAAGGTTGCAGGATTTAACTCTCTCTCTCTCTGTGTGTGTGTGTGTGTGTGTGTGTGTGTGTGTGTGTGTGTGTGTGTGTGTGTGTGCGTGCGTGTGTTTCTATTGCTCTGGGCAACAATAAGAAGGGACAACTAACCTGAGATACTTGGCCTTAACTGTAAAGGCTGCCAAGCTGTTCTGCACAGC
Source organism: Brachirus orientalis (assembly GCA_016785285.1). Lineage (NCBI taxonomy): Eukaryota > Metazoa > Chordata > Actinopteri > Pleuronectiformes > Soleidae > Brachirus > Brachirus orientalis. Next base: position 11,596,348 of record JAFBJR010000172.1, read on the forward strand.
CAATGCAGACGCTCATATAACAGTACAGAGATTAAATCTTCTTTGTTCTACTCCACCTTGTTTTTCATTTTGCTCTCTGACGCACATGAAAACACTCATTTGGCACTTTTGCACCAGAAGTACTTAAGGTGGTTCTTTAGATTTGTTTTTGGAAAATACCCCTCTTTTGGTCTGTCCAAAACTAGAACTGTGAAAAATCGTAGTTCAGCAAACTCCTTCAAAAAACTATTTTGGCTCTTTATTTCAGGGTACTATCAACTGACTCCTACAGGCAAGTGTGAATGCAAACAGAAAATGCCCCACTTGGATAACAGTTCTTGGAGGACTTCCCCAGTGCCTAGTTCCAACAACTGATAAGTCCAAATACTCACAGTCAATTGTGCATACATGCACAAAAGATACAATATATGGTTGCATCTTAATGTGAGATGCAGTACCTAATAAAGTTTAAAAGCGATTAACTCCTGTGGTTTTGCGCCCTGTGACCTTGTGTTACTAGTTAGGTATCACTTTTCTGACTTCACAGTGGATCTAAACATAGCGCTATGTTGGACTGTAATTCTTAGTAAACAGTCTGCTGATTGAAATATGTCAGGGGCTTATGCATTTTTGAAAGGGAGAAATGAAAAGGAGCAGATCTATTTAAACTGATTCCCCTCAATTTTGTATCTGTAGTCATCCAAAACTTGTTTCTGCATTCAAGCAGTTTATAGTGAACAAGGTGTCCTTATGCAAGCATAGCTCATAATGTACCTTCATTTGGTACTTTAATTAAACTGAAACCAGCAGCCAACACAGCATGTTCATGCAGCATTTATGGAGGAGCTGTTTTTAGGGGTTTGTTAGATAAACAAATTCATTTATTGTCCTAAATTTTATATTAAAATAAAAAGTAAAAAATAAATAAATAAATAAATAAAATAAAAAAAAAAACTTTCTTCTTAAAGCAAAAAATAAACATATGTTGCAGAGCAGAAGTGGTGTCATTTGTTCCTTGGCCCTTTTCAATTTTTATCACATCTATTAAAGGACATGTTAAATTATTAATCGCATTTGGCTGGAACTGCTTTGTCTTGGTAAGGCGTCTGATGTCAGATGACGATGATGATGATGATCCTCTCAGCTAGTTTTGAACAGAACTACTTACTCAAAAAATCTTCACTGTTGGCAGCACATGGTAACAAAATAAAAACATTGCCTGCCTTATATTATACAGTGTTATTAAGAGCTATTTGGGGACATGTTTGTGTTGTGTTGATTCACTGAATAAAGAAAGAAAATAAATACACTGATGTCCTTCTGTGTGGGTGTGTTTGTTTTTTTGTTTTTTTTTTTACATTATCTCATATCAGTGATGTGATCTACAATCTGTGATGATTCTTTGAGACACTCAGGACTGTTGTTATTGTGCATACCATCAAACATATCTATGTGACAGTGACTTTAGCAAAATGGACTAAAGGTAAGTCTAGCCAAATTGATTTGTCCTCATTTGTCCTTCATAGCCGAACAAAACAAGCATTTGCCCGTTTCACTTGGAAAATACAGCATTATATGTTTTCTTTTCTTGACAGTGGCAATGCATTATGCTCGTCAGCGATGACATATACAGGTAAAGGTAAGCTGTATTCCTTTCACATCATCTGACTGGCACACAGACAGAGTGGGCCACCCTAAAGGTCAATGTTAGTCTATTTACTTCTGCTGCAGAAGAAACATTAACTACTATCATGAGATTTTTTTTTTCCTGAAATATTTTTAAATTATGAACTGTTTCTTAGCTGACAGACAAATGACTGCTGAAACTCAATGACTCAATTATCTGTTTTCAAAATAAAATATGGTCAAATGTAGATGTGAGCTCATGGATCTAGAAGATCTATGGGTCAAAATAATAACAGGCCATTAATTAACGTCACAAAGATTTATGAGACAGCTTCAGGCTATTTTCTAATTCATTCCTGAAAGAGGGGACCTCGTCCATGAAAATTACCTTGTTGTGAGCGGGCTGGCTCATGCCCCCAAAAGCATGGCAGACCATTTACTGACAGAAAACTTTGGCAGTGAGAGCAAAAGCCTAAGCTCTCATCCAGCAGCTGCTGAGCAAAAATTAACCACTGATTTCAACTTAGACAGCGGGAGTGCAGCAGTTCTTCATCCACCTCATCTGACCTTACCTGATCTGATCTTCAGGAATCCTACCTAATGGGTAAAATAACTGGAGCATGTGCAGCAATATACACTGTAAACGGCAGTCAGTGGAGCAGATAGCTCTGCCAAAGCAAAGAACTTTCCTTCCAACAGCTCCAGATTATTCTGTGGATCTTCAACTACACATCCCAGCATCATAAATATGTCTGTTGATTTCCCGTGGGGTTGACATGTAACATGTGGACATGTAAAAAATGCCCAGAGCCACAATGCTATAGAGCAAATAACCACATTGACATCAAAATATAATGGGGTCTTACCTGGATCTATATTTTCACATATTTACAATAATGTCTGTCCCCAGCTTTGTTAACGCACTTGTTCATCACTAATGCTCTTTGTGCGAGTGCTCATGAAAACTGTGCTACAGCTCTTTGGCAAGAAAATAATGACTAGAATCTGATCACTCTGAGTTTGTAAAAAACTATTAAGTTCACTGTCATCTAGGGATGGGTATTGATTTAAAATTTTTAAAACATCAAAAGCTGAACTTTCTGACACCGATTCCAGAACAATATTTTTTTTCAATGTCACTTCATTAAATCTCTTTTCGTAAAAACCTGTGGTGATTTTCTTTTGTCTTAGCTGGCTTTCTCATCTAGTTGCAGTCTAACATAGAGCAAATTTCTGCTCTCATATTTATTCCATGCAATGTAGAGCTTCTTAAAATACCTTAATACATTAAACAAGTGCCAGTGTTTAAAACACTGAGACTTGTCTTTCTTTTCTCTTTGTGGAATGAGCTCTGCCTCAAGGTCTGCAGGAGCAGAGACAGAGCTCACAGTCGTGAGCACTGGTCAATTTTGGTCCAACAGTACCCTGCGCGCTTATTGGCTCACGGACACTGATGGGATTAACTCCTAAGGTCCCAAAATGTACAGTACATCAAATAACAACACCCCACGCTACTGCCATCAGCTATCTAAGTGAGATTGCCATTTGCGAACTCCTGAACTTGGCATGTCAACTTGATTATCATTTCAAGAACTGCAGCATCAAAGATGCCAAAGCTGAGGCCATGAAATCCTGGGCCGTGGCTCAGATCCTGGATGACTCTCACATCATAAGCAACTGTCACATTCAGATCTACTGCTCAGGAGAAAGGTAAACAACATGCTGCAGTTACACTGTAGCCAAAGTACAGAAGAATTTTAGAAGTACTTCTCTTCCACATCCACTGGTCTTAGAAACCAGCAGGTTTTTGATGCAGGATTGAAAGGATTCTTGTTAGTTCCTCATGTAGACAGCAAGATTAACCTCCTGGTATGGTGGAGGATCAACTTAACAATATAACCCAGGGGGAGCATCCTGGCAAAACGTGCCGTCAAGACTGTGCTTTTAGCATTGGTGGCAGTATTGTGTTCGGCCAGAAGGCAACTTTAGACTCTAAGAAGACTTTTTTTCTTATAAAAGAATTTTATGGGGGTTACAAATAATGTGCACTTGGTAGAAGATGTGATAAATGGTTCAGAGTGTTCAAATATTTCACTTCTTCTCTTACATTTTCTCACTTTTATTACTTCCAAAGCATTTGATGTCATAATAGTCTGGCTACACTGCTCATCCTTTGAGGGTCAATGGAGGGCTGGAGCCAATTCCAGCTGACATTGTGCAAGAAACAGGGCAACTCCTGGACAGTTTGCCAGTCTATCACAGGGCTGGGGCTAATGAACCTGCAAGCCAAAGTATCTGGCAAAAACTCACTCAGGCACAGGGAGAACTCAACAAATGAGCTCTTTGGTTTCTACAGGCATCATCAACTAATATAAATCATGGAAATCAGGATGTTTATACAAAGTTTAAGTGCAGGCTACAGAGATATATATTTTTGAAATGTGTAATAAAACTTCACAGAAGAAATAATGGAAAGTCTTATTCACAAACATAAGTAAATATGAGGAATGCATAGCTACATCTCAGCACTACTGGTTCTCTCTATTATTTGAAGACTAAGGGTACTTTCATACCTGTATTTCGTTCCGATTCATTCCTATTCCGGTTCTAATATGTAACAATGTTGCAATTAACCTTGGATTGATTCATGTTCACACTGCATTCTTGGATCGATACGCCCTCAACTCTGTGCGCTTACAAACAGCTTTGTGATTGGTCACAGTTTGTGGGAAATTTGGACTTCAGGAAATCCCTCAGTGCCGTGAATGAAAATGGATTATCGCCAGCAAGTGCGGGCAATAGCATTTATTGCTGTTCTCTTGATGGTCATTTTTCAGTGTTCAGTATATGAACGTTTCCAGTTTGAACGAGCAAGACTATGCTGAGAAAAAATGACATTCATCTGATGATGATAAGAAGACGCACTGCTGCTGCAGCATCCAGACACCTATGAAGGACGAGACGAACTCTGGAGGCATCTAACAACCCACTCACCAGACAGTTTGCATTCCAAAAGCGCATCAGGGAATCTGCTTGATTATACAAGTATAGCCAATTTATAGCTATATATTATACATATTCTTTTGCTTTATGCTTTATGATTGCAGTGTTCACACAAGCAAATTAGAACCGATGCAAGGGAGAAATGCTACCTTTTTTGGAACACCAAGCCAGGCGTGAAAGCACCCTCCTACTAAAATCTAGATAAGATATCTGGATATTACAATCCAAAACATTCAAAAGCAATGTAAATACCTATTTCTCAGAGGAAATGTGGTGTCAAAAAATCAAGTGGGAATATAATTAATCATAAATGACACTCAACTGACTGTAAATAAGAAAAGCACAGTTTTCTGGTAATGAAAAATGATTACCAGAAAACATGTCATCATGTGGTCTCTTCTGCAAACAAGATAGCACTGACCAAACTGCAAACCTCAAAGCTTCCAATCAGGAGTTTACAAACCAATTTATGATGTCACAATTGGTTGTTTCCCGCAGAAACTCTCTGATTTACGGCAAAGGCCTTTGACAGCATGTTAAATGTTGACAAAGTGAAGATGTGCTGTGTACACAGGCCACAGAAATTTGTTTGAATGGCCTTAAACCTGTTTAAACTGAACCACAGATCCCCCCCAGAGACTAAATGTAAGCTCAGACCTAAACACAACAGTGTATTCAGTGCTGCTGAAGAAATCATTTTCCACCGTCCAAACACTGAGTTTCTTGTAAAAGGGTTGTGTTGCATCCATGGCCCCAATAAAAGCTAGACACTTGCAGAGTCTCTGCCAAGACTCAATGAAGCTGCTCTTGTGGCAATACATCCTATAACACACTTTATCTGGCATTTGCCTGATTTTACTACTTATTTTTATTTGACACATGATAAACAGTCACTTGTAATACATATTTTTCACATATATCCCATCATTAACAAATCAACCAAATTAGATTTCTTTAAGGAACATGCACCACTGTAATAATTTCACAAAGCTTGTTGTTTCAACAGTTATTTAAACCATAATCTTAAACCAGAGGTGTAAACACTAACAATGACACTAACAAACAGAGCAGCACACTGTACATTTGCTGTTCATCCTCTTTAGATTCGGTGTGAAAACAGACAGCTGACAAAGAAACACAGACGGGAGAAATAAGGTAAATGTGCGCAGTAGTGGGCAGGTAACAAACTGTATTTTCTTTAGAAAGCCATCTGTTAGTGGAGGGAGGGCATGTGAGGATCTGCACTAACAAGGAAAAAATAGGGCAGGTGAGCTGAGCTATGAGATGAGCACAGATGCGTGTTATCAGCATGGGCATCCTGCCCTCAAAATTACCTGTGGTACCAATATTAAGTGAAAGACAAAGATGCAGAGGAAGACAGAGATATGTTCCAGTAATTAGTCTGTAAAAAGAGACCTGGGCTGAAATTCTTTAAGTCAGGTGGATGTCTACCTTCCAGTCATTATCTATACTCATCTCTCCACTGCCCATCAATACATCTCCTTTTCTCCCCTCTCTCCACACTCTGGACAATGTCCATCTTTGTAACATGTCCCAAAATGTATCCATTTTCCTCATTTTCCTCCTGTGACCTCTCCTCTCCAAACTTCTCTATATATTAGACCTATCTCATCTTTATGCTCAGCTCTTCCATACCTCTATCTACCCTGTCTTCAGACATTACATAACCATATTTTAAACTCAATCCCTCTAGTCCTCTCCATCAACACATCCATCTCCCCCTGTCTCCATCCTCCCTCCTCCTTTCTGCTCTACCATTCTGCAGACATTGGATTAAGGCCATTACCTTGTACTCTGTACATGCCGCACACATGAATTGGTTTGTTTGTCACAAACAGGACATGCGCAGGAATCTGCCTCTGTGACACTAACAGAGAGCAGCTCCCAGCGTCACAGTAAACTATGTCACAATAACTGACCAATTTACATCTAATAGGTCACTGCAAGAACACAATGACCGGGAGACATATCAGTTAGCAAATACACATTTGTTATCAACGTGTGTCCATGCTGCATGGCACACAGGTGTGAAGATAGTGAAGTGTTATCCCACTACTCCAGACATTAGATGGAGCCCATTATCTATACTCATTGCTCCACTCCTGTACGCATAACAGCCTATACCTCCCTGTCACTCTCTTTTCCTTCCAGACATTAGAATCAACCCTATTATCTGCATTCAGTTCCACTGCATCCATCCTTCCATCCATCCCAGTATGCTTAGCCTGACTTTACCTGGCCCCTTCATCTTCCCTCCTCTCTTTGCCGGATATTATGTCTAGCCATTATCTACTCTCATCCTGCTGCTCCAGTCCATCCATCTGTCCTCTTTCACTTCCCTCTCCGCCCCCACGTCTCACACCTCCCAAACAGAGTCACCTATTATCTGTACCACTCCCTCAACACTATCCTTTCCTTCACACATGCATGCACACACACACACACACACACACACTCAGCAACATCAGACACCTGTTCACACATTCAGCCAGTCATCTATCTGGACCGATTATCACTACATTCGGTGGTTTCAACAGGGTGGACAATCACTGACCTCCGAAAGAGATGCAAATTTCAAGTTCAAATCAAATAACAAAGGAAGTTAGTTTTTCTTTTATTCTTTCTTTTAGGACAAATATTTGGAAAGGTCCCAGCAAAGGTGTAAACACACATATTAATGATGGCTGGGTTCCATTTAGCTGCCTCACTGTTAAATGTCCTGAGGAAAAATGCTATATTTAGTTAACGCCACTTTAACAATTCTTGCGGTGATAAAAAACAAGAATAAATTCATATTTTTAATTGGTTTATTGATCTATATAATATGTTTTTTAAAACAATCCTATTTATTTATATACTCTATTGTAATTTTTGGTTTTACTCTGTTCCATCCATCGCTTTAATATAATTTACTCTCAATTTATTCAATTATTTTTCTTTAAATTTTACACTCTTCTGGTTACAAACCTTAAAAAATGTTTCCTTGGCTCCCATTTTTTTTGTGTGTGTGCTTTCTCTCTCTTAGTGTTCAATAACAACCAGTATGAGTGACTGTGTATGCGACAGGGTATATGTGAAGCCCTTTGTGTTTTTTGTGTGCTTTTCAGAGTGTAACACGTTCTATAAATAAGTACTGATATGGTTAATGGAACAATAATTTAAATTTCAAAATACTTCGACAAAAGTGTACAATTCTTCGGATTCCTGCATTCAAAATTCATACATTCAGGAATTAATAAAATGTGTAGTCAGAGGTGCATACAACCTGCATACACAATGCATACACATCATAACTGCTCACACATTGCTAGTTCATGATGCTTTATGGTCATTTTGGATGTGAAATCGGTAAAATAAATGACATCATGTCATGGTTACAGATGTAATAAGAGGGAGCTTGTTGCTGAATTCATCTTCTATTTTGCCTCCAATCTTCCTCTGAAACTGTCACTCTCTGATTGTCCCATCATACCATCCATCTCATTATCACATCCTTCCCTGTGTCCTTCTCTTCATCCTCCTCTCCTCACTCATGCTCTCTCTCATTTCTTTCCGTCTTCCCTCTTCCCCTTCTTCCCCCTTTGACCCTGCCTTATACATCCATCTAGTTCTTTCAATCTGTGCACATCCATCTTGTTGCCTGCCTCTGTTCTCTACCCAACTTCTGACTTGCATTCATCTGTATCATTTTCACATCATTCACTTTGCCCTCATCCTTGGATTCTGTCTCTTCAACACCTTTGCCCCTTCCTGTTTTCCACTTCTTTCCCTCTTTGGTCATCTTCTCTTTTCTACTTAACTTCCCTCTTTCCTTCTCCATGTTACAATTAGTTATAAGTTGAAGTTAAGACAGAAAAAGGTTGTTCTACAATGATTTTGTTTTTGTCACTTGTCTACCTCAAGATAAAATAAGGAAAACTGATGTTTTGATAAAAATATGCTTTAAGGTGATTTTTAAAAGAGGTCACTGACTCTGCAAACCTAATTTCCTCATGCACCTCTTTCCAGAACTTAGGGCTATGACAGTGAACTCACTAAGACCATAAACTTTACGATATTCCTTAAAAAAAAAATTCACAAAAATGCTCAAGGGAAACTCCCTTAATAATGAGATCTTAAAGTCAAGTTCAAACTCAAGTGCCAGTGGGAGGAGAGAGCTGTAACGAGGTTTTTGTTTGGTGCAAATTAAAATGCTTTTGCAAAAGTTGAGGGGTGAAAAGTTGTAAGCCTTTAAATTGTCTCTGTAACTTTGACAGGAAACAGTGTTTTGAAATCACATCTGTGAAGCTAAAAACAAGACTGCACATGTTTTACAGTGATCAGAGAAAAAAAAACCACATTTATGATGGATTGCTGCAGTAAATCCTGAAGCCTGGTATTTTAGAGGTTACTGGCCCATGGGAAGCAGAATAGGACTGCAATGAAGTATAAAGAAGTGTTTCTTTAAATAAAGAAAAGAGTAAAAATGATGGATTTACCAATAATCAGCAAAGAGGAAGAGAAGAGCAGTGAAATGTAGGCACTGTCAGGACATATTTGGCATCCGAAGTGAGCGAGCAGTTGCAGTCAACACAGATCACCTCAGGCCAGCATGGGTCTGCCTTCCCATTTTTGCCCACTCTGTTCCCGTTAAGGCCCAGACTGGCTCAGATGGGATGATAAGTAACAGTTGTTCAGCTTTTTAGGGATTTTAGTTTGACCAAACCAAAACATCCATGGGCAGTTTGTCAAGAGGAAAGTGAAGGCACTTTATTTATTTAGAAATAACTAAAAAGCCTATTTCCACTTTCTGAAAACACAACAAAGCTGAGGCAGAAGCAGACAGGGATTCTCACTTAGATCCAGACATCAAACAAACCTTTTCCAGCATAGGATATGTTTGATGAGGCGTCTCATAAAATGTAGAGGCTGACCGATATTGGTTTTTCTATGGCTGGTGCCAGTCTTTAGAAATCAGAGTTGACAGAGGCCAATATATGATGCAGATGATTTATTTATTTATTGTTTCATTCATTTGTTCGGTTAAGGTTACAACAACTATAGTCTGTCTCTCAATCAAAAAATAAGCTTTTGGATGAAAAAAAGTACTTGGCTGATTAATTACAACAATAATCAGCCAATATCAGGAAACAATTTATGAATTTCGAACCAATAACCAAAATATTCTGTACTGACTTGAATGTTCCTTCTCATTCAGTATATACTTACAGCCATTCAAAATACACACTATTTCTCACTAAATCAAGACAAAGCTATTTAACTGTTCCTCACATAATACTAGTTATAACACTGTTAAACAACAATACGCGGAAATGAAGAAGATGCTCAGGTTCAAATTGGGACACTTTTAGAGATGTAAATCTTAATTTATTTAATTGTTGACTGTATGGACAACATGGTTTATTTGCATTTAACCACTTAGATGTGATTTACACGGACGCTGCAGCCCTATACGCTCAGGCCCTTTAACACTGTTCACCATGATGTGCATAGATTGATTACAGGTGACAGTTTTAGAGCACGTCATTGTATCCTCCGTCAGAAGAAAACACATTGCCTCTTCTTGTTTACTGACAAAGCCGTACCGAGAAAACTACATCTATACTTTTCATCAATTTGATAGTATCTTGTATTTAAAGAGAATCAGCTGTTGTGACCACCAAAGTATGGCAGTCAGTCCTTTATTTACCTGGCTGTGTCTTGAATTCAATACAAGTGTTTCAGAAAATGTACCCTTCCCTTATTGACACACATGCACTAGGAGGTCCACACTGTAATTAATTACCCATGGTTTGACATAAGCAAGCACACCCTTTGCAATATGTTCCCGGAAATGTAAATGAATAGACCCCATACTGGGCAGAGGTGTTGAGAGTCTGCGTGTGTAGGTTAAAGTTATATTTACATATGCATTTATGAATGTAATATTATGCATATTTAATGTAAAAAGTAGTTCAGTAAAAAACTCTTTTTTTTTACTCTATTTTTATTTTGTCAAACAAAATTTTGATTTACAAAAGTGGATGTTAGTGTATCAGTTATCATAAGACTAAAGCAGTTCCTCTATAGAGCCACTGACTGAAGGAGCAGTATGTTGTGAAAAGCCTGCGTGTTTTTTAAAGAACTGAAAAAAAAATTCTGATTTTCCCGCTTCTTAAATGTGACTATTTTCTGGTTTCTTTGCTCCATACAACAAAGAAATCATTGAAACTGAATCATTTTGGTTTGTAGACAAAACAAGACATTTTAACAGTCTTGAGAAACACTGACCATTTTTCAAAAAATTCTCACATTTTATGGACCAAAAGTTTACTTGATTAATCAAGAAAATAATAGACCGATTAATCAGTTATGAAAGTAATCATTAACTGGGGCCCTACACTGATGTGTGTGCATGAAGACATTGTTCTAAAATCTATATAAAAGACATGATGAGCAATTTCATTACCACAAATTGTGAGGCCAAAATCACATTTGGAGTGTATCAGCATAAACTAAAACTACTTCTGCATCTATTGCCATGATACAGTAGCACACATGTACTTTCATGTATTAACTGTATTAATTGTTTGATGTTTTTCCTCTGGTCTAGACTCTGGTCTAGACTCTGGTATAGACTCTGTCAGAAACATAATGTATAAATCTATCTTATATAGGAGCCAATGCATGGTGCAGATGTACTACCTACCACTGCACAGTATATGTGTGCTCCACTTCAGTGTGCAAAGTGCTATGTGAATAAAAATCTCTTTTTTTTGACGCCATCATGGTCCCAGAGCTTATACCCGTACCTTTGTTTGGGTGGACACCACCTCACATTCAATTTCTGAACAGACTGTAAAAATAATTTCTTAGTGCACTGAAAGGCATGAGGAAATATTCTGTCAGCAGCTTTAATTTTGAATGTTCAACAGGATTTATAATACATATGTTTTTCTATTTCTTCTACACTACAGGATACAGTGAAGGTTCAGTAACTTTTTTTTTAATTCATTGATAAAGAGCTAAGTACTTGAATGAGCCAATGTGAATGATTAGGTGATTAGTGTGTGCATGTGCACTTGTGTGCGCACTTGTGCATGTATATCTGAATTGTATATTCCATCCGATTGATTCAGCACGGCAGAAAGCAGCTGACAGGCCTTGACTGTGATGAATGCTCAGGCACACACACGCACGCACACACACACACACACAATCTCATATTTCTATCCATTTTAAGACTCCCATTCATTTGGGCAGCCTGCCCAAGTCCTTATCCCAAACCTTAACCATTAACGGTTAATGCCTCACTCTAACCTTGACCCAACCACAATTCAAATATCAGCTCTAAACATAACCAGTTTCTCAGAAATTAGGTTCTGCCTTACTAGGACCAGGTTTTGGTCTCCATTAAGATGACTGGTCCTGACATGGTCAGTGTTTATGTCAGAAAATGTCAAATAGGTAAGAAATACAACACACACATGCACAAAAACAGAATTGTTTCAACAAGCAAACGCCACTTTACAACTATAGTACAGTAATGAGTTTATTTTATTTTATTACAGAATATGATGGAAAAAAACAGCCACATTCAGAATAAAACGGCATCTGTGATGCACATGAAAAAACAAGGATCATTTATTATTTTTATATAGTATACACAGCGTGTCCTATATTGTAGCTCCCATATAAAAACCCATGAATGAACTGAAGTATGGTACAAAGGGCATCCCAGCAGCACAGAGCTAAAATATCAGTAGCTGTAACAACAACAGTATTATTAAACTGCACTGGGTTAAATTGTAAAAAAAAATATATATATGGCCATGAAAACCCTGTGGGACAGAAACCTACTGCTTTGTGTTCTGTAACATTTTTTTCCTGGAAATATCACACTTTTTATCGCACATCACAAGAGAATTTAAATTCATTTAAAGAAAGAACCAAAACAAAGCAAGACTCTGCTGCAGCAGCCTGGATGTTAAAAAACATGCTGTGCCTGTCAGTCACACACATGGCGCCATGCTATGACCACATTGTCTCCAGAAAGGAACGTATTAATTCATTCACAGTAACATGCGTTGTAAACATAAGGCAGAAATCACAGGAGAAATTATAATTATACTCAGAAAACAATATAGTACCAAAGACAAACAATTTTAAGTGGACAGAGATGGCAATTAATGCTTATTCAAGGAGGTTTCTGAGGGCATATTTTAAAAAGGGGCACAAATCAATCCACTGAGTGTTAGTAAAGTTCAAGTTCAAAGTCTAAGGTGAGCCACTGTGTGTAATTCAAATTCCAGTGGTAAATGTGTCCACATCTATTTCCTCTCTCACATAGAAAAAAAACTATATCTGAATAATGCAACAGAAACAGATGCAGCCTTGTTATGTCTACTCTATTCTTACACCCAATGCCTCACAGTGGCAAATGCATTAAAGTTTTGTGTTTGCCCTTCATTTCTAAACAACCTGGGATCCTCATTATACCTCCCTCATATTGCAATTCATCACACACTTTTGCCTTCAGTTTCTGATGTAGGTCTAGGCCTAAAAAGGATGATGCCAAGATAACAAATCTGGACACATATTACACAAATGTTAGTGCTGATCTATCGCCATGTGACATGATATATGAAAATATGAAAAATGTAGAAAAAAAATATCACATTTTAGTGCACCATTACAGGCTATTAAAGGGTTTTAAACAGGCTGTGTGCAGACCCATATCCTAAGCTGATTAATGCGTTATTATTTTGTATTGTGTCCCACCTTTGAAAGAATAAAACCATCCATAAATTTTAAATAGACAACACATTATTTTTGCACTGTAATATTCTCATGACAGGCTATTAAGGAACTTAAGTTATTAAGTTATTTGGTGTGTGAAAAATGGTTAATGACATTTTTGCTTCATTGATTACAATGCAGTATATAGAAGAGCACGGATGGAGGAGGCGAGTGGAGAAAGGATGACATGTAAGAGGCTGAGTCTGAATCACACGACTGCAGTAAATAAAAAACAAAAAAAAAATGGTCCTGATGATTTGTTACAGGCTTTAAAATCTTGTAAAATTGTTCCTCATTTGGTCACAGTAAACACCCACACACAGATGCACACGCACAGCTCATCTTCCACAAGCACTGCTTAATCATGTGCGTGCCAACACATGCACACACGTAAGAACAAGGGTAACGAGCATTTTCACATTTCCATGCTGCACCAGATCTTGCAGAGCAGCTAAACACAAAAACCATGGTGCTGCCCCAGATATGTATTTAATCATGCACTTAAAACTGCACTTAATTTATACATACAGTGCTTAACAAATTTATTACACCACTCATCTAAAAAACAAGAAGAAATAAATATTTTAGAACTTGTTCAAAAACTTATTTACTTGGCAAATAAACTAAATTCACTTTTTTATACCCGAATTTGAACCGACTCGCTGGGCTTCTCTGAAAAAAAGTCAGAAATGAATCAAGCAGAACATTAAACCACTGAAACAAATTTTTCTGTTCGGGAATGCAAGTAAAAAAATATATAATTTGACATCTTAATCAAAAAATAATAATGTGCTTTACTATTTTTCTATTTTTTGTAAAACAGTACATTTCATGGATAACAACAATTATATTTTAGCATTAAAAATATCATTTTGGTTAAAAAGAAAAATTGGGTGGTGGTCTAATACATTTGTTAAGCACTATCTATAAACGTTACATTCACACCAATGGCAGATGAGATCACAGAGCGTCTCATCTGCTCATTATGCCTGTTATCGCCACACAACTCTCTGTGTTTCTCAGTACAGTGGCATTTAGATTTTGTGTCATCCAGCAATATTCCTGTGCTACAAACAGGAATTGTTTTGTTTTATGCCAAGACAGATGGATGCAACAGCAACTTTACATGACTAAAGAGAGAAGCTGCAAACACAAGTATGACTGAAAACACAAAAAAACCCAACAAAATGTTTCAGAATGAAATTCTACTGCCCAAAGAAATGCAATTATTGAGCAGTTTCACAGGACAAATGCTTATTGCTCTCACACTCATTTTTTCTGTAGTAACATATTTATTTATTTACAAAGGCAAAATGTCTGCTGTGCAGAAAAAGTCAAATTAAATCATCAAAACAGAGTTAAGTGACATAAGTGTGTGAGTGAATGTGTGGGGGATGAAGAAGGTATTTAAAGAACACAGAGGAAGTGTACACGCAGAGCCACTTGTAAAATATCACCATCTTTGGTGAATCAACTCTAGCTACACTGAAACAATAAATATGCCGTTGTGTGTGTACAATGTCTCTGTGTGTGTACATCCATGTGCATCAGAATAGCTTCAAAATGAATATCATTTTAATCTGTGTTTTTTTGCCAAGACAACTTTTAGTACTGACTGCTATCTGGAGTCAGATCAGCATCTTGACAAAAAATGTTTCACAAATAAATTACACACTTAAGCTTTATTACCCAAAGATGAAATGCCACTGCACAGAAATTACTCCACTCTGTATGAGCTATTGTACACCAAAAACTCATTAGTTTAAAAGGTGACTAGTTTGCATCACTGATTTGTGTTTCTTACCTTTACACCTTTCTTTTTCTTATGCACCAGTTTAACAGACTCATCTAAAAACTGAAATATAATTTGACTATTGAGACGTATGTGTACAGGACAAATTTGAATTTTATCGAAGCTTGTATAGCTGACATTTATTCACTGGGAAATTAAGTGATCTCATCTAGAGGGCACTAGCTGTGTTTTTATTACCTCCAGAGAATCTTAACACTGGACACACAGGTATGACAAGCAGCTAATCTTGTATTAATGGAGCTAGCAGCCAAAAAATACGCCATTAAAGCTGCAGTCTGTCTAATTTATGATTATTTTGGCTATTGTTAATATTATCCCTCTGCCTCCGATTGGTCGTCATGAACACAAATTATGTAATATTATTTGTTTGCTGCATCCATCAAAATTTTTTGAGCAGCAGCATTTATTTATGATGTTTAAGGGCACATTTTCATGTTTTCAGTCATACTCCACCACAACGTTGCTATTGCCTCCATACAGCTGACATAAAATGAACCACTTCGTATGTGCAGCATGGAAATGTTACTGGGCAACAAGAGATTTAAACACTGCTACAGTGAAAAACAAAGAGTCGTGTGGTGTGTTTTGATGAGGCCAGAGCTAAATAAAGACTTTGAATTCTGGTTACTGATCATCAAAATAAATGCAATTTACTGGACCCACAGTAGCATATTAGCATATTCGTCTTCAGCTGCTCTAACTGTCACACTAACCACTAAGGTTTCATTAAGGTTGTGTCATATATGTCGTCATAAAGCACACAGTTTGAAATGCCTCTAATGTTTCCGATATATTTTAATACCATAAATATGATATATGGTTCATATGTGTTAGAGCAGAGAAGAGAAGGCAACAGAATAATGGGCGCGAGGGTGACAGAAAAGGTAAAATATGCAGCAATAAAATAAATGTTCCTTTTTTTCCTTAGAATAACGTTGAGAAGAACTGCTGGCTCAGAGCCAGACAATCTCTGTCAAATATGTATCTCTATGGCTACACAAAGTGTGACTGTCAAGGTCAAAGAAAATGGGTGAACTCCTCCTTTAATACCAAGTGCATTAGGGAATATTAGAGCTACTACAAGGACAAGAACATTGGTCATCTCTCCTTACTCTCTACTCCTCACCCTGCATCCTTTCCTCTATTTTTGCATCACTTCCTTTCCACTACAGCGCAGTTCTCCACACCTCACACACTTTCTTTGGCAGGTCTATATGCATGACGAATGCACACTATCTTCTTCCTGCAGTGTGAGCGCTCCTGTGCGCGCACGTGAGTGTCTATGAGCGTGTGTTCACTTCTGTGCATGTGTGGATGCCAAGGCAGTTAACAGCAGCAGGCTAAGAATAGTTTCAACGTGTCTGCTCATCTCCCATCTTCCCCATTTTCTTCACTCTGCTCTACAGTTCTTCACATTCTCCCACAGATCTGGATCTTCGGCCCACTTCCATTCTCAAAACCACGGAGCACATACAGGAAGCTTATGTGTGAGGGCGTCAAAGTACTCTTTAGAAAAGCAACATACATGACATACCCCACACATAATGGGAATGCTTTGATTCAGCTCTACTCATGAAAACATAGGCAGTTATACGCATTTTTAAATTACATGTAGCCTTGTGCTTTTGTTTGCCATGCTTAGAGGTATTTCTTAGTGAGCTGTAAAGCTGAGTCTCCTCTCACACTTTACAGCAGTGTGTACGCTGTTGTAACACATGTAGCTCCTCTGCAGAGTGTGTGTGTGTGTGTGTATACCGCTCTGAAGATATTATCAAGGCTTCACACTAAATAAGTGCAGAGAAAATGAGGAGCACAAGATAAGTCTCCCTTTCGCCTCCACTTACCTTTTCCCCTCACCACTATACTCCTTCGTCCTTTCCTTTTTCCCTTACTGTCTCCCTCTATCCCACAATCTGTCCATCTTTCTTTCTTCCTCTCTCTGCGTCTCCCTTCATCTTTCTGTACCTCTATTCTAAAAAAATACATGACAGTGTGCCAGATTGCACGCCTTGATTTTGGAAAATCTTGCAAATTTTTCTTTTCTTTTTTTCCTTTTTTTTTAATTCTAGCTGGAGAATTAATTGTAATAAACACAAGCACACAGAGCTAACACTACACACCGGGAGGAGATAAGTGCATGTTTATGGCCCTGTTAATATTCTCTTTTATTCTCTCCTCTCTTCTTTAATGTCAAGAGGCTGTCAGTTTGCGAATCTATAAGTCTCTTTTTTTTATACCCACTTTCCAATACATGTCTCTTTTTTAACATTTTCTCCTCTCTTTATCTTTTGAATCTCTCTCTCTCTCTCTTTAGAAATATCACCATCACACTAGCCATCCATCAGTGAAAGGCAAAGCACCACCTATAGTAGGAATGAGTATTCACATGGAGTTCACTGTCATTGGTGTTAATTGTATATTCTTTGAGCACTGACTTATACATGTGTGGATACCAGTGATTCTTCATACTTCAAGCAAAACAAGACCAAAACAAGAGCGCACTAGAAACTGGACTGGAAACAGTTGTGCTACAGGGGAGCATGCGCTGTCACCGATCAACGTCTGAAACTTGACTGAAACTTGAGACGTGATTGCGTTTATGTGTGCAGAGTTCTTTTCAATTATATTCAATTTTATTTGTATAGCACCAAATCACAACATACATTATCTTTTGGCCTAAGATAACCTTTGCAATAGTTCTGCAGTGGAAATAGGTGGATGATAAGATTGAAGTCAAACAGACCAAGCGGACCTCAGTGGAAAGAATATCCGAGGCCTTAGTGAGGATATGCAAAGGCAGTCAGAGAGCAAGAAAACAAGAAAATACATATGGAAATAAGGCTTGGACGTTATCTGTATGATGACAGGAACTGGCAAAGAATGAACTGACAAGATGAATATCCAGTGTATGGGTGAGTAATAACAGGACAGAGGTGCAAACAACAAGTTTGAAGACGTGGCATGGAAAACCAAAACTGGAAATTGGAAGTAAATTTATACCAAAGGGAGAAATAATGAGAGAACCAAACCACTGCCAAATCCAATCAGTTTAATTGCCTGCTTCCCACCAAATCAAATAATTTCTTTCTTGGGCTGGATCCTATATCCCCAGAATATCCCATTAAAACGACGTCCTAAACTATACATGCAATCTCTGATATCACGTTACTGGAAATATCCACCAATAGGTCCGAGCAGATCTACGATATACTCTTAAAAAGTATTCATATCCAGAGATGTCTCTGTGAATATCACTGTCTTTAGGGAGCTGAGATCTTCAGATTTGCCTTAGTCACCCTGGGAACTCTTCATAACTGACAGTGTCTGAGGTTGCACGTCACTTAAAGCTCCAATATTCACTACATGTCAGATTAAAACAAAAGCAATTGTGACAGCTAATGCCAGTGACCTTTTCATCAGATATGTAGCAATGTACAGAGGAGTGAGACGGAGGAGTGATCATTTTCTGCTCAAGACATCAGCTCTCTTGGCCACAGTCAACATGCAGTTGTACACTAATCAGTGATAATACTTTAATTTATTGGCAGCAACTGTCACAACATTAACACTGAACATCACATGGTGACTTTTTTTCTAACGATTAACACTTACTTCATCTTACAGGAGCTTGATTACAGCTTTGATTCCCCTGATTTCCTCTTGTCTTTTCTCGCGTTCTCGTCCTACTCGCTTCTCTGTCACACGGAGATGCAGATTATGCATTTAAATGCTGGTATGAACAGTTCTATATAAGGCTGTCCATCTGAGATTAGATCGCTGAAACAATTCCAGGTCTGAACAGGGCCTACTATAGTTAAGTTTTGTCCTCTGGTATCTCATGATAGTCTCACCTGCAGTTATACCAGTGTGATAATTGGTCAAAATTTTAAATAAAGGACATGAATTTCATTCACATTGATGAACGTGTGCATCTCCCGATATGAAGCTAGCTGCTAATGGAGCATGGAAGAAATAATTAGCTTTTAGTGAGAATCAGACACATGGAACAAACACCTTGATGGTAGCAGAGGGATGCAACAGAATGACAAGCAAACAGCACACATGTCATAGGCTATGACAGGAATAAAGCAGTGGAAAGTCCACCATGTGATGAATTTGAGACAATGAGAGTTGAATGGTCAAGTTATATTATGTAATTGAGTGCATTTACGATTGTTCTTATTGGTTTTTATTTATATGTTTTAATTGCTCGTTTCCATAATAATGCTGTGAATAAATAAAATGCTTCTGGATCAATCAGTGGGAAATGATTTGAACAAGAGCTATGCGTTTTTAACAGCAAACATTTTTGACATGTCATGGTAAAAAAAAAAAAACTGACTCCTTTATAGGAGTCCTAAAAAAATTATTCCATCATTAAAGTGCAGTGTAGACATGCACAAAAATCATTGTTTGATGTGTACCTCACATTTATTACATAATTGCTTGTCAATTATTGTAAACTTCTAAAATGTTAACATCAAGAGTTACATTAAAATCTGACCCATGCCATCAAGCTGAATGAAAAAAAGACTGTACATTAAATAAAAAAAACAGAAAACTGCTGCTAAGTAATTTTCAAACAAATTTAAAACAAATAAATATTTCAAAAAGCTTTAGTAAGTTGGCGTTATACGGACATATTGGCTCATTGGTCGTCCAGCATAGAATCGATCAAACTCAGAAATGCAGTCTGATGTGCCTGAGCTTCTTAACAATTAAGTATAGTCATACAACTACTGCCATAAAAAATGTATTTTTATTGCTTCTGCAAACAATGGGGCTGTTAAAATGCAAAGAAAGCAGCATTTGCAAATTTTTATGCATTTTCACGTTCGTGTGGTGCCATTTCAAAGAAGTTATCAAGTGTGCCGTGTGAACAGAAACATATATTATTACTTCTGAATAATTCAGGCACACAGCTGTCTGGTCTTATCCTCTTGTCTTTTAACAAGCTAAGAGAGAGGCTCTTGTTGCCAAACTGATTGGTGTTTAGATTATCCAATAACATACAGCTACGACACAGCATGATGACATAGTTACACATGGAAGACAGCCTACTCTTTTGTGGAGGACTTCTTACCACCACTGTTGCCCATACAGGTTTCTGCAGTGTTGGAGCTGATGCTTGGGTACTTTGAGTTGGACATGGGGCGGGGCATTAAAAAATATATATATACTTAATTGGATATAACTTAGTACACTCCCAGAGGACAAGCTTAATCATTAAAAATCTCTAAGCAGATTTGAGGGCATAGCAACCTCTAAAGTCCAACAGGAATATTGGAAAAATGGCTCTTTATTTGGTTGTATATGAGCGTGGAAGTGACATTTCAAGCAGCATGTACATGATTAAAACACTAAATTGCTGATTTTGATGTTATGAGGAATTTAAGTTCTAGTCCCTAGCTTGCATTAGCCATGATGCTCATAGCCAGGTACTTACTGCAGCTAGGATAAGTATGCTGTGTGTAAAGAAAGTGTGAGACCGACACCTGCAGTCTGCCATTTATTTGTGTCACTGTCATAACTGGGATCTGCAGCGTGCCCTGTAAGCAGAACAAGCCTCCTGCTGTTAAAGATGGTATTCGGTACACAGCTGCACCTTATCAAAAGTCCTGTGACTACAAATTCCAAAGAAACTGTGTTCACTGTAGCAACTCTATTATTTACACCTGGTCTTTTCTGACTGTGACACATCTAAATGTCTGCCGTGAAAAAGGCCAATAGAGCGAGAACAGAACCCAGATCATGCAAGTTGTGACACCAAAACACCTAGTGTACACACAAAGACGTGTGTGCACACGCGCAGCGGTGTTTAGTGACTCTGTAACAGCAGGATGCACGACTGCACAATTAATCACTTCTCGAACACACATGCACACAAAACAGATGAGCTGCATTTTTAACCACCCCACTGTAACACTTCCAAACGTGCTTATTCCTCACAGAGATTTCAGTCTCACACACAAAAAACTGCATAAAGTTGTTTTTTAAAAAAAAAATAAAAAGTAGTGCTTAAAGCTTTGCAATGCTTATGGTCATAAACAGAAAAAATTGAACTTTTAACTGAATTATTCTTTGCTTCTTCTGGTAAAAAGAAAGAGAAAGAGGAGAAAGGTCATGAGTCAGATAACATCATAAACATCAGTGATGCTAATGCTTTTTCTCCTATACAACAAATCCCTCCACACTGGATGTCTACCAAAACAAAACTGGATAGATAAGGCTGGCTGATATGACAAGTCCTGCCAAAGGAAGATACACTCTCCATGCATTTAGGCATGTAGACATGGTCAGCGTCATCTACAGAAGTTTAAAAGTGAGCACTAATGTGGAGAAGAAATGTGATTTAAGGGTTTTTAAATGTGGCATGTTGTTGTGCCAGATGGTGTTCATCTGAGTATTACAGAAACAGCTTACTGGAATTTCAAAGCACAACCATTTCTAGGATTTTCACAGAACAGTGTACAATAGAGAAAACATCCAGTGACCACAGGTCTATGGACGAAAATGTGTTGTTGATTGCAGGTCAGAGGAGAATGACCAGACTTTTTGAGATGATGGAAATGCAACAGAAACTCAAACAACCACCTTCTGTATGCCCAAGGTAAGTTAAGGTAAAGTAAGGTAAGGTAAGACCAGACTTTAAACAACAACTACTGTTATGTACAGTACATTCCCTACTCAACATCACAGGAGTGTCCAGTGATGAGGTGCAGGGAGTGAGCAATTTACAATGCAACAAAAACTTCAGTATCCAGTCAGAAAAGTAACTGAAAAGTCATTTGAACAGCAAGAAAAAGCAGCTGAAACATTCCTAAGAAAATCCTCCACTGACACAGATATACTCTGTACATCTTACCTGAGCCTTTTGTTAAGTTTTGAAAATCTATTTTTCTTTGTCACTGCTTGCAGCCATGTCTTTGCTGAAGGTGAGTGTCTGTGATTTAGGCTGTTTTAATACCTCAAAGAGCCACCGACAAAAAGACCTGAATTATATCTTGAAATTGAGCAACCCATGATTAACACTGAGTGTCATCTAAGAATTTAATTTTCTCTCTGTGGTTTCAGACAGTGTTACTTTTCTGAACTATGGCAGAGGGACGTTTGAACTGGAAATGAAGTACTATGTAATGTGCACCTGTACTGACTAAGAATGTGTACATTATATGGACAAAAGTATTCAGATGCCTGACCATTACACCAACAGGGACTGTAATGATGCATCCAAATACATACAGTATACAGTAGTTTAATATGGAGTCAGTCCCCATTTTGCATTAATAACAGCTCACACACTTGTTGGAAGACTTTCCTCAAGTTTTTGAAGTGTTCCAAAAATAAATAATATTTATTTATTCGTAACTTTTGAGCAACAGTCTTCTGTCAAGGTAAATACATTCACACGCACACATTTCAACAAACGAAACTTTGAGTCTGTGACATCATTTTAACCAACACTAGCGATAAACCTCTCTGTAATCATGTCTCTGATGTCTGCTCCCTCTTCCTCCCTCTGACTCGCTTATCCGTTATCATTCTCCTCATCCATCTGTCCCTCAACTTCCTCCTCACCCTGCCACAGGTCCTATCTGAACGGAAATTAAATGAGACGTTAATTATCTTTTCTTTTCCTGACGTTTTGAAAAAGTTTACCGTAAACATAGTATCGTTTCACAAAATGTCTTCATCCACACGAAACCCCCCAAAATGACTGGAAACACTATAGTACATACGCCAGGCCTGTAAGTGGCGCTGTAATGCTGCTACAACAAAAGTGGAGAAGACCACGTTGTACACATTACAATGTATACAATCACAGAAAAAGAGACAGAATGAACCACACCGGGGAATGGAAGGAAAATAAAAGAGAGAAAATCCAATTTATCATAAAGCAAAAACCAACTTTGCCACATTTAGCGACTTTTCAAAAAAAATCAACATTTTCTGGCATAATCCTAAATACTTTCAGAGAAGGAAATGGCCACTTTGGTCACATCAGTGAGCTTCATCTAGCTGTGGAGAGTCACTCTGACTGTAGACACAGAGAGGCAGAGAGAGAGAAACACTGTGAACACACAGACAACACAAGCTGTGGATGTGCAGAGCGGCCGACTGTGTGCGGAACAATAACTAATCTGTGTTGTTCATTCAAGTAAAACTATTGTCTGTGAAAATAGTTTTTTTTTTTCTCCTCCTCTTATGTTACAATTCACTTTCACTGTTAATCTTCAACTTGTTTTTTTCTTCACTATCATGTCTGACGTCGCTGTGAACAGGACATGTTCTAGCCACATCTAGCATGTTTTCAGGCTGACTTTAGGTACTTTTCATCCGAAGTAGTTGGCAATCTCCAAACACAAGACATGATGGAGAAGGGAAGGTGAATGCCAACCCAAGAGAGTGGAGGGTTTATGACATCATAATTTTCCCAAAGTAGCATATTAGTCGTTTACACAAAAACTCAAGGATGGTGTTTTGAGATTTTCCCACTCTGGGACACATTTTCAAAAAATACCATGTGGAAACCTAAGTGGTTTCCACATGGTTTCCACAAAAACCTATGTGGACAGGCCCCCAGTGTGTTGGATCACTCCTTCGGGGTGAAGCACTGAGTGCAGAACAATCCCTCTGTCTCTGGTCTATCAGCTGTCCTTTGATAGAGCTGCAGTTATTGATTAAAATGTCTGAGAACTCAGCCTTCTGGGGCGCGGAAGCTTTATTCAACCCTCTCCGTTTGCGCTTCACACTCATTCTTCCTCTCCCATGTCTCTCTCGGAGCCTCTCTCTTTGCCTAACCCGCTAACTGCCTTTGACTTCCTGGACCCTAATTTTCTCTTTGCCTTTCTTATTTGCTTTAGGCAACTCTGTGTCCAAACTGGACCGCTGCCTGGTGAGTAATAAATACAGCTGTTTAGTGACAATGTCGGTCACTAAACATGCATGTGCATATGTCAGGATACATGTGTCACCGCCTTTTACATTTACTTGCTGTTAAACTATGTTACTTGACTGTTTAATCTTAAATAATGAGCACATAATAATTGTGATGCCAGGGCTTTGGAATTAAAATAGCTTGTGTTTGCAAATGAGAGGCCTTTACTCGGACAGAAATACTGTACAACTGCTGCACATTTGTACTGTCCAGCATCTTGTTGTTCATCTCTAATACACTCACTATGACCTGCACTTGGTACTAATTATTTAATGTTTCTTTTGTGGCAACAGAACATACTGCAACAGCCACCAGAGACTCCTGCAAGTAAACTAGACCAAGGAAACACTTATAAAGCTAATTAGAGCTGAAAGAATCACTTAAGGTGGACTTGAAAACACTTGATAGCCATGCCACATAATAACGCTATCCCACAACACAAAAGAACAATATATACTGTAATGAGGAACATGCAATTGTCTCATTCTGAAACTCAAGGATATTGTTGGTAAAACATATTGGTTTAATGGCTGATGATATAAAATAACTGGAAACATACTCTACTCTCTGTACAGTAGCTAAATATTGACATGTCTGTGAGGGGTAATACAGAAATAGTGTATTTGCTCCTATTTAAAGTACTTGAATTTATAGTGGGCTGTCAGTAATGAGCTCAAAGAAATGTACATTTGCTTTATAAAGACAAGAGGATCCCTCTCTTTTCTTCTACTTCTTCCTTCATTAGCTAAATTCTACAACTCCATGCAAGAACCTAACAAGACAGGCTGATATCAAATGATCTGCTAATAATAGGAGACGAGATAATTCATTCAGACACATAACTGAGCTGAGCTGTCTGTGTTATGTTTCTGGGCAATGGGTTGCGGCACCTGGTAATGAAGGTGTGTAGTGTTATATCTAAGCTGCTGGTTAATGGATTGAGACACACAGTAAAGTGCTGGCTAAATGCCCACTATTTTCTCTCATGTTGAAAAAGGACATTAGGGAAAATGGCTGCCATTCTGTTAAATGATGCAACACATCAATTACCAGCAGAACAGGCAAACGCACAGGCAGACAAATACTTACATACTGTGTGCATATGCAGACACACAAGCACAACAAAGCCATGTTTTTTTTTCCTATATGGACAAATACAACCCTGTATATACTGTATGTACAGTATATACAAGCTAGAGGAAGACAGATTTTTATTTTTATTATTTAGTCCCCATTGGCCAATTAGAAATCAAAGGGGCTAAGATTAGCAACTTCAGTTTAAAACAGGTACTATGTTCCAAATTAAACATACTGAAAAGCACTGGTTGCTAATTTTAGGGAACAATCCTGCACAAACTGAAAGACAGATGTATGAGGAGGTCATACCCCTTCCCCTGTTCTTTTCATACAGAAATTTATCTGATTACCGATTTTATGTAAATTTTTTGCTGATACATAATTTTTATGTAAACGATATAAGTGTACTGCTGTACAGACCCTGGAGAAACAGATCATAGCATTGTTCGATTAACCACCCTGATTCTAAAGATCAGCATTTGGTATCAAAATCCCACAATGGTCAACCCAAGAAGCAAGTGGATTTCACTTTTGAATAATAAACTTGGATGTTCAGAAAGAATCACAGCTTCACATGAATGTGATCTGCTTATACTAAAAATGTGTCCTCCAAGCAGGTGCCAGTCTGCCTGTGTCTGCACCTCTCAGCTCCAAACTGCCTGGATGCAAGTAACAAGTGATGTATCACTCTATCCACAAGGGGCAACAGAACAGTTGTTCTCTAATGTAAGGACGTTTTCAGTATGGAAGTCATGCTTTCTGGTTCCAGTCTAAGTCCTTAAAACAAGCATGCAATTCATAATTCAAAGTCAATGAATTCAAAAAAGAAAGTGGACAGCCACCGAGTATAATGGTTTATTGCCACGTGGATGTTTTGGGCAAGGTGCCTTTAAAAGCAACATTTGCTAAGACAAGTTAACTTAGACAAGTTTGTGATGTTAAATTCTGCCTACAAGTTAAATTCTTAACTCGTCGGCAGCAACAGGAGCTGTTTGTCTATCCTCCACCTCCAGGTGGTAACATGACATGTTGCTGTGCACATTGGTTGTATTGCTGAAGTATTTTAGTTTTGTTTGACACAGCAAACTTATAGTGTGGCTTTTGGTCCAGGTCACTTGTTCCTCATACTTCATAGAGCAAAATGTTTCCACATGTCAGCTTTTAATCCAGATTTCACTGGATGGCCATCTTTGCTAAAGCTTATGAGGTGACACGTGCATTTAAGTTGTGTGAAGTTGAACCAGTCTATTGGTTAAGGTGTATGGAATATAATGATGCAGTGACACATACACTGGGTGTCTGTACTTTGAACATTGAGTTGATTCAACCAACCACAGAGCTACATTATTCTTCATTTATTTTTCTGATTATGGCTGTTTCATTAACAATTCATGCATCAGAAAATAGATGATTTGTCCCACCTCTAATACACAAACACAAAAAACAGCGCAGAGCATCCACATGGTGATAAGCATTTTACTGTAGTTGCTGGGTTAGGATGCCAGACTGCTGCAAGTGAGTGTACATACAGTACAATACTTCTCTAAAAGCCTTTGCATTTAAAGAGCACACAACCAGTGCCCACAAGTACTACTTCCTGGCACTAAAATCAGACGGGGTACAGGAACAAATTAGTTTTTATATCTGTTCAGTCTCCTCTTGGGTCCTGCAATCTTCCTCCACAGGGAAAGAGCCAGTGGAGTGAAGACTGAGTGTGTTGTCTTACAGGCTTTATTCTGGGCTGCCTAATGTCCTCCTCATAAAAGTCCTGGATGGATGAGTTTAAGTTGACACTCATGACCCCTGAGCTGTTGGCAAAATGTTAATGATTTGTGATTGAAGCTGCACATTCACAAAAGGCTTACGCTGCATTTGTACAGTGACTCCTGGTTTCAGAATGGCTGCTTGTGTTCGTCTTTAGCCTTGAGTCATTACTGATTTTTGAAAGAAGTTTACCTGCCTGAAAAACCAGTTGCAGATAAAAGATTAAATAATAATTCACTTTGCAGTAGCAGCAACTTTGGTCACTAATGAATTGTTAAAACTGGCAAAAATCCATTGATTATACCCACTCAAATTCCAAGACCTGCTTTATTTCTTTCTTTTCTGTTTCTTGGAACACTGGCAAAAGAATAATGTAATGGGCTTCTATCTGATATATTGTAGGTTAGACATGAAATTGCTTATCAAATAGGCAAAATAATCAAAAATGAAATTATTTAGTTTTTGTGTGTCAGCATGCTCAAACTTGATGAAAGGAAACCACCAAGGGACATGGGAGAGACAATTACGAATCAGAGTGACACATGGACAGAAAATAATACGAGATTGTCGACAGTAATTGAAAACAGATAAAGAAGTGAAAAAAAGTGCAGTGAGTCATAAATAGGTATCCAAAACCCCTCATGTTTTACCAACTTCAGCAACTTTCTAACTTACACCAGTGAGTCAGAGCGACAACAGTGTGACTGGAAATGTATTTCAAAAATTTCTCATCATGTTGTGTCCTTGGAGGTAAACACTACCTCTTAAAATATTTTCTCATTGACAGTGAGGTTTACAAATCCCCAGCGCATGCATGTCTCCATTTGCATTTCTCAACTCTACTCCAAGGCCAAAGAAGCCATGCTTCATAAAAGGAATAAAACTCTAGTAACAACATTGTGTAACATGTTCACCACAGTGCTCGATTTATTTTATACTGTACACCAATTTAACAAAGGAAACGTTTTGTTATGACCGTTACAAAGCTGAATGTTGCATGAGTTGATGCAGTCCCTATGCCTTATTAAGATGTAGAGAGGTTAGTTTAATCATTCTGTTTGCCAACAATGACAGTGACTTTTACTTTGAGTTAGAGTATGATGCATTGTGACAAGTGCAAAAAGGATTTTGGTGTCCTGTACGACTATATGTCAAAATTCTACAGCAATCAAAATGTAAGTGACTAGCTGAATTACAGTGAACAGGATGTCAAACCTGTGCTACACCAGTCAGGGACACACATGAGGCCAGACCCACCCCACTTACTGTACATGTCACACACTGCACTCACACAGTTCAGAGCCCATGGTCAAACTAAAATCCTCTTTTCCCTTGTCTGTATCTGAGATAGTGTGTGATATTTGTCAGGAAGTTGTGACAGAATCAGGCTGCTATGAGTATACACACACACACACAGAGCAAACAAGATATTCCAGCTACTGTCACTGCAGTGCAATGAATTTAAATCTGTCATAACTGTATTAGTCATATAAGATCGGCTCCAAGTGCTTCCCTCTGCCTCAACAAGCAATAACACAATACATTATTTAGCATTCATTTGGGAAAGGAAAGGAAAGGAAAGGAAAGGAAAAGGAAAAATCACATCACTGACATTAAGATGTGACAACTCACAAGATGCATGCACAAAAAATTACTTGCCAACTGCATAAGCATCACATCGTATCCAAGTGAGCTTTGATGTTGGTGCAGTGTTGACACAGCAGAGAAGCATCCCAGCCTCTGTCACAGTCACCTTTCATGATAGGATAACTGTCCTCTCATAAAGACAGAGGAATGCTAAAAGTGTCATCAATTTTCTTGTTAAAAATTATAATGAGTCAAGTAATCCAGTCAATTACACACAATAATGTAATCTCTAAGATTGAATTGCCCCTATAATCAATTTACTGTGGTATATTAGAAGCAGAAAGTTGAACTTAAATTTGAATCATCATCATCGTCATCCAAAGTGGCAGAGCTCCCCCTCCCTTCATGGTGTAAAATATCATCCTGTGCAGAGAAGAGAAGCCATGTCGTTGGGTCACTATTCAAAGCTATATTTGGTTTACTCACAGAGTTGCTTTGAGGCCGTCATATGTTTATATGCATATTAATCAAGTCCATTCACGCTCAGTGAGATTCTCTTGATACACCAAAGAAGTGGCTTGATTTGTTGCTTGTCTCCTTTTAGAATTAATGCCACTACGGGAACGTGTGTAGAGCCACTAAATAACTAGCAAGGATGACAAGCTGGCCGTGAGAAGAGAAGAGAAGAGAAGAGAAGAGAAGAGAAGAGAAGAGAAGAGAAGAGAAGAGAAGAGAAGAGAAGAGAAGAGAAGAGAAGAGAAGTTGCTACAGTATGCCCACTGTTAGAAGACCAAATTATTTCATATTACTATGTTAATACTAACAATTACAAACCAGGAGATGTGCCCTTAATCCTTGAGATACAGAGCAGTACATTTGTGAAGCCATTACTAATGCTGTCACGCGTAGGCCCAGGAGATGTAGGCTGGCAAGATAACCGTGACAGAACATGTCAGCTGCATAACTATCACACCACAGCCACATAGCCACATATAGATAGCATCCTGCTCTCTGTAACAACCAGGTCCTTGGAGGAGCTGTCATTTGACAAAGGAGCAACTGTTTAAAATGAGTTGAGGCCGAGTACTTGATAATGCAGTGAAGACAAAGACAAGGCCACGACTCAGTACCGTGGATGAAAAAAGAGTCTTATTCCTACTTACTGAATTGCTACATTGTGAGCAAAGGAAGGTGAGAAGTTTCACAGCACTTGTGCACTTCGACAAATGAGGTCAGCGGTTGTTGGACGGTTTTCAAAATACGCCTAACTCACACCAGCCTTCAGTGCTTCAACATATATGGGTTGAAATGCCA
The DNA here is from genome assembly GCA_016785285.1 of Brachirus orientalis. NCBI lineage: Eukaryota > Metazoa > Chordata > Actinopteri > Pleuronectiformes > Soleidae > Brachirus > Brachirus orientalis. The sequence continues at coordinate 11,626,248 of JAFBJR010000172.1, forward strand.
CACATTTCCATTGCTGTACCCATGGTCAAAGCTGGATTAGCTTAGTGCTCCCCCTCTACTCTCTACAGTTTCAGTTTCAACAGCCTCACCACTGAACAAGTGACACAACGGCCACAGTGTGAAAGAATTAGCAACGTCTATTGATAAGACTGAAAAACTGCAACAAATGGAGGAATCCTCCACTCACCCCTCCCTTTCTAAAGTATGCCTGAACATTACAGAGGCTTGGTGGTCTGAAGAAGCCTCTTGGACAATATATTTGACAAAACCCAAGCAAATCCAAGAGCCTTTATCTACACTCTGAACCATTCAATGACCTGGATAACGCAGAGTCATTGGAATGCATCCTCTGGTTTGTCCACGAGGGCTGCTGTAGAAACATGTGTCACAAGATAACCTCTGTAAAACATATCAAAAGCCTATCAGCTCCCTGAATGTATCTGACTGTATTCGTTTTGATTTGTGCCTTCATTATTCTCTTTATTTTAACACAGGGTGGATATTTGGGTTGTGAATGAATTTGGGATGAATGTAAATACACTTATTTTGGTTGCACATCAAGTTTTGGACAGGGTATTAAATTTATTCTGGATGTAAATGCATTGCAAGAGATTTAGTTAATTAGTAGATAAGCAAGAAAATGGAACCTAATCCTTTATGGATATTGTTCACTTTTCTTGTTTTTTTTTTTTTTAATCTGTTCTGTTTAAATTTTATTTTATGTTCGAAATAAATGACCAAACTAATTAATTCAATATAACTGTGTTTAGTTCTCATGTCATGCAGCAACATTTCCCTGCACTGTGTACAGGAAGTTATTTGCTTTATGTCAAGACAGACTGAGGCAACAGCAGCTCCAGCTAGTAAAGCGAGACGGCTGTAAACATGACCGAAAACACAAAGAAGCGTCCATGGAAAGTTTCAGAAGTGAATATTTAAAGCTAAAAAGCTCAGTCATTCAGAAAGTTTGATGGGCCAAATGCTTTTGCTGTGTGTTGTATTTCACAATTTCGGATATGTTGCGTTCAGATGCCTTTGTTTGTCAAGCATTTATGACGTGGATATGACTCACTGGAGGGGAACAAACAAACCATGAACAGTCAGTAGGAAATGCATGCAGATATTTAAAAAAAAAAAAAAAGCATGTACGAACATTGATGTGAAAGTGGTAATAAATGAAAGGAATCAAAGAGAGCATGAGAGTAAACTGCTGATAAGACCAATTGTGTGTGATCATGCATGGTACTACTGTTTGATATTGAAATTGGATTGTTTCAATTTTGACAATAACAGACTAAAAGACATTTGAAGTGCTGTTGAGCAAGGCAATACAGTGCATTGCAGCTCATTTTAGTGCATAACCGTATAAAAAGTAACATGGGCTGTTGCTGACAATGAGTAGGGGTGTACAATCAATCTTCCCAAGACAAATACATGAAAAAGACGCAGCCTGTTTTTACAACTGGCAGCTACACCAAAACAACGAAACCAACTATATTTCCTGCCACCGCTTGAAATATTCACTAGCTCTCAGTGCAGATAAGATCAATCTCAAAGGCTTCGGCAATATATGGTATCATCGAGTTGATACTGGCCTATCACATATATCTGCGTTGGCATCTGCGAAAATGAAAACTTTTTATAGAACATAATGCAGAGGAGGATACGTGGGTAATTTGAAAGATGCATCATCACATTGTTTCTCCAGCCGGGTTTGCTGCAACAGTAGCGGCAAGATGCTAACCAGTTTGTGAAACACACTGCAATAACTCAATCAGTTTCCCTTGTCTACAGACTTTAATACATCAGCCCAAAAACATTTCTGTACAACCTACAGGCTGCAGTCGTGACTCATATCCAGTGCTTCATGTTTTAATGTTACTGGTGTGATATATTGAACATGAATTGTCATGGTGCACAGACATGTGCTATGCTGGAAATAATAAAGAGGTCACTGAAAGGAAAAGGAGTGAGAAGGAGAGAGAGAATGCTGGGTCTGAACGTTGACAGTTCTATTCTGAGTAATCCAGCAGCACAGCTGGTCAGAGGCCTGTGACTCCTGTCATGTTGTAATATCTTGTGCAGGCAAAGAAATAAGAAAAAAAGATGTGGATGACAAGTGCAGAGTCAACAGTTTTCTTCTGAGAGCTTTGCACTGAACAGACCTCGATCAAATATTGTTACTGCCACAACTGGTCCTGAATACATTATGATATACTGTACATGCTTAAAATGTATTAACACTTATTCAGCTTTACTATACTTTATTATACTAATGCTATACTATTATTCTTTATTTCCTAGGCCCACATGAAAATGAATATAAAAACTTCAATGTAAAAAGGGAGATGAGGTGAATTACTTTTTTTTCTTTTGAGTGCACATTAACCATAGCGAATTTGGATGTAAATATAACATGCAGAGCTAGTATCTTCAGATGTGACATTTAAGAAGGAGGCTGTATTCATCTTCTATTTTATGGTAAAACGTATAATGGCATCTATAAAATGCCAAACCCAGTGTAAAACCTGTCTTGATAAAAGGCCACATACTCTCTGGTAAGACTTTGTTTTATATTCATCCTACGGTTGGGTAATAATATGATAATACAATATCACATACGTAAGCATAGCCACAGTATCAGTTTCATGAAAACAAAGATACATGTATCAGGGAAACTACACACAAACACACACACATATACAGTATATTTAAAAAAAATACTTAAAGTATTTGTCCAACACATCAGTTTAGATGGATAAGTTTGTTCTTGACTGTTAATGTGGAATATTGCATCTACTAACAGGACGTGTCCTTGGAGATGGAAAGCAGCACCTCAAGCAAGTCAGTCCTAAAGAAAAACACAGCAACCAACATGTTGCTGTGTCGGATTAGGACAGCCATTACAAAGTCAATAAAAACTAGAATTCTTGCCAGACAGGAGGCCAAATATGAAAGCACGTCGGTGTGCAAGTTGATGCGCAAATGTTGCCCATTCCTCGACCCTCAGTGCCGCAGAGGATACAGGAGTATTGATACCGCTTAGGCTGAGACAAAGATGGAGTGGAGTAGAGAGCAGCAGGTGCAGGTGCAGTAGGTGGAGTGCAGAGTTTAGGAGGTAGATATGATTACTCTAGGCCGCTCTGGGCATCTTGTAGTAAGAAAAATTTGTGCAGAGGCAAAGTGACAGTGGTTCTGTTGGCACTATGAGGAGAAAACAGTAGGTAGTAAAAAAAAAATATAATAAATGTTCTCAGAGTAATTATATATGTTAATAGCTCATTAAAAACAGATGGTATCTATTAGGTTATTGTTGACTTTCCTATTTAAGTAATATTTACTTATTACTTTGTTATTTTGGCACTCAATCTGATCATGTTAAAATGTGGAGGTAAAAGGTTTCAAGGAAGGTAAAGCTTGGATACCAACCAACCATAAGGCATTTTCTTTTACTGTGGAGAGCTGCAGCTAACAATTATTTTTATGATCGATTAATATGTCAATTATCTTCTTGGTTAATCAAATACTTGTTTGGTCCACAAAATGTCAGAAAATTTTAAAAAATGTTGGAAATGATGATGTCTTGTTTTGTCCACAAACCAAACCAAAATTCTACAAAATTGACAGGATAAGCACCCACCCCTGCACTGCCAGTATATACACACACAAGCATTGCCCCAGTCAGGTCTGATAGTATTGCTTGACAGAGCCCATTTTCAGGTGAAGGACACAACATAAAAATGATGTGTCATTTCTGTTGACAAAGACCAAACAAAGACATAATAAAACAATAAAAATCCCAAATAGTTATGCACTGCAGCCTTTAATATGGTCATGAGAGCTACGAGGAGAAAACAGATGCAACAAAGACTCCAGGCCTTTTAGAAGGTCACCAAGACGCTCGTCTCTGACTTTGTTCAAGGGTTTGTTTTTTCCAGATACAGCTTCTGGCAAGGACATTTGCAAAAAACACATTATGTACTGTATGCTTTGTTGCTTTTAGAAGATGAGACTAAATAAATAACTGTCAGCAATAGGGTCACGTATCATTTGTGTGTGTGTGTGTTTTCTGATAACTACTAGTTAAAAGGTAGAACAAAAATATCACAGATTAAATAAGGGCTTTTTAATTTTCAAGGCTTATAACTTAGACAACTACCTCACATACTGTAAACAACAACTTTGTAGTAACTGGAATGCAGCCAGTGGAACAAACGCAGTATTGGAACAAACTTAAAACCCAAGCACTTGTTTTGGAAGATATGCACACAGGGTGAGTAGGTTTTTGTTTTTGTTACCTTCTGTGGTCCTGTGATCTTAATGGTGAATAATAAATAAGGACACGAATTAATCATGAAGCATTGGTTTGGGCACCGCAATCACCACACAGCAGTGACAGAAATCTGTGAGCTCTTGGACGTCAGACACGATAACCAGGTGCTGAAGAAGATAGTGTGGCTCCTGGAAATGATGTGAGGTACCAAAAGGGCCCTTTTGCACAGCAGCCATTTTGACAAGCAGCTGTGTTCACTTCATGTATCAGGACATTGCAACTGTGAACCAGCATGCACCCTGAAACTGAGGAAGCTAAATGGAATTCAATTTTCCAATTCAATTTTATTTGTATAGAGCCAAATCACGACATACATTATCTCAAGGCACTGTACATGGTAAGACCAAAACCTTTACAATATTATAGAGAGAAGAGAAACCCAACAGATCGCATAATGAGCAAACACTAGGCATCAGTGGAGAGAAGAAACTCCCTTTTAACAGGAATAAATCTCTGACAGAACCACACTCAAAGATATGCAGTCATCTTCCTCAACCGGTTGGGGTGAGAGGAAAATGGAGGACAGAAGAGAGGTGGGGGAGAGACAGAAGAGAGACCAGGAGCAAATATACAACAGTTGTATCAAGTTGAGAATCAGTTCTGTCATGTTTGACGGTGTCATTCATACAAGCAGCAGCAGAGACTATTGATAAGAAATTGTACTGATGATCTTTTAATCATAGCATAATAATGACAACAGTACTACTTTTAGTGATAATAATATAGCATCAAAAACAGGATCTGGATTGTATTGTGAATTTGTCAGGTGGATGAATGAACATACTGTATAGAAACTGGTACAGGAACCACAGTTTCATATCAGTCATGTTGACAATGCAGAATGTGGAAACAAAGCATATAGCCCGCTAAGCCAGGTTTTACTGTACTTAACTGATGCATAAATCAACCTGCTGTTTCAGTAAGATATACTCCATCTTCATGATTTCCATTTATTTGATTATTTTCTTTTTTCAATATGGAAAAGCAGAGCAGAGCCGACAGTGAGATCTATAAGCTTTCAACCACAGATGCTGAAACTGTTTTTCACAAGCACAATAAATGCACCAGGATTTACCTTGGTCTCTCATGTCTGGTGAAGAATCAATATTTAGGTGATGTGACCATGTAAATAGGTCTCTTTAAAATAGATCCAGTTTGAGCAGAAATGATGGCAGGTATTTCTGTTTTTTTCCACAGTTGTTTGTGGTAGGTGGACTTTTAAACTTGGAGCACATGCTCCCAGTCTAAAGCTTAGCTCCTGGAATAAAAAAGTTAGGGCTTTTAGTTAGGGCTCTGAGAGCTGGACGATTCAGGAAAAATACCTGCTGTGATTTTTTTGAGACATACAGTATATATTGGAAATGCAATCTAAGTTGTGATATAAAGCTTCATAACAATATTTACTGTGTTATATAATTGAAAACACAATGGAGCATTACCACAGGAGATACCATCAAATGTTACATAGACTAACTGTTTCAAATCTTTAAGTGTTGCATTTTAAATTGACTGAACCTGCACTTAATTAAATAGTTTAGACTTTATTTACTTAGCTCACAAGGCCCATAAAATATTAATACATTTAAATAAATTAGAGCTTTGACGTATTATTGTATTACTAGTCTGCCCCAACATGATATGTGGAACTGTATTAATATATAAATCCAAAAAAAAAAAGGTAATTGGATACCACAGATCAGGAAATATCAATGACAGATACCATGTAACATTATATTACATTATAACATGGTAATCTAAAGAGTATTAGCTTTAATACATATAAATTAGGTAATTAGGGGGTAGTGCAGAGGTGTTGTTAGTGGATGAAAACCGTACCACCAACGTAAGCTGGTGGTGATTCTGACAGAGTTGCCGTTGACTCTGTTCTACAAGCAATTGCCTTTTATCCAATTTTGTGATTTTTACTCTAATTAGTTGCCACTTCCAGTCAAAGACACAATGATGCAGCCAGCAGACAGAAAGCCAGACAAAATGAATCAATTAGAGAGACAAACAGACTGATGACCGTTTGCTGATTCGTCATGTCAAAATGAGTTTCCTCTAAACCCACCTTGTTTAGAGTTCAGACAGTGAAAGTTTCAGAGAGATAGCACTCTGGCCCTTTTATGCAAGAAAAAGTAGACAAAAACTGAGTGAACAGTAGAAAGGAAGTGAGGGAATGCGGAGGGAGTGGTGGGAGCAGACGTCACAAAGAACTGAAAAAAGGTAAATGGGGTGAGTAGCATGGAGGGAGATTGAGACATAGAAATCACACATCAAAGAGAGAGAGAGAAAGAGAGTGAGAGAGGGAAGGAGAGAAGAGGAGAAAAGGACAATGGCTAAAAGGGATGAAGCAATGAAAGAAGGATCCAGAGAGGAGCAGTGGAGAACATTATATCAGATATGAGTGCAGGAAGTCATTTAGTTAAATTTAGCCATCATTTAGGAAGCACTTCATGCCCTCTACACAGATTCACACCAGCGGGCTAGTGGATGCCACAAAATGAATGCTAAAATCAAAAGGAGAGGAGAGGAGAGGAGAGGAGAGGAGAGGAGAGGGCTTGCTGTGTGGCACCTCTCTCTGTTCTGTCTTAGTCAGTGCTGTGACGTCAGCTTTTTAACAGCATTGGTGTCAAATCTGGCCTCCCTCCTGTTTGTCAGAACAGTAAGATGCAGCCTTAGAGAGACTGTCAGAAAGCAAGCAGGGAACATAGATTTTTTGGTGTGTATTCATGAGACATTTAGCCCTTTTTGATCACCACAGCGTATAATATGAGTATAGTGCAAAGTGTGGACACAAGAATCGAGAACAAAAATGCCACTTTGCACAGCATGCTTAAGTGTATGCTGCACTTACATAATGGCTTAATTAGAACAGCAAGCTGAAATGATGGTGTTGGTGTTGCTTTGTGACTTACAGTGAGTATGACTCAGATATAATTGGTCAAAACAAAATATAAAAATCCACAGCACACCTGGAAATGAAACTTGTGCTGTGGCAGTTCCTCAGTGCTTTTTAATCTTTTATTGTCTGACTCATCTGGAGACATCTTAACAATCAAACTAATGCAAACACATTGGAAATATTAGAAACGGCAACATCGCAAAATGCATCAACACCTAAGGAAGTGCAGTGACTTTTTTTATCATTCAGTTTTAACTGCAAATGGAGGTGCACCAGGTTCATAATTAATTATTAATAACCATACAGGAAAACTGTAAGCTTTACAGCTCCTGATGCACAATATTAAATACATTAAAGTCTAATGTACAAGAGTAATGGAAAACAGCATTAGTTTTCTGTCAGTAGTTGCTATTTTTGAACCTCTCAGTAACAACAAAGAATGTAACCTTTCCATGATGCTTGTTTACGCTCAATAAAATATTTCCATATCACTTGCACTTCACCATGTCATCTTCTGTACAATAGCCATTTTACTCTTATGAATATATCAGTCATGTGTCATCCTAAATCCAAAACAAAACAACTTAATTACAGGATTAGATTTCTCAAAGTCAGAGTGACTCCTCCTATGTGTTTGTCCACTGAACATCTTTAACCCTGAAATTAATGGTTATGTAAACCAATTTGTTTTGCCAAACACTTAATGTAGTAAGGGATTTTATTGCTGTCTGAATTATAGTCAGTGGCAGGGCTTTGTGGAGAGTAGTAAGTGCTGAAGTTTGTACCATTGGAAGTGTATGATGTTGGTTTGTGGGATAGAGAGAAGGATGTCAACACAGCAGACAAGACTTAGATCTGATGATACTGATTTCTGTGTGTGGCCAGGTTTAAGCATTAAAAGCGCTTTAGCTTTGCACACATAGAGTTTATTTAACTGGATGTTTTTAAATGAACTCTAAATAATTTGGTGTCTTGCAAATCTGGCTAAAGATATTCTTATCAGTGATCACTGTTCACTGACAATAATTGGTGTATATTTTCACATTTTTGATTATGTGCTTTATTCTTCTTTTAGATCAAGGTCAAGGTTTATTTATATATGAATGAATGAATTAAATTATCTTTTATTGCCCCAAAAGACAAGATAATATTCATCTTACATGATTGCATGAAACAAAATTACATTATTAAGACATGGGATGATTTTTTTAATATTCTTTTAATAAAAGAAAAAAAAAGAATAAAAAAACACAGCGTTTATCTATCATAAACCCATGTACCTGTATGACCCCTCTTATAAAAAAATGTATAATCTCAGTAGGGTTTTTCTGGTTAAATAAAGATGATAATAATGATAATGAAAAGAGAAAGGTCATGATTTTGGATGAATGCCATTTCCTTCTTGGTGCTTCAAGTCAGTTTTGGACTTTTATATGAAAATGGGTATGAACTTTCTGATGAGAATGAGTGGTAGTAGTGGATGTTGATGGAACACAAAGTTTCTATATCTAAATATATTAGGGCATTTTCAACGAACAATTTCCAAACCACAACTAAGAAATTCTAATGCTGATACTATCTTTTGAGTTTGGCAGGGGGACCTGGAGTTAGTCCCAGCTGACACTGAAAGAGAGACAAGGTACTTGACAGGTCATCAGCTGATAACATGGCCAACATACAATGACAAACAACACACTCCAAGTAACACAACCCATACAGAGAAGCCCTGGTCAAAAGAGGAATCAAACTGGAAAACCTCTCGATGTGTGGCAACAAAACGAGCCACCACAGCATCATGAAATGGCAACATATTTGTGTGTATTTGTTAGTTGGTAATTAGCCTTGGTTAAGGGGCAGAAACACCTATAATTCAAATTCAACAGCAACAAAAATTTAATCCTCCAAAATCAGTGCATCTCTCTGAATCAGTTTCAACACAAACTAATAATAACTAATAATTTAAGAAACATTTACTGCAGGGTGGACGTCGCAGACTCAATTAGTTTGCTTCCTCTCATTATTAGAGATGAAACACTTCAGTTAGTATTCCTCTCACTCTGTCATATCATATGTGATTGCTACTAAGCTGCTTATAGATTACTTATCATCTCACTTACTTAAACTCTGTCCTGATAAGCTGTGCTCTTCCTGTATGGGTGTCAGTGCATCCTAGGTGCAGAGCTGTGCAGTAAGCTGCTTTGGCAATAGCAGTCCGCAGTGCCATGCTGCTGCAGCTGAAGCTAAGTCTAAGACAGATAATGGCTTATAGTCTGCTTCCCTTCAACCATCAACAGATTAGAGGCATGTAGACACACAGGCTTTCTCTCTCTCTCTCTCTCTCTCTCTCTCTCTCTCTCTCTCTCTTTCTCTTTATTCCCCCTGTTTTGCCTCCTTGCCTCTCTTTCTCTACTCTCCCTCTATTCCTCTTATCTCATTTTCCTCTCTATCGCTCCCTCTTTCACCCGCCCTACGCCCCATATCATTTTTAAACATGTTCTCTCCATTTTCAGTCATCATCTACTCGCTCTTCACTGCCAGAAACACAAGAAAACTGCCGTGTCAGCCCAGCGCACTCACACACACCACTTCAATCTCTCCCCGTTTCTGTGGTATTGACCAGAAAGCTGTTTATAATACCAACAGTAGCTGATGTGGCCATCTGACATTCAGACAAATGGTCTATGGAGGTGGCTGAGGAGATAGAGAGCGGAAATGACTGTAGAGATGCATAGAGAACAAAAGAGAAAAAAATAAATAAAAAGAGGAAAGATAGCAATGCTGAGGTAAACAACTGTGAAAAGGACGTGGAGGGAGACAGTCAGAGATATTGAAAAACAAAGAAAGATTACAAACTGAGGAGTGTTGGTAGAGAAGCAGGAAAGCAGCACAGGAAAAGGATAAAAAAAAAAAAAACTAAGCGAGAAAATAAAAGGTTGGTAAAGAGAAGAGGAGGAAATGCTGGAGGCAGATGAAACTGTGACAGCAGAGTAATATCAGTGGTCATATAGACATCTCAATGAAAATGCCAACAACCTAATCAAAGGACTTGAAAAGGGCAGAGAGAGGGGGGAGAGGGAGACATTGAACACAAGTGAGGTGGTGAGCGAGGAAAAGGGAGGAGGAGGAAGTTGATGAGGGGAGAAGGACAGAAAGGGACAGAGGGAGAAAGAGGGAGGGACATGGAGAAAGAGAGGGAGGACAGAGTGAGCAATGCAAGGGAAGAGAGAAAAGAAATAAAATTGAGACATGAGTGGCAGAGTGGTAAAAAGGAATAGGGGCTGAAAAAAAGGCAAAATGGAGAGTAGAACCCTAATAGATGAACAGATGAGAAGACATGATGCATGAGAAAAAGGGCAGAGGAATGAACCAAGAGATGAGGCAAGAGTGGATAAGTGGAATGCAAAGGGAAATACAATGGGGTGAGTGAAACAGAGACGAGGAAATCACTTGCTTCTTGATATTCAAGAAGATCTGCTTGACACTCTTCAGGGAAATTCACGCTTTTTGTCTAATAAAATGAAGATGTGCTGAGTGGACCTGATACCAGCATCCTTGGAACTGCATGGGCTGCATCATTTTGACACGTTTGAAATTTGTCACTCATACAAAACAAAAAGTCTTATGGCGATTGCAATCTGTGCTCCAGCCAAGAGTTTAGTTACACAGGTAACCCAACATCTTCAAACAGACCTTTCTGTTTTCGGTACTGCAGGCTTGTTTATTTATATTCATATCCCTGCTCCCTTTTCCTCCTTTTAATAATGAAAGAATGTGATTAATGAATGTGATATAATCAAGGAGGATGAGTCTTTGAATTAACTTTTACTGAGAGGACAAGAAGGAGCATCAGTGTAAGAAACAGAGGCAGCAAATGTGGTGCTGGTCCAATCAAAGCATAAAGGAAAGGTTGTAGAAGATGAAACTTCTACACAAAGACAGTGAACAGAAATCACATTGTGCAACAAAATATGATGGAATCGGTGCCATAACAAAAGTGTGTGAGAGGAGAAGAAAATGTGCAACTATAGTACTTTTCTGTTCACTTCTGTTGCTATAGACACATTTAAATGCACAGCCACTTCTGCCACTAGGGGGCTCTCGATCCAAACAACAACAAAAGACCCAGTGTTCACACAGGCTAACTACTGTAGTGGTACCAAATATTTCTTCTTCATCTTGATGTTTCCTATCGGGTCTCCCTTGGAAAATATAGCAGAGACTGTAAAGTGGATGATGAAAATAAAAATTAAAGTCTGTTACATTTTATACTTAAAATTGATAACCAGTCTTCAGTCTGCTGGGACAAGAGCCAAAATTTTGTGGGCCATATTTTTGCCCCACATCTATCAAGGTTCTGGCTAATCTATATCTGCAGCAATCTCCACATATACATGCTGATAGTCAAGGCATTTCTGTCAACTTGTTCATTTTGGGTTTTATTTTTTATTTATTTATATTTTTTTGCTCTCCACTCTAGACCACTTATCTGCAAACAACCAAAGCCATAACTGGGGTCAAACTAGGAATGCTCATCAAAAATCCTCTGGTGAGACGCTCCTGTGTTGGCAGAATTACAAAAACATGAGTCAAGAATGTTGTGAAAAACAAAGTCAGACGAACACGTGTTTGCTTGTAAGACTTAAGACAGGTGGGCGGACAGTCAGAAGCTGTATTATTTAGCCATCATTTGTCAGACAGAAGTAAGTGAATGCCGTTGTTCAGATTTAATGGCCTATAAAGGGCATTGCAACATCCATTTTCATATAGCTGTGTGTGTTTGTGACTGAAAGAGAGCGAGAAAAAAGGAGTGAAGGTGTGTGTTAAAGTCTATGTGTTTGTGCAGCTGCTATTGCCGCGGCTGGAGTCTTGGAGCCTTTTACAACCTTTCCTTTATTATTTCCTTATCGCACTGCTTAAGGCCTTCCACTTCTCCCTGCTCCTCTCGCCTCCTCCTCCTCCCCGTTCCACCATCTCCTCCTCCTCCTCATTCTTAATCCCCTCCCTGCTGTCTGCACTCACTGCTCCTTCCCCACTTCTCACCTTTTTTCCTCCATCCATCTCTCTATCGCAACTCTGCAGTGGACATGGTGATATTGCTCCGTTTACACTTTTAGATGTGTTTACTGAAAACTTCAGCACTCCAGAGTGAAACCATCTTCTCCTTTTTTTTAAATAGCTGAACTACTTGTTTAAAATGTTTACATTTACCTATGGTTAGTTTGATTTGATTTAGTTCTACTTGATTCCACTAGATTCCCCCAAGAAGGCACATGGAAGCAATAAAGTACATTGTGGTCTTTATAAACCCATAATTTAATAAGAAACACTTTAACAACCATTACATGCTTTACAAAGTAGGTTTCTTGCTCTTGGACCATTTAAACCCATTGCAAACCTCTTTGGTAGGGTTTAAATTCATTTAAAAGGCCTTGATTTTCCTTCATCTCTCAACTGTTTCCTCTTATGTCCTCCTCCTCCTCCTCCTCTCTAACCATGTCATTACAAAAAGAGATGGCTTCATACAACTTTTCAATTCCAATATCAGTTCAATACTGTCTCATTCCAAAATAACATTCATCTGCTTTTGTTTCATTTATATGAAAAATATTGTTACCTATACACATGATCACTGCAGTGTCACGTTCCTCACGAATATCCTTGTCTTATGATGTTGGTTGTGCACATCTTTCTTTACAGCCTGTGGTTAGTGAAGCCTCTGTGTCATATTTAAGGTTATTGGATCATATCTGATTATTTGATGTTCTTTTCCAATGAGTTTGACCAGACTGATACCAATACTAAATATCGTATCAGCTGATCCCTAAAAAGCTTGTAAAAGGCCACGAACATAGCCTCAGTCAGTCACACAGCCAGCCTGTAACACAATCAGTCAAACAGCAAGTCAGTCAATCAGCTTAACAACCAGTCCGTCATTTAATCAGTAAATCAAACTCAGTGAGTGGGTCATCCTTCTGGCCAGTTTCTCAACTCCCCCTTGACCCACAGTCTTCCCTGTGAGGCCATACTGCAGCAGCAAAGCTTCAATAATGTTGGTTTCCACAAGCAAATACGTACTAAGATCCTCACAGTTTCTCATTTTGCTCCCAGACGTCTTCTTCAGCCAATCTTCATCCATTTTCGTGCACCACAGGGCCTTTTTTTTTTTTTGCGATGTAGGATCAACACTGCTAGCGACCATTACCAATCATTAAAAATGGATAAAGTAAGAACGATCCTACTTGAGCAACAATAGCCTGTGGCCATTGCATTTCTACTCCGACACACAAACACATACTCATTTGAAAGTACACAAACACAAATGTACACACCACACACAAATACCACATATGCAAATGCAGAAACACACACATAACAATACAATAAACAGCAGACACACATTTTTATGCTTATACACAGCAATCCATCTGTGCTCATTTGTGTATGGAACCACAGTTTAGATTCCTTCACATGGACAAACTCAAACAAGCAAATAAGCTCACTCGACCAGGCTTATGTAAACAAGCAAATACTAACACACATAAATAAACAAATGCAAAAAACCACACACTCACTTTCAACTTGCAGTACTACACTAACATTACATGGCTTGTGGGGATTTTGTGTGGCTGCACTCAAGAAAGTTGTGTGTACATACACACACACACAGCTTTAGATACAATGGCACACAACACACACTTTTAGCTTACGCATGGACATTTACGCACAAAAGGGCACTCAAGCACAATATCCAGCCCCTGTTCCCTCACACAAACACACCCACATACGCATTTATGCAGCTGTTCTTCTCAGGACATTGCATTGACATCCATTCATTTTAACAGCCTAAACAAAGTGTTACCCCTAACCTTAACCATAACCAGTGAATCCATTGCTTTAACCTAACCACAATTTCAATCTTACCTCTAAATTTTATCATTTCCTCGGAAATGAGGTTCTGTCTCATTACGACCAGGCTTCGGTCTCTATGAGAACTACTGGTCCCGACAAGGTCAGTGTTTATGCAGGAAAATGTCCCAAAGTGGTAGCAAATGTACACAACCCAAACACGGACGACCACACACTGTGAGCTAACGCTAGCACAAAGGGCTTTTCTCCTGCAGGCCAAGGCAAACGCCCACACTCGCAGACTGTTTATTCTTTAAAATGATTCATCTTCTGCAGACTTATCAACTTTTTACACATACACAGGTAAAACATCTCTTGCACATTTTGCAAGAAGAGAAGTAGCGAACCACTTAATGTGAGTGACAGCTGCACGGCAACACTGAGCTTTTCAGCCGATACACATACACAAGGCAACCCAGAGGGAGACACAGGGTTGTTCATCACTGAAAGAGGAACATGGAGACAGAGACACAAGCTGAACCCTCTGCCAATGTGAAGAGTAGTTATTACTGTTTCTTTCAGTGTGTGTGTGTGTGTGTGTGTGTGTGTGTGTGTGTGTCCCACCGTCTCACTTTCTCATGAAAAATTACATCAATGAATGAAAGTAGCTTCTGCTACTGCTGACTCGTCACTTTGAAATGGAAATTTAAATCATTGATTCCATATGTGTGGACTCACTCACACACGTGCATGTGCTATGTAGGTGAGGTGTACCAGTATCTAACATGCAAAAAACGTATGCATATTTTGCCCTGAAACCATGGAATTAACTTTGAGGAAAACTGAATAAAGTAAAATTAACAGAAACATTAACCTACTTAATGTTAACCCCCTAGCAGGTCATTAGCTCACACTCACTCAGCCTTCAGCTTAAAGAAAATGTCATGCCAACAGAGACACAAAGTAGAAATAACACAGCAGTATCAAAAGATGCATAAGCCTCTACTTTCAGACAACAGCAGCACTGCACCTTTACTCAAGCTGTCTATCCCCACCCTGCTTTAAAAGGCCTTGTGTAAACCACTGGATTCCTCCCAGTTTGTCTGATTTAATTGGACCTGCACTCTCATCAAAAAGTAATTTTCCTTACCTGGATCAGTAATTACCATATTACATTTATCTGTGTTATTTTAACTTGCTCAGCCTGGGCCACATCATAGTAAGGAATAGTTTTATATTTGCTGACGCAGTGAGGCCACTGCCTCAGAAGGCAAAAAAAAAAAAAAACATGGGGCGGCCCATAGGAAAAGGGCTGATTTCTGAGCTTTGAGTCTGCTCCATATAAATCACAATGAATGATTGGTGGCTCCCTTGATCTAAATTACATTTACCTACATGCTTAAAACTTTACTTCACTGCTGTTTGATAAAATTAACTAGAATAAAAATAGTATGTAACATTATGAAATTCTGAAGTAGCAATATTAAATTAGTACCATCTTAATGTAACTACCTTTCTCAAGGCTATGTTTAAGTTGTTGTTAGTGATTTTGGTTTTAATTTAGCAATTTTGTTTGGATTGAATTTATTTTCAGCGTGCTATGACATAATTATGTTACCTACCATTAAAAACACACATTTAAAACAGGATCGTGAGGAATTTATATCTAAATATAATCAAATTCTCTTCCTGTAGTAGATCACTTTCCTCATATTATTATCCCTTGTGATATTTTAAAAATAAATGGTAATCGATTGGCAATGACTGTTCAATCATTCAAACTTAATTTAAATCTGTCTTTCCTTTACCAAGGATTGCAATTAAAGATTGCAGCAGCTATGAAATACTATCTAATACTTTTGTAACTTGAGGCCCTCTTGAACAGTGGAAACAGTAGGTAATGGCTCCAGACGGTGTAATTATTTGGATTTTAGAGCCAGAATTAGTCGACCCTGCTCATCAACTGGTGCTAAGCATTCCACACTCCAAAGATGAGACTAATTAATAACATAAAAAAAAATTAGACATTCGCAACATCAAAGAATAATTAACAGATCTCCACTGAACAAAAAAAGAAAAGAAAGAAATAACAACATTGTTCTGTGGGTCACAAGAAACTGGAAAGAAGTGTGAAGAATCTGAGTTTTAAGTTCATAATGTAACAGACAAGATATTAATTGTATGCATATCAAGTGACCAGTGTTCAGCAAAGCTTCTTGTATGCACGGATGTTAACATGAACAGAAAGCAGTGAGAATTACTGCACATATTTAACTGGAATCGGAAAAAAATTATGACACTTTGCTTTTGATGTTCTGAATAATTTGTCCAATTAAATTTGAATATTGGTTTTCACAGATGTCTTATAGCCACCACGACCGGGCTTTCATTGCGAATTCCATTTGAGAGGTTCATTTCATGCTTATTTTTAGAGCAGGCTGGCTGAGTAATCCTGTGTTATGAAATAACCTTCAGCTCCCACCACAGCGAGGCGTCTGCACCACAAGGTGTAGGAAAACAGCAACAAACTGCTGTTTTAAGTGGTTGCTTTAAAAGGTTATGCCTCCAGAATTACTGTTTCATACTGTTTCAACCAATATCATTAATTAGAAGTGCTTATTAGCTTGTTACAGCACATATCAATTGAGATGAGTATGTGGAGTTTTGATGGCATACTGTTGTTCCTATACAGATGGTGAACATATCCAGAGAAGGGAAATACTTAAAGCAGAGCTTCCCAAAGCTCAGAGGTATGAGGTTTGACTCCTACACTCACATTCATACAGCACAAATTGAAAGGTCCTGTGTATAACATTAAGGAGGGCTTACTGGCAGGGGAAAAAAAGCTTTTTCAGCCTCAGATTAACTATTTTATATTTACGTACATTAGGCAAGGTCCTCTCTGGTTTGATGAGGTCACTGTAATTCCTTGCTGCCTTTGGGAAAGGAAGAGGTGAGCGGCGTAGTCTTGTTCTGATCTACATCAAATGGTCACTTATTCTTACATACTGGACCTTTTGAGTAAACAGATATTACATTTTTGTCCCTAGTACCAACAAAGTTGGGTGTGGTTGGGAGTCAGATGCATGAGAAAGAAGAAGAGTGGAGATGGCTTATGAAAGCAGTTGCAGGTAAGCAAACTATCACAGCTGGTGCTGCTGCGGAATCCTGCCTTCCCTTTATACGCAGCAGCATCCTGGACCTCATGAGAGACTGACTGCAGCACACGAGTGAGAGGAGTTTTCAGAGCACTGAAGCTGGGCAGTGCATGGGACCCATGAACCACAGAGGCCAGAAAAGCACATATGTATGTGGCAAAAATGTATTCAGCTTTGAGTGGACAACTCCATCTGCATTAATTTGAGTAAAGTCACAAAATACTGTAGTTGTGATTGGCCATAACTGAGAATCCCAATGTTGTTTTTGCACATAATAATATATATTATATATTTAGATTTCATTTGACATACATGAATTAATTCTTTTGTTTTTGATTTGAAGATGGGGAGAGAATCTGAATTTCTGATGCCATTCGGTAAGGTGTTCCAGAGGCAAGGGGCTGAGTGGCTGAAGGCTCTCGACCTCATGATAATCAAATGGGTGGGTGGGAGGTAGAGTTGGATAGAAGAATTAGACCTTAGCGAATGGGTAGGTGTGTTATTGTGTAGGAGGTCAGCGAGTTCCTGAGGGGCGAGGCTGTTAATGGCCATGAAAGTGAGGAGCAGAATCTGGCATGTTACGTGACGTTTAACAGGGAGCCAGTGGCGTTGCTGGCGAACAGGTGTTATAGGGTTAGTGGACAGGGTTCTAGTGATGCGCAGGTGGAAGTAAACTGAACGAGTGACATTACTGATGTGTGACTTGAATGGTAGGGCGCAGTCCAGGATGACACCCAGACTCTTGACCTGGGGAGAGGGGAAAACTGAGGAGTTGTCAGTGAGGATAGAGAAGTTTGAGGAGGTTGATAGAGAACCAGGATCTGATTTCCTGTGGACAGTCAGAGAGGGAGGTGGGTGGGAGGGTGGAAGTGGGTGTGGTGGACGGATAGAGCTGGGTGTCATCTGCATAGCAGTGGAGCTGTATATAGTATTGACGGAAAATGTGTCAGAGAGGGAGGAGGTAGATGATAAAGAGAAGAGGTCCTAGGACAGAGCCTTGGGGGACACCGGAAGGGAGGGGAGATGGGTGGGATGTGAATGTTTTTAATTGAATAAACTGAGTGCAGTCAGAGAGATATGAGGTGAACCAGTTTAGGGGTGTGTCTGATAGACCAATGGTAGCCAGTCTATTGACGAGAATGTGTGGTAGATTGTGTCAAAGGCAGCAGTCAGGTTGAGTGTGGAACTTTTTTTTTGACGATTTTGATAGGAAAGGAAAGAGATTGGAAATAGGACGAAGGTTATTGAACTTGTTGGGGTCTCCAGTAGGTTTCTTCAGTATGGGAGTGATTGCAGCTGACTTAAGAGAAGAGGGAGCAAAACCAGAGGCATGAACACAGACTGTTATTAGGGGGGTCAGAGAGGTCCAGGTGGCAAGTACATGGCTTGGCTTTCTTGATGAGGTCAGATATTTCAGAAGTGGATGGAAGTGTGAAAGTAGACAGTGGACGGGAAAAAGAGATGTGGTCAGTTGGGAGGGGGAGGAGCCTGTGATTAGTTGCTGGTGGATATTGTCAATTTTTGTATTAAAAAAAATGCAATAATTGAGTTGCAGTGTTCATTTGAAAAGAAGTGAAGAGAGGAGAGTCTGGTGGTTGTGTTCCTGTCACCTGTATTAATCAATTCTGTATAGTAGATGGAATGTGATTGTAATCCTTGTGAACAGTGAGTCCAGATTTTTTTAATAAGCGTTCCAGTTGACGTCCTTTGGTGTCCACTCTCTAACTAAGCTCTATTTTAGTTGGGTGTAAAAAGTTTCGACAAATACACACAAGAGATTTCACCACTTGTGAGCAGTTATTTCAACACTTGTGTAATCTGAATTGCCTTCACTTCAGGACGGGTTGCTACATCTATCACCTCTGCCGTCTTCTGCTGCTTCTGACCACCAGTATATGCGCGCGTGTGTGTGTGTGTGTGTGTGTGTGTATGTATATACATATATGTATATATACACAGTATGTTGACTGTATAAGTTTTAATATGGTGGTTCAGATAGAGCCTGACAACTTAAGTAGACATCGCATTTACTCATGCATACTGAAGAAAGGGAAAAATACAATTTTACTCGCTATGAGACCACACTTTTATGATGTTCATAATTTCAAGTTCTGTCATGCCATTTCACATGATGTACACACATGCTCTTTTATTTGAGCTCCTTTTTTCACACTGTCCTCTCTGATTTTAAATGATGGATAGATCCATGATTCTGCAGCGTGTGGTGAAGTATTTACAGCAGGCATGAAATATTTGAGTCCAGTCATTAATATCAACAGATTTTAGAGGCCTGTTTGCTTGTGCCTTTAGGTCAGCCCAGTGGATTTCCCTCCATATCTGTGGTATAAATTCATGGCAGACAGGGTTATGATGTCATTACTTAATGCCAGACATTACTAGCTGAGCAGCACAAGATGGAAAAGTCATTCCTGATTAATCGCATCTGCTGGGCAATACATTTTAATTTTTGCTTTCACTACATCTCTCAGTTCATCGCAGCGCTTCTGCTTCCTCTCCACCCCATCTGTCTTTAACACACTTGCTCTGATCTCGGTTTCAATCTCAATTTCCCTTTCTTCAAACATATTCTCTTTTCCTCTGTTTGCCCTCCCTCACTGCATTCATCAACTGTATGTAGGCCATGGCTCTTTTAAAAGTTTTGTCATTTGAATAGATACATTTCTCACTCATTTTCAAGTCAACAGGAAGAGCTAAAAGCCTTTTTCTTTCGAGAATCAAGTGCTTAATGCCCTGTGTGCATCTAACTCATACTTTTGGTGCTCTCTGATAGTTAAGTCTGTTCCGTGACACTTACATTTATTCAATGCGGCCATACATCTAACTTTTAGTTTTACATCTGCCTCTGTTGGAGCATTCCAGCTTCACATCAGATGTAAGCTGCATCTGTACTAACATGCCTGTGACCATTCATGAACACTGCACGTGTGTGTGCTGGTTTAAACAGGATCGTGATTCTCTCTCCTCAGCAGTTGTTTGCTTAGTTTATGGAAGCAGTGTTTTTAGACTTGGCTGTTTTTTCTCTAAAACCCCAGTACAGTGTGGACCGCAGGCATATCTGGATCAGAATTTATGCATTTTTCAATGTAAACTGAGTAGTATGGATTTTGCCTAAAAGTAGCAGTATGTCACCACATAATTTCTGCATAATATATTAATCCATCTATACAGCGTGGCTTTTGGAGGGAGCTGCAGCCAATCCCAGCTACTGAGCAAGAGGCACCCTCAGTGCCGTGGCAACACAGTCATTTTATTATTATTTTTTTATTTTTTTTTTTTATTATTTTTCTTTTTAAAAAAAGAAAAAAAGAAAGAAATACAAAAAAAGAAACTGTAAGTTTTAAAGCATTAATTGTTTTCCAGGAATATTTTTAGTCATAAGTTTGTGCAAATTTCATGTATATTGAATTTTATTTGCCTCAAAACTTGCCTTGCTTAAAATCTGTCCTATTAATAACAGAAACATTAACATTTATTGGTCATGAAAATGTCATCAGATTTAGCATACTGATGAATAATATACCTTTTGAATAAAAGGAAGAAAGCTGCTTTTATTACTAAAAAGTGAGAAATAGTATCAGGGTTTGGTATCATTGATACTGGCAGTATTTACTTGGTATTGAACTGATACCAAGAGATCCCTTGTGGTGTGAAAGATAAAGATCCTCTATATCGAAATTTCAGAAAATGAAATCAAATGGTTCATGGCTTCTATAATTCAATTAAACTCTGCGGCCTCTTCTATGTATCTCTATTTCTTCTATGCACACATTCACACACTACCTCTTTGCTCTCCATTGAACTGTGTACTCAGCAGTATTTAAATGTATTGAAGTGTGCCTGTGTATTCTCCGGTCTCTCTGGACAACTCGAAGGACTCTGAAGTACCTGAAATACATCAGCACTCATGGTGGGATACCTTGCATTCATTCATTAACTCACTATCTCCCTCACTATCACACAGTGAGCCTTGTTTGTATCTTTTTTTCTAGACTGAGGTTGCTCAAACTGTGTGTGTGTGTGTGTGTGTGTGTGTGGTTTACAGATGAAGGAGGAAACATAGGACAAAAATCTTGGCGTGTGTCTAGTTGTGTGTAAGTGCCTTTTAGTGTGTCCCTGCCACGTAGAGGTGAAATGCGACAGACAAACACACAGAGACTTTATTCCATTCTCAGCAAAGACTGATTAAATGTCTGAGTTTCCAAAGGTTTTCTTTCCCCAATCAGTTTTATTGTTAAGCCCATGGTGACCATAACATGACATTGAACAATGCCAGACCACAATATTGATTCTAGCTGCCTGTCCCACTACTTAACATTTTAATAGATGAAACAGACAAAATCTGTTCTTCGGTGAATTTTACTTTAACATACACCATTTGTTCTGGCTTCCCCTCCATATGTGACCACCTGTTGTCACATGACTGAGGTTAGGTGATGAGAAAAGGAGGCTAAGGAACACACGTGGAAAAGTTCTGGACATGGACAAATAAGCGGCTTCAGCATGTCTTTAAAATTTTGACTGCATGCATTTTAAAGCAAAACAAAATCAAACAGAAAGAATGGAATAGTGTAACGCTATGCCCCAATGTAGAATTTATGAGGAAACATGTTGAAACCTATTAGTAAAAGCTGGTGTATAAATAGATAATATGTGACAAGGAAGTAACCACTTCAAAACAGACTATATGCTGATAATATTAAAGTGAATTACAAACCATTGATTAAATGTGTTTCTAGTGCATGCTAAAGAGTGTGAGTCTACATATTTCAGTAAAAAAAAGGAATTCTTCCCTGCAGAGTGTAATTAACTATACATTAATTACATAGACTCCAGCTGGGTTTTATCTTAATTATCATCACAGTTGGACACGTGGATATTTCTTAGCTTAAACAAACAACCTGCTACTAATTCTGTTTCTATCTGGGTAAAAACATGTGTGAAAGCTTATATAGGAGGACAGGTCACTGACACTTGTTTTTTTGTTTTTTTTTTGGTCCATAATCCAATTACTTATCAGTACTTTAGGTGCTACTACTGTAGATTAAAGGCGTCTGCTCATTGTAGCAGCAGAGAAACATCACATCATAGAGTAAAGGTCTTATCATCTTGACAGACAAGGACAGAGATTTGGTGCCACCAAGGTATTGCTCGTGGTAGATATCAGCCATAATCCCTCATATTAATGTCAATGTTAGCAAAGAGAAATCCTAATACAATAGAGGACACTTTGTACTAAATCATTAAGTTATAAAATATAATCACTACAAGGCTGCTGTCTCCCTTTTTCCTGTTCTATAGGTTGGTCAATATGCTCTCACTCCACCTAATGGAAGAAGCTAAATCTAAGTAAACTAATGGTAAATGAACATTAATGTGGCAAAAGCTCCATGTAGGGCTGTACAATGTGCCTAACAACACAAAATAGTCGCTATAGATAATTACTATGATTAATAGGGAAACCAGTTTGTTCTAGTTTTAAACTTCTTTATGAACAGAAAATAATAAATACTAGTGAAACACAACTATGTGTTGTTTCATATCGTGTGCAAACATCATATTGATATTTATTGACGTTTTATACATTATGGTTGAAAACATGTTTTATTGCACTATTTATATAGTTATTATCCTAAAACCATGTCAGCTAACGTGACTGTGTTGGCATGCTGTATCAAATATTTTCTTAATTGGTATTTTACCTTTTTTTTGGCTTAATAATTACATTTAAATGTTTTAATATTTCAAGATTTTTTTTTTTTTAAAGATTTGTTGATGAGTCATTTAGCCTAACAAAGGGACCAGCAACAGTGCACTCAGTGGAATGAAGCTCGAGTGTAAGATCAGTCAGATAAAATACTCTGAAGCATGCTTCATTCAAAGTTTCATTATCATACTTCCTGTTTTCATTTCCTCTCAGTTCCTATATGTCATGGACTGTCAGTGGTGTGATCAGCAGTTTGTCAGCTAGTCTTATCTGTCCAAACAGTAGGGGTAGGTAAAAATATTGATTTGGTGATTTAAAGTATCATCGTCCTTCCTCATGCAATATGATAATCGATACACTAATATAAATAAATAGTGATATTTTAACACATTAAGGCCTTCTAAAGTAAACAGTCCCTGTCAGTTTCACTCCCTGGGTGTGGCTACATGACATCTCCTCACAGTGGCGCTGCTCAAATGAACGAGGGGAAACTTGGGTGGAAGTTACCTGACCGAAAAAGAGGGAGTGGAGAAAGCTACATTAAGAGATGCACCACCCACATTCAGTATAGACTTTATGCACTTTGTTCTCTATGTTGTGAATAAATAGAGAAATCCAGCACTTTTATCTTCTCACGGATGTTTTGTTTTCTTCAGTTAGACAGATATCGTGATGTATCTATAAAATTGTCTTGCAATATATTGATTATCGTTGTATTGTTAAATTATTGGTATCGTGGACCAGGTGGATCAGGTACCCTGTGGTTCCCACCCCTACACAGCACTGAAACACACCTGCTTCTTTAACCAACCATCTCTTTAATGTCTTTTTTAATAATTTTATTCATTTATATTTTATCCAATTGATCCATTAAAGTTTAGGTATAATTTCATTCTATAGACAACAGCTCATATTATCAACACAGCCTAGAAGCATCTGCAAAATGTCTTCTTTATTGGCATCTTTTTTAATGGCACTTCACTTCATGGCTGAAGACATTTATGAATAACATATCCAGACAACCAAAAGAGTTGTGTATTGCAATTTAAAATGTGACATCACATTTTAAAAGGCTGGCAGCCATCTAGAGTGTGAGGTTAGATGAAATAAATTATTTCAAACCTCTTTCCAGCTGTCTGTCCATCTGTCCTTCTGCCTCTCTGTGTGTTTAACACTTCTCCAGCTAAAAATAAGTGTGCTGCATATCACACTGAAAAAATGTCAAACAAAAAGTTTAACAGGTATAAACTTTTTTGTTAATACTAAGAACAATAAAGGAGCAGCCACTATAAACCTGCTTATGGCAGGAAAAAAATGCAAATTTTAAAGTCTATATACTGTATATTGTGGGGGACACACAACACAAACGTGCACTCGCAGATTTAGAAAGGTTATAAGAGGCAGCTGCTTCAACCGCAAAGGTTAAATACACTATCATCACTTTCATCAACATGCACCACTCTTCCACATTCCACTCACCTCACCTAAATTTCAGTGGATAGACTGAATGAACAGACAGCAATGGAATAAAAATAACACTACAAAAAACAGTACAAACAGTGTCAAGCTCTACCTCAACAGAGTAAAGTTAAAGGCACAGGAGCAAAAAAAAAGCAATTATCAGGAATTTTAACACTATTTGAAACTGTATTTGCCTCCTAATTGCAGAGGGGAAAAAACCTTAGAAATGTATAGTGTGTGTGTGCGCGTGCATGTGTGTTCTTGTGTGGGTATCTTTGTGAGGATCAAAAACTTAGACATTTTACTTAAAATGGGTCTTGAGGGTTAAGACTTGGTTTTAGGTTTAGGGTTAGACTTGAGCTTAGATCAGGGTTAGGGTAGGCACTTAGTTGTGATGGTTAAGATTTGGGTAAGGGGCTATAGAGAAATTCATTATGTCTATGAGTTTCCGAATGCTGTGCAAACGTGTGTATGTGTGTATTTGTTACCTCTTCGGGACCTTTTCCCATTAACACTGACATTGTCAGTAGTCCTCATGGAGACCAGAACCTGGTCTCAATGAGGCAGAACCTCATTTCTGAGGAAGTGGTTAAGTTTAGGGCTAAGATTTGAATTGTGGTTCAGCTAAGGTTAGGGTAAGTCATTAACTGGTTATGGTTAATTTGGGTATAAAGTCTTGTTTAGCCTGTTCAAATGAATGCAGCGTTCTAAGAAGAATAGCTGTGCAAATGTGAGTGTGTGTGTGTGTGTGAGGGAGAGATTAAGGGAGAAATACAGAGCAACTGGCATTGAGGAAGAGAAGTGCACACAGAGAGGCTATTGATAAACAGAGTGACAGTAACGCTCCCACCAAATGAGGGGAATGTTAACACTGTCTTCAAGTCCATTCATCCACAACACAGCCGACCTCCACGGCCACCAACACAGACCTGCTGGGCTCCTGACACACAGCATAAATCCCTGTCATATCATCAGACTCTCCACAGTCTGAGACTACACTGCTACTCTGAGAGCTGTGACTCCACAAAATCATGTTTCAATAGGAGCATGGCAATGCCTCTCTCCATGTCCTCCAGGAGAAATTTCACCCCAACCCTGTCCATGTCTGTGTAGGAGTCGCTCTCCGCTTATTTTGTTTAGGGTAACACGGGTTATTCAGCTATTTGCCTTGCACTGCAAAAGATGTGATGTGAGGTACTTGCTCTTCACACTTAACGATAAACTGCATGGAGTCTAGTTTATCTATTTTGATGCGAATTTCTGCACAGTGGAGAGAGAGAGAGAGAGAGAGGCCCCTCAAAAATATCAGCATGCCTACATTCCACATGCTGCTTTCCAGATGTAACTATGTGTCGAAGTTGGGCACTGCACACACACACACACACACGCACACACACACACACACACACACACAGCCACTGTGCGTGCACATTGGCTACCTCTTGTTCCTTCCTTAACACTTTCAGTGTCTCAGGCACGCGCGCACAAAAGGACACATGCACGTCATATCCAGAGCTGCGGGCTCACGCGCACATGCGTAAAACTCTCTGTACCGCACAAGCACTGGCGCACACGCACGCCGCAGCGCAGCGCTGTCTGCATTAACGAACGTCACAAATTAACCACCTTCCTTCACTGTGACCTGCCAATATGCCGATGCTGCACACGCCCGCATGCATGCGCGCGGGGGGGCGGGCACGCACGCACGCACGCACACACACACACACCCACTCACAGAGAGACAAATCAAAAACCTCCAAAACTCACCCTTGGACGAGGAGGAATCCCCGGCGATGAGGAGCCCCAGCAGGAGAAGAAGCGGGAGGTCGCGTCTCAAGCTGCCCGTTTTCTTCACATTCAGCCCCCTTCTCCTCATCATCATCATCAGCAGCAGCTGCGGCGCTCCCCAATCCGTCATTTTGCCGTTAAATAAATCCAAGCGAGCTTAATTTTAAAGCCTTATCCCCACCTCGCCGCTCTGCTTGGCTGAAGGAAGCGGAGGGGGGGTAAAAAAGAGAACGTTGGTCCCCTGCTCCTTTTCTCTGCTTTTTTTAAAATATATGTATATATAAAGAAATGTTTATATTTAAAAAAATCACAATGTTACACCCGCGGATCAATCACGAATATCCAACAAACACAGTAAGATTTGGACACGTTAACCGGTGACGGGTTGACGGTCTGACATCGGGCAACACGCCGCTGGGGTGAGCTGTCATAGCAGAGACAGGTGGACCGGAGGACCGGAGGACCGGAGGAGGGGGAAAGACAGATGAAGAGATTTCAGCGAAGGAAAGGAGAGGTGAGAGAGAGGGAGAGGTGCTCGGTAGGTCCGCACAGCACGACGAGCGAGCGACGACTGAGAGAGGGAGGAAGGGAGGGAGAAAGCATGAGAGAGAGGGGGAGAGAGAGAGAGAGAGAGAAGGGGGACGAGCAGAGAGAAAGTGGGGATACGAGGGAAAGTAAGCAAAAGATGGGTATGGAGAAAGTGAGGAAGGTAACACAGAAGGAGGGAGAATAGTGAAAGCGAAGGTGTGGGGGGAGAAATGAGGAAAGGGAGAGAAAGTAGAAAGAAATTTACAAAAAAGAAAGGGGTAAATAAACAGATTAAAGAAGAAAAAGGAAATAAATAAGAGGAAAGTAGGAAAGGTTTCAGTAAATGTTTTTTTAAACAAAAACAAAGGTGAAATGGAGGAGAGATTTCAGTAAAATCAAATGAAAAATAAAAGAATACCAGGAATAGGGAAGGGGGACGTGGGAGTGAAAGAAAAATACAGACAGAATAACAATTTCAGGGGCATGTAACGCAAGAAGATGGATAAGGATGAATGGTTAGAAGGAAAGGAAGGAAGTGAGCGAGGGAGGAAAGACGGTATGAAGAGAGGGAGAGAGTGGGAAAAGGAGAAGAACATGATAAAAGAGAAGACAAGTAAGACTGAAGAAGGACTGAAGGTGAAAAAATAAAACGGGAAAAAAGAGATAAGACTGAAAAAGAGGTTTCAGTCAATGTGGGAAAAAAGGAGTGAAATTGAGATGAGAGATGGAGGGAGGAGATGGAATGGTTTCAATAAAGCAGTCGAAAACAAAGGAGGAATGAAAGAATGCCATAGGGAAATGAAGGTGGAACGTGGGAGGGAAAGAGAGAGGGAGAGCCAAGAATAATTTCAGGAGAAAGAAGGGATAGAAATAAGGATGAATCGTTTTAGTGGAAGGAAAGAAAATGGGGAGAGATAAGAGGGTATGAGCGGAGGAGAAGTGAAAGGAGGAACAAGCGAGGGAGGCAAGTAAAGAAAAACAGCTGAAAGAAAGAGGTAAAGACAGACTGAAGTGGGAGAATAAAAGTGGGAATAAAGAGGAAGGAAAGACAAAAAATAAGTGTAAAAAAAGAGAGATGGGTGAGAGGTAAAGAGGGAGAGATGGAATAATTCCAGGACAGCAGTGAAAAGGAAAGGAAGACTGAAAAAAAAAATGCTATAGCGATATGAAGAAGGAATTGAGGAGTGAAAAGGGAAAGGGGGAAAACAATTTCAGGTGAAATAAATGATAAAAATGGATAGAAAGAAGGAAAGAAAAAGAAGGGGAGACAGGAAGGAATGAGGGAAAAATAGACAACAAGTGATAAGAGGAGAATAATGACAGACAAATTCCAGCAGAAAAAAAAAATCAGGACGTAGAAGAGATAGAAAGAAGGATGGATGCTTTAAGCTTAAAAAAGAGAAAGATAGAAAGAAAAGGGAAAAAGGAGTGATGAAAGGGGGTAAGGGCTTATAAAAATAAGTTAAGAAAGAGGAATGAGAGCAGAGAAAAGAGGGATGAGGGAAGAGGAAGAATGTGGAAAAAGAGGATTGAGAAAGTATAAAAAATGAGAGGCAAGGGGAGAGGAAGGTTTTCTGAAAGAAAAGAAAGAGGAAGAGGTGGAAGATGGGATGAATACACCAGAGAGAAAAATCAATTTCACGAGAAAGAGAGATCTGGTGGTGGGAAAGCAAAGAGGGAGGGAGGAATAGATGTAATACGGGAAGGTAGAGAGACAGACAAAGAAAAGAAGTAAGAAAAAAAGATAACAAAGGAGGGTATGTTTACTTTTATGCAAGGGTCTTGCTTTATGGAGGTGGCCAACTTCTGCAACAGCTGCCCTAAAATAACATTCTGGTCATTCTCTTCTGACCTCAGTCTTCATTTTGGACTTCAGCAGGTCATTTTGACCGTGTCCAAATGCGTGAATGTTTATTTGTTTACATTAAAAAGCAGTAGAACAGATGTGCCTTATAAAGTGGCCGATATATGCATATGCACAAACACCACAGCAAATTATAGTGGGTGAAAATATTGATTTGGTAACATATCATTGTCCTTCCTCATGCGATACGATAGTCAACATGCCAGGGCAAATATAGATATTTTAATCATGAAATGAAGGTTCTCTAAAATAAACAGTTCCTGTCAGTTTCACTCACCGGGTGTCGCTACTTGTGGTGGCGCTGCTCAAATGAATGAGGGAAACTTGTACGGAAGTTACCTGGCCAAAGAAGAGGGAGTTTACAGCGGGATAATAGCAGAGAAAGCTACGTTAAGAGATGCCCCATCCACGTTCAATACATAGACCAGATGCACTTTGTTCTGTGTGTTTGTTGTGAATAAATGGAGAAATCCTGCATTTTCACTTTTCACATACATTTTGTTTTCTTCACTTAAACAGATATAGTGATGTATCAGATTAGATTATGACAGAATCGCTGTATCGTGATATTAGTGGTATCGTGGACCATGTATCACGAGGAACCTGTGATTGCCACCCCTAAAGCAGACCCATGTAGTCCAGTAGAGGTGAAAGACTCAGAGTGGTGTTTATATGGCACTGGGATTGATTGGTGTGAAGCAGAGTGATGATGTTTCTTTATATAAACTAAGTAGTCTGGATGAGTACTTGAAAGTACTGTGTGTGGATGTGTGGGTGTGCCCCTGCACCCCAGCCGGAGCCATGAGCCACTTATTGATCCCCAGTCTCTGGCAGAATGTGCTGCAGATCACGTTAACAAGATTACAACGATACAAACATGACGTGGGGACTTAGCCCGCTGATCCGTCGAGATGGCTATCAGCGGCTACATTTAGAGGCAAAAGCAAATTGCACATGTCACTCTGTATATGACCCACTGGAGTATTTCACAGCAGGTGTCACCGAATACATCCACATGATGAAAAGAAAATCCAGCAAGTGGGCGACCAGGGTACAGACTGAATATTGACATGGATTTTGTGATTCTATAAGAGGATTTACCACTTATAGTTGTTGAAACCAATTCTGGAGTCGTATCAGAAATACGTAATAATTGGAACCTCATAAATTATTCTATACTTCAAAGAAAAAAAACAGCAACATAACTTATTTTGCTTCAGGCCCTGAGAATAAGTTGGGTTGGATATTCGGTGGGAATGGTTAGGGTGAATGGGAAAGAGAATGCATTATGTCAATGAGTGTCCTCACTATGGAGAGACAAGAAAAGACGTGTGTGTGTACATGTCTTAAATAGGCTGTGTGGACCAATTGTCAAGCAGAGCTATATTGGTGAGGTGGGGTTAAGACTTGGTTTTGGGGGTTAGGGTTAGGTATTTAGCTGTGATGGTTCAATTTAGGGTAAGGGGGCTCAGAAATGCATTATGTCTATTAATGTCCACACAAGGGATGCAAAATCAGCATGTGTGTGAGTGCGTGTTTGTCACCTCTTTAGGACCTTTCCTGACCTTTTGCAGGAGCAGTAGTCCTGGTCTTAATGAGGCACAGCTGAAGCTGGGGGTGGGGTGTTAATTGTGACAAGGTTAAGTGGAGGGTGAGGCATTAACTGGTTATAGTTAAAGTTAAGGATGAGGTTTGGTTAGGCCATCAATGAATGAGAGTCACTGCATTTCCCTGACAGGGGTAGCTGAGTATACAAGTGTGTGTGTGTGTGTGTGTGTGTGTGTGTGTGTGTGTGTGTGTGTGTGTGTGTGTGTGTGTGTGTGTGTGTGTGTGTGTCTATAGACTGACGAAAACAGTAGTCCTTATAGACACCAAAGCCCGGTCCTAACAAGGCACTACCTAATTTCTAAGGACATAAGTAAGTAGTTTAATTTAGAGCTAAGCTTTGAATTGTGCTTAGGTTACAGTTAGGCTTTAACATTAACTGGTTTAATGGTCAAGTTTAGGGATAATGCTTTGTATGGGCTGTCGATATGAATGGAAGTCAAAACAGAGTCCTGTGCCTGTGCTTGTGTGCTTGTGTCATGTTACATGTGTCAGTATGAGTGTTGTGTGTGTTGCAGTGACTGCCTCTGTGTGTGTGTGTGTGTTTGTGTGGGTTGAGCTTTTTCACAGCATTACTGTGACTCATGCGTCAAGCTGGTAGCTCTCTGTGCATTGGCCTGGGTTAGTCATTTTATAAATATATTAGTAGTTAGTTTCTACATCAACTGGTGGGTGTCTATTCAGCATACGCTGCAAAAAAAAGATTGTGGTTTTCAAGCCTGACAACACACAAGCAAACTGTGGGACTAAATCTAAAGATCTAGTTGTATCGATGGATGGACAGAGGGACAGGCAGACAGATAGACATATAGTCCGTGAGCCAAACAGACTCTGAAGGGAAAGTATCAATTCAGCACCATGGATAGTTCCTCACTATAGCTTGGTGTAGTACGGCTGCCATCTACTGATCAAAGGTAGACTGCAGGTGAAAGGGAACTTCAGAGACATGGGAGAAGACATATTAATGAATGGTGGATTTTAATTTGAAAAGAAAAGAACCAAAAACATACATATGTGCATAATTTTTGTTATGGTACTTTAAAAAAATGTCAAATTTACCAGCTTTAAAAGTACCACAATGAGGTTTTTGACACAAAAAGCTTTACTGAGCTCTTATCCAGTTTGGCTGAGTGGACCAGATGTGTCACAAACAACAGCAGTCTCACCGATTTAACTAAACCAGGAGTAACTCGCTGTACTGTATGCACTCATTCTACTTCAAGGCAGGAACAGTACAGGAAACCCAGATCGAGTAGGTGGTCAAAAGCAGCTGAAGTCTAAATCTAGTATTCTTCAGCACATCCAGGATAAACAGGGAGATTCATTAAATAAATACTCCAATACCACTGAGATGGTCTTAGCTGTAATTATGTGATTACAATACTGCAGTCAGGTATGAGGTACAACCAGAAATAGTTGTTCTATAATATCAACTATGCAGGTTGGAGATCTTACTTAAGATCTGTGCTACTAGAATACTGGTACTAAATTTTAATCATCAAGTATTTAATCAAAGAAGCCATATGCATTATCTAGTCAAAAATAAAGAGTGCACTAAAAACTAATGAAATCACAGAGGGTTTTATGTTTATTGTGAACAGACAAGAGAGAATTATTTACCTTTTAGCTGCAAGGAATTGTGAACCTTAAGCAAGAGTGTGGATGGAAAATGGTGCCATATGAAAATATATGCCAGCACTGATATTAAAGTTTCATTAAACTGCAATGTGGCAAAACAAATGCTGCACTGTTAAATTCAAACCATTATCAAATGAGTTCACACAATGTTGATTAAGCTCCTCATCACACTCTCTCTCTGTGTTTCTCAGTTTCACAATGATGGAGGTAAGGGGGAAGCATAACTACTGTAAAGCAAATGGCAATAAATGGTTGGAATATGGCCCAAGAGTTGTCCTTTAAGAAAGCACTGCAGGCTCACCCAAGAAGTGGGAGTAAATCAGATGTCCGTCTGCCTTCTCCTAATCCTTATAATCCTGACTCATGTAAACAGAATAAAAAACTGCAGCAGAAGACAATGTGTCTTTCTCACAACAGCATCTCTGTCACTCACTACAGAAGCTCAGTTCATGTCAGTTTTTACTTTCAACAGCTCTAATATGTACCTACCAAGAAACCACCTGAAAGATATCTTTAGTTTCTATAGTCACTGCTCTGCTCAAAAAACTTGAACTCCTTTTGTTTTGTTTTTTCCTCCTTATGCGACATTGAGTGTATTTTTGGTAATAGCTCAGTTGGTGTCTGGCTCCCCCTTTTTTTTTCTTTTTTTTTTTTGACTGTATACACTTTTACTTCCACCCATAGATGGATTTCAACTGAAGAAATTACAGGCCCTTTTTCGGTTTGTTTGTTTGTTTGTTTTTTTTTAAATAAAACATTTTAATCGTAGGTGACCAGAATTAGAGGTTGTCATTGTCATGGCGTCACAGACCCCCATAATAATCAGCTTGTGTTGATGTTGAAAATATGCTGTAGCCGTGTGGTTAAGCATATTATATTAGCACCAAGTGCTTAAACAAATACAGACAGTGAAGTATATGCCATGGCAAAAGGACATACGCAGCAGAGGTGATGCAGTGTAAAACATTCCATGTCTAAAATATGTTATCCTATTCAATATGTTATTGTATTGACAGTGAGGTTGAAAACCACTGTATAGTAATTACTTAGTAAAAGTCTCTGCTCACCAATTTCAATTCACTTCAGTTTTAAGCCATCTGCTCACCTTTAGTTTCTGCTGGTTCATCTTATCCACATTCAGTAAGCAATCCACCTTTGTTGTGTTTTCCACATGTTTGACCTTCTCTGTTTTCTGGATCTAATCTTTAGTTTCTGTGCTGTTGATACTTGTGCCATTTTTTAATGACTGTCTGTGTACTGACCCTTTTTGGACTGAGTAAACAGATTTCTGTGTGGTGCTCTGCATCTGAGTGGTTTGTCAGTTGTTACATCCATTCAATAGAATAGACTGCCTTCACTGTAATTATACAAGACAATTAAAATACTAATGGGTCTTCTGAAAACTAGTGCAATGAAAAAGACTCCAACACAGGACACAGATTGCACAGGATTGCTAATAGTACTTAACAATAGATGAGATATCATAATCACACTTAAAGTCAGTTTATTCTCTTTCGACTGTGGGAGGAAGATAAATTAAGTGGAGAAAAGGTCGGCACAAGTGAACATTCTTACTGTGAGACACCAGTGCTAACCACTGTTCTGCCACAATGGCCACTGACAGATAAGATGCTAGAACAGAGAAGCTGCTCATTCTGTTTAAGGTTTTAGTGTAAGCATTTAATTACACCTTGTAATTAAAAGTGTTAGCAATAATCAATAAAAAGGCTAGCGTAATGTTTTTTCTTCTAACAATCAGTTCCTTCGGAGTTCCCATAGGCACCAAGGAATTCTTACCTGCAGACTTCTCTTTACTACTCTTCTCCTCTATAGTGGGAGAATGTACTGCAGTATATTTCTGGAAGCTTCAAAGCAGTTTTTTTAGTTCAGTACACAGATATTTAAACTTTAAATAAAACTGCTCTCTTTCACATAGGTTTCAATATTTCTGAGCAAAAATATGAGTAACTATAGAACAGCCTTTCTGGTATCCAAAGTCATTATTGGGAAAGGGAAGGGTGAGCAGAGGAGTCCACTGTTTGTCACAGTCTCATACCCCTGTTTAATAAATGAGAACTGAATTTATATATGACAATAAATTCTTATTTGGATTTGTTGGATGATCGTAACATGTTGATAAAAATCACAACATTAATGAAAAGAGCTTGTTTTGGAATAAGAACAAAAGCCCAAGTACCAGCCTTTTAAAATTGCATCTAAAGATAACTTTTCCATCCAACACAAAGTAGATAAAATACCACAGATAATTTGGAGCAAAGAATAACAAAATAGTTGCAGTGTCATGTAGTTTATAGACTAATTATTCTAGATCTGACATGCTGACCTTTTAAAAGAAAGATTCTCATGACACTTCATTATCATTGTAAATGTATAAGGAAACAATATTTGTTGATTATCTCAGACTAACAGCAACACCTTAAAAAAAACAAATGGAAATTACACAAATAGATATTGATACTTCCATAAGAATAGATGTGAAGAAACTTGGTTTCGCCTTCCATTAAAATTTTATGAGTCTGGCGAGAAACGGGTGAGACT
This sequence comes from Brachirus orientalis, assembly GCA_016785285.1. NCBI lineage: Eukaryota > Metazoa > Chordata > Actinopteri > Pleuronectiformes > Soleidae > Brachirus > Brachirus orientalis. Next base: position 11,660,658 of record JAFBJR010000172.1, read on the forward strand.
GGACAGCAGGAACCCGAGGAAAACCCCCATGAGAATCCACTGTATTTCTAAATGAACAAGTGCAAAATGTGAGTTGTTTCAAATGCTTTGCAGTTAAACCAGACTAGTGTCATCTACACCCAATTATATTATACTCTGCATCAGCCACAAGCTGTGCTGTGGGACTTGTTCACAACTGGAACCTAAATGACAAAAGCACCATTAGAGTTCATTGGCTTTTTCTATTGTGCACGTATCCCTTTGAGACATATACTGTAGTAGGGCACAGTTTATCTTACCAAGCCAAGGTCAGTGGAGTAGACTTAATTGACTCGACTTGAGTCCCAACAGGTTAAAAAACAGCACATTTTAATGAGCATGGGTCTCAAGGTGAGCAAATGTATTTATTCAGCATGACAGAGATAGTTGTAAGACATCTCATTCATGTGCGAACAGAATGGTGGACTGCTTTGGACCATACCCAAGTCACTTCCCACACAAGGCCCTGAGTATGTGTGTGTGTGTGTGTGTGTGTGTGTGTACTTGTATTTGTTACCTCATTAGGAACTTTTCTGGCAGGAACATTGACCAGGACCAGTAGTCCTCAAGGAGACCAAAACCTGGTCCTTATATTGCAGAATCTCATTTCTTAGGAATTGGTCAGGTCCAGGGCTAAGATTTGAATTCTGTGAAGTGAAGGTGAGGGTTAGGCATTAACAGGTTATGGTTAAGGTTTGGTACAACATTTTGTTTTTGATGTCCATGATGAAGTCAATGACATATTCTAAAAAGAATACCTGTATGTGTGTGTGTTCTTGTATTTGAGGACCAAAAATCATATAAACCATGCAGAGTCAGGGCATATTGGGAAAATGAAGACATTTTGGCTTGTCCTCATATCTTTAAAGGGCTTTTAGGGAGGTAAAACAAATCAAGTAAATTACAAATTTTTAAGGTGAAGACATGCTTTAAGGTTAGTCTGAGGTTAGGGTCAGAGTTAGGGTTAGGGCACTAGTACCTATGGGTAAAGTTACAGTAAGTCTCCAGGAAATGAATTTAGGTCAATGAAATGTCCTCTGCAGTCATGGAAACCAGTATGCACGCATGTGTGTGCATGTCTGTAGTGGGCTCTGAGGACAAACTTCGATTAATTTTAGCTAAACCTTACAAAAGCCTACAGTTAGGTTTAGGTTGGGCTTTCTTATTAACTGTGTGTGGCTAAAGTTAGGGACAATGCATTGTTTAGGCTGTCCAAATGAATGGAAGTCATGCAATGTCCTGAGGACATCTGTGCAAACCTGCATGTTGCCTTGAGATAACAGAGAACTAACACTACTACAGAGTTGGATGTCAAATGTCAAGCCTTTTTGAGGATAGAGTGGAGATAATATAAAAGACAGAATGACAACACAGATAAAAGGACAAACAAAAATAAAAAGGCGGAGACAGAACTTGAGACAAACATGAATTTGAATGTTGACGTACAACTTGGGTTTAGGAGTCATGCCTGTTGATTGTTGGTGTGTCATACTTTTGTAATAAATATTTTTTGCAATATTATCTGGGATACTGGTGGTGTTACATATATTACGAATATTACATACAGTACATGCATCATTCAGGTGACACAGTTCTCAACAGTGGTGTTCTACAAGTGAACACACCACTGCAGCAACAAAAGAATTTTATTACAAAATTTTAACTTTTTTTTTTTTTTTTTTCAGATTGCCTAGTTCTGCTGGAAATACTCCTGACTATAACTATAATTCTACAGTAATAAGACCACTCTATTTATGATGCAAAACACTTAGCACATCTTACTTGCAGATTATGGGCCTTTGAGGGGCAGAACATTACACAAGTACATTTTTAATCACATTTAATTTAGTACATTAGTGTAACATGAACATTAGCGGCCTACTAAATGATACCATATGGAACAAAGAATAAATGAAAGAATGACATTCAACATTTTTCTCCAGAATCTTTTCACTTCAAAATATTTTCAAAAATATACACTGCAAGAATAGCATTTGAACTGTTCTACAATATTGTCTGATTCTTTTCTCAGGTGTTATCGACATCTATCTTATCACAGCTTTGTCAGCTGGTGCTGCGGCTATTTGGGTAGAAGTGTATGAGTCGTCATCCTGTCCTGTGTTGTTCACAGGATATGCTGGGAATTTCCTGATTAACTGCCCAATATTTCGGCTTTTGTCCACCTTTTGACTGAAGCTGGACACATGGCAGGCAAAAAGAATAACCATTAAATGTGTCCAAAGGAAAATGATAATATGTAAAGGAACATTCAGGGAATGAAGCATGACACAATGACTAAACAGGGATGAGAAAAGAAAAGGTGATTTTTAAAGTTGCTGCGCACTTCACAATAAAAGATATAATGTGTTGTAATAAAGGGCACACCCTACACAATCTTTCTTCCCAAGACTACAGGACTACAAAACAATATTTGGCCACATAAACGTATGCAAGTTGTGACACATAAAATGATAACAACGTTGTTTTTCCCTGTCGCAGGTTTGTGCTCTCCACCGTCTAGTCCTGGTCTGTCTAATCATCTTTAAAGAGCTAAAGAGCTCACAAGGAGGAAAATTGGGCTAAAAATCAAGGAGGAAATGAAATGTTAAATTGAAGAACATGCTTGACTCTCAAAAAGCTGGAATCCATAAAGCCAAAACTCAGATGATGTCAGTAAGAGCCAAATTCATCTGACTCTGACTGAAACAGGAAACTATTTTTATGGACTCCTTATAGATGTATAACTTTGTAGAAACTTTATAACGATTAGCAGCATCCAGGGAGCTGTCGCAAGTGATATTAAGATGTTTTATGGTTCTGAGCTTTTCGCAATCACACTGGGGATTATAGAGAAAATGTAGGTATAGAAATGCAAGGCAGAGGATCTTGCAAATTAGGATGCAACTGAGTAACTGGGAGAGGGAATGAGGGAAGTGAGATGTTTAGAGAGTAAACAGATTGGGAGGAGGTGTGATGATCATGATGAAGGGAGCGTGTGAGTGTGGAGGGATGGCGAGAGATACTGTAAAGTGGAAAGAAAAAAGAGAATGAATGAGAGTAGAGGAGTGGTAATGACGGTGATAAGGGAAGATGAGATGTGGCTAAATAAGAAATGATTAGCAACAGGAGGAGGGGAGGAGAGAAAGAGGGGAGCTCCTTCCATGATGGTTGAGGATTTAATGCAAGTAGAAAAAGTATTCAGCAAACAAGAAGAGGACACTGGAGGAATGGAGGGGATGCTTTGGCAGAGAGGAGTGAATGAGGGAAGAGTGGAGGATAGGTGAGGTGTTTGAGTACACACAACGTGCTATTGACCGAAGGCTTTAACCGTTAATTGCATATTCCCTGTGATTGCTCTGTGAATTGCTGGTGCTGAATGAGAATATTTTTCTCCCACAGATAGAGAGACAGACAGAAACAGGCGTTAGTGAGACATGAAGAGAAAAAGGCAGGCAGACAGAATACATACAAGCAGTCAGACAAAAGGTAATAAAAAAAGTATGGCTCACTGAACATATTACCTCAATTTAAGTGACATTTGAAACATAAACAGTCCTTTACTTTGTTACCTATTTTGTCCAATGGGTTATTCTCACCTTCCCTTAGTGGATTCAGCTTGGGTTGGGTTTACAAAGGATCTCTGGTGTATAAGAGATGGCTTCAAAAACAATACCTTTAAATCTCTTTTGACTGTATCATTAACAAATATGATATACCCACAAGTCACATTTCTTAGGGTACATGTGCAGCTTAGCCAAGAAGCATTTGGGTTCATTCCCATTTCTACCTTTAAAAATTGGACTGCAGAACTCTCGGACTGGGAACCAATCCAATGTGACTTGAAGTGTAAAATATACAGTGCAACATAAGGGTCCATCTAAAACAACAGTTGGGCAGAGACTTGGGAGCTGAAATAACAGAGGATGCTTGGCGATCTGCAATTGAACTGATCCATTTAACATCAAAGCATGCAAGACATGGATTAATAATACATAGACACCATCGCTCCACAAGCAGATTTGCTAGAATTAATCCAGTAATAGATCCAGCTTGTTGTGACCATCAGTGCAAGGATGACACCCTGTATCAAATGTTTTGGATGTGCTTAGTGTTGGCAGCAGAGCCATTGGTGTAGCACTGATGGGAGCTTCACTGTGTTGCAAACAACCTAATGTAATTTTTCTCTTTTCATCCTTAGCATGTAGGCCAATATTGTTGTAATACAGTCTAATAAATTCCTAATACATTCCAAATGTGTTAAATATGTTGAGCTTATAAGGCTTAATCAGCATTGTGTGACTCATTTGACAAACGTTTGAATCTAGCAGACATTCATTTACATTTAAATTTTGCTCACTACAGCTTTAACACCGAGGTATGTTTAGGTACCAAACTTTTACAGTGGATTTAAAGATACTTGCCAAATAACAATGCACAGTGACATCACCCATTAACTGTGAACTGCTGTTTTGAAACCTTGAATTGAGGATTTTGGCCAGCGCTATGTTAGTGTTTTGAAACCTGAAGTGTCCAAACATGGTAGAGTGGCACATCATCATCACATCATTGCACATCCACCTATACCTGCAACTATGTGGCCTGGAGTGGGCCTGTATTAACAGAAGGTGTCTTGTGATAAAATGGCCTAATGGAGCCAGATGATGACCTGTCCCTTCAGTATGTGCTGGTGGTTAGTAACATCTGGTGGTGATCCTCAGTCACTGAGGATTGGGAATTACAATTCATTCATTGATTAAAAATTTACGGAGGGGAATCCTAAAATGGATGATTAAATAATGTTCTTTGTTGTAAAAGAATAAAATTTGAATCTAAACAATAATCTAATTTAATTTACAAAATGGACAAGATGCATTGCATGATTAAGAAGACACCAAAGAAGTGTTCATTTTTACGTATAATCTGTGGTGCCAACTTACTTACATTGGGTCGAGCATGTTTAACTTTGGTCTTTTCCCCTCCACCAGTGCATCTCCACTCATTTCACCAGACCTGTCATCTTCTTCATTCACCACCCATCCTCCCTTTTCCCATTCACTCTGCTTTTCTGCACAGCTGTTCCTAATGCACTCGCTTGCTCTCTCCCCACCTGTTCCTCATTCCTAGTCAATCTAGCACATCTTCTTCCATCACTCTGTCCCCAGTCTTTGTAAGATCATTTGTTTTCATCCTTGTTATGCTCCTTACGTTTAATAGTGCATGTGTTTTCTACATGGATGTTTCACTGCTATCTGTCTATCCATGTCAGTTTTTAACATTTAATTACTCTACAGCTGCACTTGTGCCCACATTAGGGTTGTTTTCTCATGGCGGACTAGATTAAGCCTTGATGCAATTTTCAGGTTCATCTGAAAACAGTGCTCTTTTTTAAAATAAATGTTTCATTGTTTCCTTCTCTACATAACAGCAGTAAAAATATTGGCACACCTGGTTCATGGATTAGTAACAGATGAGAACGATTGGATTTTTAAGTATTCAGGTTTTAAAAACACCAGGTGCAGTGCTGTGGGCAGCAATTTATGCTCATGAATATAGTCAGTATGTTTTTGTTGCCTCCAATGATTTCTTTTAAATGTGATGAATTTATAACATTTTTTGAAAAAAATGTTTGAAAAAGAAAAAGCTCTTTTTATTAACTGTAGAGTTATGTGATGTCCTGTACTGTGTCTTGTATTGGCTCACTGTCTTAAAGTAAGTCAAGCATTGTTACACAATGGAGATATTATATGCACTTTCACCCCTTTCAATCTTTCATTTCTTCAGCTCAATCAGTAACAAAATTTGCAACCAAAACTGACACTGGTTCTTGGAGCACCGCAGCAGCAACAAGACTCATAAAAAACTTGTGGGCAGTAAATGGTCTGGAGGCCAGAGGTTTCACAAATGTTGCTACGGAAGTTTCTTCAAGGGAATTTGAGTTAAGCCAAGATAACAATGTGTGACCCTGCAGTTTAAGTTTCACCCAGTGAAATAGTGGAGCATTTGACCCAGGAGGAATCAGCATTTGAAAATATTTGACCCAAATTAAACGGCATCGGACCAAACTCCAGAAGTGCGGGCTGTTTAATCAATTGACCTGATCACTGAACGCTCCCTTTCGTTTACATGCAGACATGAACACAGACACACACCACACAAAGTTCTAAATCTACACACACACAGTTGTCTCCAAGATCAATTTTAATTCTCCAGTTAGAGCACAAATCAGCAGACAGCCTTTCATCTCTTCAGCCTCTCTCATTCCTCCACTGCCTTCTTCTCTTTGTACTACACGGCCCACTTCTTTCTATTGATCTCTGTTGTTCTCTTCTTTCTTTCAATTTCTCCATTCTCTCCCTCTCACTTCTCATATTACCACCTGCATTCTGTCCATCGTTGATTCTTCCTCTACAACACCTCTACATGTACATCTCCTCTGTTAGGATTCACTGTCTTCCTTGACCTCTCCTTTGTCTGTTTTTTATAACTCTCCCTGGTGTCTCCTCTTTCATTCCACTATACTCTCTTTAAAATGTTAATATCCACCCACACAAACGCAAACCTCAGTATATGAAGTTCATTTCCAATCCATAAAAAGCTATTGACCCTCTGCAGAGGATGTCAATATTGTCAATATGTATTGAACGGATCAAATCAGTATGACTGTCTGTCTGTCAGCCTGTCCTTGTCTGCCTGATTTTGTACATTACATGCAAGTTTATTCCCAACAATGGGCGTGAACTCACTTACTCACTCATCCTCTATCACTTTATCCTCCATAAGGTCGTGGGGGCGCTGTTGCCTAATCCCATCTGATTAGGGTGAGAGGCGGGGTACACCCTGGACAGGTCGCCAGTCCATCACAGGGCCACAGGGCCAGAAAAACAACCATCCACTCTCACATTCACACCTAATGGCAATTCAGTGTCAATTTGGACTAATCCCCAAATATGCATGTTTTTGGACTGTGGGAGGAAATTGGAGAACCCAAAGAAAACCCACACAAACACGGGGAGAACGTGCAAACTCCTGGGTCTCCTTGAACCTGGGTCTCTTTGCTGCAAAGGCAAGAGTGCTAACCACTACAACAACTGTGTGGCCCGGACATGCACTTGACCCGAATATTGTAATCCCCTAGTTACTGATAATGTCTCCACCATGAAGTCTACGTGCTCCAGATCCTTGAGATCTTCTATTAGTCAGCATGAGGCTAATACACATGACATGAGATGTCTCTTTCCACCACATTTTCCGATGGACAGGTTTACATTTCTTAGCTCATGCTAAACTTCCTCCTGCTGAGACTGTGAGAGGCTGTGATGGAGGTCAGTGCACCTCCCTTAGTGACGACCAACCTCAAAGATGAATGTCATACAAAAGTGGCACAAAAATGTGGGTTTAAATGTTAATAGAAAAGATGCATCAGTTGTAACTAAGTCATTCTAACAAAATATATACTGTATATAATGCTGCAGACGATAACATAAAATGGGTGCGTGGGTGTGTGTCCGACTGAGAACACAATCATCTGACAAATAGGACAAGAGGAGAACAACAAATAAAAAAAGACTGGTGGGAAGATTCAGTAACATCCTGCTGACCTTTAGAATCTTGTTTATGAGCTGCAAAAACCCAAAACCTAACTGTGGTAACTCAACTTAGATAATGTCAAATGTTGTTGTTGTTGGAGAAATTAAGCATGTGTGTATGCACACACTCACTAATGCTGCAGACTGGATCATCCTGTGAATGCAATGATTCATCCATCTGGATTGATATCAGAATTCAAAGAGCAATGATTACAATTTAAAGATGAATCATTTTAATTTGTAAATTTAAATTGTTAAAGCCAATCTGGTATTTCTGGAGCATTTTTGGGTTGATGTTAATTTACTGAGTAAAATGGGCATATACGATACTGTGGTTTCATATAGATCACAGGCCCTTGTATCATGTCCTAACAAATCATGTAGTGGCACATTTTGCTTACATCATCAGCAATAACTGCATAATTGTCCAAAGAATCAGCGCATCATAGGACATTGTGAGGAAACTGTCAAATATGGTAATACTATGATAATAATAAAAACCATAGAAAAACGGTGTGGTACATAAGGCAGGATGAAATCTAACTTTATAAAATGATAATTAAGTATCATTTTATAAAGTAAATTTATATGTATACCTTGTTTGTGACTTTGTTTGTTCATTAGTTTGTTCACTGTGTTTGCAGTTATGGAGGTCACCAATAACACTTTATTTAAGCCTTGACATGTTACTGGATAAATGACTGGAGATCCTCTATACTATATTTTCAGCCTATCACAAAATCAGTTAACTGACAAAATTGGATTTGTCAATTGTCTGATACCTTATTGCTTAAGGGAAAAAAAACACCACTGCCATAAATCTCAATACAAATATGATCCTGTACAAAGGGTTAGAAATGCTATGCATTCAAAAACAATATTAAACCTACATGCCTTTACACTGCAATGATTTCGGCATCGGTCCTTTATAATGCAAGAAGAGGACATTGGGGTTATAATGGAGTTGAAAACAGCCTTTCAGCAAATTAGGGTCGATATGCAATCATGCTGATCAATAATGTGAATTGAGGAATCACTAACCACTCCTTGGCCTCCCTTGGAACCAACCATGTTCCTTTCTGATTTTTTTTATGTAAATTGAAACCATTTCATACATGTGGACAAAATGATAGTCAGTGGGAAAAAGTCTCCAGTGTAATGACACACATGGTCATGTAAAGTGGCTTTTAGAGAGGGTGAAGGGTAAGTTTCCATAACATAGAAAAGAGCAGTGCCCGAAGACATTAGTCAATGTTTTTGAGTGAATTGCTGTGTGTCATAGTAATGGGTTTTTTACAGCAGCTTAGAAATTGAAGAATTCAGTTACATTTTTGATAAATCAATTGCAATCATGATGTACTCATCAGTGTTACTTGTACAGTCTTGTTCACATGTCTTCCATAACCCCTCACCTAATTATCAAATATTTACAGGGGAACTTTGAAGATCCCTGCTGGTTTGGACTAATGGCCCATGTGCATCAAGTATGACAGCCTTCTAAATTAAACCCTTTGTTCAAAGCAGGTCAGCCTCAGTGGTAACAATGCTTCAGACATGACTCGTGTCTCTGCCTTCCTGGCCTAAATATAAAAATATTACCATAGTGACCGTTTTCTGCACACCAAGGTCTAAATACAGTGAACATGTGATGTCTAGTTCACGTGGAGGAGTAAACGCTAAGGTTGACATTTCAAGTGCAGCCGGGCTCATCAAGACGACATCTCTCCTAACAGATGTGAAACCAGAATGAAGCACTTTGTGGAAAGTGAAGGAATTAATTAGTGGTGAAAGGTAAATGCACTAACTTTCAACTCTGGTAATCCAAATTTAATGCCTGACATGTCAGAATTTTTAATTTGTCTGACTTTTATAAAATGTTTGCTTTAATTCAGCTAACCTTTAAATGTTACAAACTGATGAAAGAGGTGTTTATTTCATACAAATGCCACATGACAAAAATTCACAGCACAGGATCTTAGGATTTATGGATAATTTGGTTGAGTCCATGCCACATGTGTTGTACCCAATGCCAACATGTACCACATGAGAGGCCTGAACAAAGTCCTATTCCTGTTCTGAATCCCCACATTGTGTCTCTTTCATTTCCACCATTTTTGTTTGTGTTGCCTACATGTAAATTCCACACATCTGTGCCATGTTAACCCAAAACACCATCCAAATGATGAAATATATCATCCTAAAGTGTGATTTGAAGCATAACAAAGTTAAAGATAGAGTATAATAATATGAAACCTTGAACCATTTTTATCATCACACAATCCCCTTAGACTATAGCCCTATATTGTATACTATGAAAATGACTAGAAAGATAACAAAGGGCACTTGTTAACAAAGTAAATGAAGTATGTAGTGTGACATAGATATTTGAGGCATATCCAAGATCTTTTTAATGGTTAGTGGAAAACACAATGAGGCGTTCTCACATTGGCACCTCTGATGGGAATTAATTTGAACTCATCTGCCCCACTTTTTTTCTCTACTTGTTCCACACTTTTCCTTATTTTCACTCAATGTCACTACCATCCTCCTCTGCACATCACAACTTCACATACATGTGTGCATAATATTTCAAAACAAGTAGTATAACACATATACTGTTCTTGACACGTGTAACCTGAGATGCCAAAGGGCCAACCTTTGGAAGGTGACTGTCTTTATTGAGTGCTGTAGCTCCATGGCTCAGATGAAGATTGTTGAACAACTTGACTGAGGAAATAAGGACTGCAATTTCTATTTCTGTGTTAAATAAAACTAATTCTTTATAAATCACTTTTTTAAAGATAGCCTGTGTTATTTTTTTTCCTCCTGTAACATGCTTGCTCTTTGTGTACATTGTGTTTTGTTGTTTAATGCTTGTTTTGCCTCTGCTTTATATTCTTGATTTTAATAATCTTACAGCACTTCATAACTGTGTTATGTTCATGAGGCATAAAGGCTTGACCATACTTTCAATAAAAACCAAGTAAAGACCCCAAAAAGAGCCCAAAAAACACACGTATTTGTCCACAGTTCCACCCGTGCCAAAATAAAGGTTGTTCTATGTCTGGTGTTCCAACCATGACAATATATTGCCTCTCATTATCTGCATAGGGTCTCATGTATCATCTCTGTCATTTGTGGATCACATCATTTACATATGGATCACGGGCCAGCTGTGATTCAATGGTAGAGTGATTTATCTTCAGACTACCTACTGATGTATCCATAGGCAAGACACCTAACCCCAAGTTGCTCCTGATGACTATATCAGCAATGTATAAATGGATGTGAACGGGAAATAGCACAGCATATAAAGTAGGTGTGGTGTGAATGTGTGAGTGAATGGGTGTTAATGAGTGAAAGCGCTTCGGGGGAATTGGAAAAGTGCTATACACTATTTAGATTGGTGTGTCATGAGGTCATCGCATTGGACCTTTGACCTTTTAACCACTAAAATCAGGATGTCTTTATGTCAAACACAACCTTTGTGACCAAGATTCAAGAAAAAGAAAAACCTCCCATATGGCATTTTGGAAATATTGCATTCACAGGAGTGGGAGACATATGTATCGACCTGTGAACAAGCTGAAAACATAATGCCTCAGGCTACAACTGTCCCTGGTGTAGAGGCATAAAAACCCTATTCAACACTGCACTCACCTCATTTGAAATCAGCTGTTTTATACTGGCTCTGACTGCTGACTCTGATCAATTCAACTCTACAACACCCAGCTCTTTTATATTCTATTTAATGTAGTTTGGTTCAATCATAAAATCTCTTACATTGATTTAGAAGGTTTGACAACTATGTCCTGATGTCTGTATGTACATTTCCGTTGCTTTGACTGCTTAAATTTTATCCACAGCATTTAACTGCCACACACTGTTGCATTAAATATAATTTTACTACTGTAATTAACCTGAATGTTATTAAATGAATCATTCATGACTTTCTCAGCAGAGATTCTAAGAACAAGATAATGGGTAATACTTTACAGTACAGTATAGCCTAATGTAATTCTCATAACCAAGATATTACCTGGATATTACCTTACCATTGGGAATCACGTGATATTATTTTAATATCTCTATATAACCACACATTGCTACAAACTAAAATTCATGACAATACTATTACTACACTGATACTGTACTGTAATGTAAAGTTATCCAGAATTGTGAAATGTTTAAAGGGTTCAAAAGCCATAGTTCACCTTGTTCTTAAATATTTTTGGACTAAGTACTGTGTCATTAAGAAAATTTCCCAAGAGCAAGACTTCCAGTTGAAGTCAGTGGGATCTAGCAGAGTAGCAGACTATTACCTCCAGATTGGGCCTACAGGATGAAAGAAGCCCCCTGCTGAGGGAGACACGGGGCAGGGGGAAGTGTGAAGACAAGAGACAGGAGAGAAAAAGTCTGACAGAGAAAAATGAGGGTAGAATGAGGACGGTCTGGCGCACACACAGTGACAAAGTTGTTCCTTAAACAGAGAGAGAAAACAGAGGTGAAGAGGAGAGAGACGGAGGAAGGGAAAGTGACTTTGAGGAGGTTAAACACTGAGTCTATGCCCAGAAGACACTGATTATGATAAGAAGAAAAAACAGAGTGAGGAGACAGATATATCATTAGGGATCGGGGGAGGAGGCATGGGAGGATGAACATTTCCTTTTTTCTGTTCTGTCCCTTTACCTGTATTGTTAGGCTAGCTAATTAGGTTAGCAACTAATTAGCTTGCTTGATTCACTAAGTCACCTTGACCCACACACCTACTGGTTACAAGCTGAAATGACACACAGTCAGGCAAACAGAAACACACGCAAACACACAAAAAAAGTCAACAAAAAAAAAACAAAGCTAAAGGCATACACTCAAATATAGACACCTGGCAAAAAATACACAACCATGTATACACACAAACACAATTAGAGACACAGCACACCACTGGGATGGGTGTGTAATTAACTAGAAGACAATTATATTAGATTTGTTTGGGAGGTCAGGTCCAATGAAATTAATCAAGTTATTTCACACAAGGCTTCTCGCTTACATACGGTACCTCTCTGTAGAAACCTCCCACTCTCACACTCACATCCTGTATCTCTTTTTTACACACCAACACACATCTGCAGAAGCTTCACAGGTGTAGCAACAATAAGCTTATAACTCCCAACGTGTAATTACATCATGCTTTATGGTAAATGAAATCAGATTACACATTACCGTAATTGGACGACACACAGATTGGATTACGCTGTGAAAGACAGTTAACAGACCACAGCTCAATTATTTTATAGCTATCCCAGAGAGAAATGGGGTGAGATAAAGACTGAAGAGGTTGTGAGAAGTATCAGTGTAGTGTCTTATGCAACTTTAATTACCTCTATGGCTTAAGTGAGCATTGTAGGAACTAAAGATCAATAATAAGAAAACAAGACAATAATGCTAAACCTGCATTTTTGATGATGAGAAACAGTACACAAAGAAATTGACTTCATTTAACTTGACCCGAACCTATCTTAGCTTGTAGTAGGAATGGGCATTTATAGCAAAAATTGTATTTAAATACTCTGTGGCCAAATAAGAGCTAGTACAAGTGCTGCATGCTTCACAGCATGTTGAGCTAATGGGCGCAGCCAACAAGATGCATTCAAGAAACCTCGTAAATTTCATAACTTCTGCAAACACACTTGCAGTCCTAACTAAAAGCTTGTGCTGCTGCCTCCTTGTGATACAGATGCACCATAAATGAGGTGGTCACTGGAGTAGATTTGTTTTTATAAATACAATCACTGAAAAAAAGATAAATTTGCTTTTTCTTTTAATAGATTATTTTATCAAGTGAATCAAGCGAAAAATCATGTCCACCCCTAGTTTGCACTGTACCAGCAGTTGCATGCCTCCACTGACAATGCTGTTTCAGGCTAAACAAACATTTTCCCACACATACACTACCGGTCAAAAGTTTGGGTACACTTTCTCATTGAATTCAATGAGGACGGTCTCTGAGAAAGTGTACCCAAACCTTTGACCAGTAGTGTATAACATATAACTTCATTAAATTTTCAAGATGCTGAAAACATGTTTTGAGCTCTTAGTGGAACTTGAACTTTGATCACCCAAATCTAAACTCTATGAGACTAAGTGGACTGTGGTAGCTGTTTAGTTACTGTTGGAAAGACAGCTGCATGAGCAGGATGCATGTGAGGACACAGGTACATTTCCTGAGCCATTATAAGTAAGCACTCAAGCTGTTGAAAACACTATAGCACTCTATTCTCTTGATTTTTCATATAAAATAATGTGGTTCCATTCTGTGTCGTTAATCAAATCATCATCCCACTCTTCATTTCAGTGGAGCTGACTTTTATCTTTCTCAGGAATATACAAAAAAAAAAAAAAAAAAAAACACAGGGAGCGAAACATCAAAAGGACCATTCTGTTCACACAACATGTCAGACTGATTAAATGCTGACATTAACAGAAGGCAATCATGTACATTTTCTGCCTCCAGTTATTAAAGGCATTGCATTAACTGCCACAGTAACAGCACACTACCATAAGCAGTAATGAAACTGACTTTTCTAAATCTGGACCTGACACATGCACATACTCATCCCATCATCCTATTCACCTTTTTCTGACCTCACATACACACACGTGTTTGTGCATTGAGCTTAAGTAGCTTTGGAACAACAAAGAACTAAATGGGTGGAGCATATCACAGATCCACAAACTGCAAGAGTGTTTTAGTGCATTATAGAGGCAAGTGGTGTGGGAGCTTAATGTTTTAGTTTAATGGAAGATTTTGACAAGATGATCAATGAAATAAGCGATCATTCAACTGCTGGAATCCTGTCTGATAATGTGCTTTGGTTTGGTGAATGATCACCCTCCAAACTCACACACTCAGACTAGACTTCCTGTATCACATATATTTTATTCAATAGCATCTAAAAACAACTGCAGTCCCTTTGGGATATTTTCTGTATGAATGTCTGCTAATCCTTTGGTGAATAGACACACATTTAATTATGCCACCACTTTACTGTATCTCTCTCTACAGCATTGTCTATGCCAGTTGAAGCAAAATTTGCTATAACTGGAGCAGAGTCTTGCATTAAATAAAATCATCATTTTGTAAAACCATTTTGAGTTATTTAAATGTACACACACTAAGTTCCACGTGTCACTCCCTGATTTGTTTCTCAAATGAAGAAACCTGTCACAGATCAGAAATATGGTCTGACAAACCTGTCACGCTCAAATTCACATTGTGTGTTACAGTTGGGTGGTATCCAATATTTGATAATATTCAGACTTCCCCACATTTTCCTGGGATATAGTATTACAGACCAATAAAAATCACATTGGGTTTTAAGGGAAATGTCAATTACTAATATACCATTTCCTGCCTAGAGTTGTGGCTCCAGTGCATTTCTCGATCTCATGTTACATTAACAATTTTTTACAAGTTTTTATGTTCATTCAGTCTGTTTTTTAAGTGCATCACAAGAATGACCAGTCTTAAAAGTATGCTCTATGCCTGCCCAGATCAGCACATTGTGGCAAAAGAACTCATTGATGGGATAATACCAGTCCCAACAGCCAAACCATCAATTTCAGGGACTAATACCAGGCACTTCCACAAAAAACTACAGGTGCATTTCCACTGCAGGAAGTAGTACCAGGAACTGGGGACTTTCCCAGGACCTATGGGTGTATTAGGAAATAAATTGAAGTACTGGGACCTGTTTGGGAGGCATTACTTTTGGGTCAGACCAATGGACACCTTTTATTTCATTCACCATTTTTGAAAACCTGAAGCATCAGAGTGAACCCTTTCATTTAGCACTGAAAATACCTGACAACATATTACTACAGCTGACCAATCTGCAAAAAAGCTTAGGTTTCCTTGCATTTGTTCTGTTATTTGAGCTCGTCTCTTTACAGCAGCACAACATGAATCTTCCTGTTTACTACTACTGTTGCTGTGAATCATTATTTCCTGTTTGTGACCTTGACTGTGGCATCCATAAAGGCCATAATTTGAAAATTTTACAGATTGTTGTGAGTGAATTAAATGTATTAATTATGTGGTAAACAACAGTGACATGGTTGTTGTTTTACAGTATCACCGCCTGCAGGCAATTTGCATAATCTTTCTGGTCTTTCACTGAGGTAGAAACGCATCTCAACAATTGACTGCTGGCACCACCTAGTTCCTGGTGCTATTGTTCCTGGAACTAAGCAGTGGAATTCTGCCGCAACTACAGAAGTAGGAACTTAATTGAAGTACTTCAGTTTTTTTGGCCCCGGAAACACCCATGCTCAGGGGGTACAACATGGAAGTACTTAGATAGTTCAGAAACCATTGAGTGGAGCTTGCAGCACTGAAAATACCTGGTTGTGCTCCAAGGATGTATTTCAGTTGATCAATCTCCACAACATAATTTGTCCTGACACAGTATCATGATTTCAGTGATTCGAACTCTTTCCATACTTCGCTCTGTTCGCTCCACTATTACTACTGCTGTTGCTCCACCACTTCACAGCTGTTTGCAGCAGCACCCCCCCATCGCATCAGTAAATCTTCCAACATCCATTAAGTATTCGCAACCTCCATAAAGAGACAGAACTTGACATAAACTCTACATTTATCACTTCACTGTGGTGTAGCCGCAGCACCTCAGCAGACACACACACACACCTGGTGTTTGTGTGTACATGTCTTAAATAGGCTGTGTGGACCAATTGTCAAGCAAACCTACACTACCAGTGAAAAGTTTCATTGAGTTCAATGTGTACAAACTTTTCACTGGTAGTGTACACGTCCATATTAATGGTCCACCATTAAGCCCTGGTTTTAGGGTTACAGTTAGAATTAGACATTTAGTTGTGATGTTTAAGGTTAGGGTAAGGGCTAGCAATTTCATTATTTCTATGAGTGTCCACACAACGCATGCAAAATCAGCATGTGTGTGTGTTTAAAGAGTAATCACTCTTCTAATATTCTACAGCCATAGAAAGGATTGTTTAAAATAAAGGTCATAAACTGATAATTTTACAGAATGTTGTGAGTCAAATGAATAACTCTGTGGTTAACAATAGTCAAATCATTGCCACACATAGTCTTCTGTACATTATTGTTGCCTGTTGAACTGAAATTGAACATTTATTCTAACTGAAGCACCTTTGTTGTGGCTGTGGTTTGTTCATGTTATCATGCTCATTCTCCCCCCGGTGTTTCACTGTGGTATAAACACACTCAACAATGATCTAACTATTTACAAGTAGTTTGCGGAAAATGGTTTCTGGTACTTAAAATGCGTAGAGCTATGTGGTGGAAGTGTGCATAATGACACCATTATTCCTCAAAATCCTACTCTGTTTCCAATGACATTATGTGTGAACCACACAACCTTGACCTAAGAAGAACCAGACACACTTGCACACCACACCCTGCCCTCTCTGTTGCTGAAGAACCTGTGCTGTTTCTTCCCAAAAATAAAATAGCACAAAGACCTTGAGCGAACTTTCCCTCAAGCCATGTTTCATCCTTCTGTCACCTTTATCATCATCCTGTTACCTCTGTCGTTCATCATGTCTTCATCACGTCATTTATCTTCATATTGAAAATGAAGCCATGGATGAAATCTGTAGTGTAGTGTGTCATAAAGGAAAAAATAATTCAAGGCTAGGCCTTAAAAATTCACTTTCAGAGTCATGTGATATCAGAACTGACTAAGCTGTACAAATTCTTTGCCATTCCTTAAAATGATTTAACTGATTAAAAAGTAGCGATTAGTGCAACTGAAGTAAGTAACCGAAATCCTGCAAAAATATCAGTTATAATTGGTTTCCTAATAATTGCATTTGCTTTTTATGAGCTCTATTTATTCCAATATGATTGACAGATTTCTTTGTTATTATTATTGTGTCATACATGCCTGGTGCAAATTAATTTACAAGACACCATTATGTAGACATCCAGATCAACAAGAACAACATGAAAAAAAACCCTTCCTACCATTATTTTTCAGGCGTTAGACACATATACGTAGCAAACTTACATATATTAAACTTATATTCCACACTGATGTCATCTGGGCAGTAGGCACCAGAACATTTTTTGAATTTTGAAGACATTACAATCAGTAAAGGCATTCTCAATTTATCATAGCAAGGACAATGCAGAATAAAATTCATACAACCACAAGCACAAAACCAGATAATACAGCAAAGATGCAACTTGGACAGAAAGCATCAACAAGAAACAAATGGCCATTAACCATTTCATACACAGCATATACCCTGTATGTATTTTTGTTAGGAATCAAAGGGATAAGTTTACCTTATCTGCTAAGTAAGTCACATCAGAGCTCTCTGTCAGTCATATCTTACCTTGCATATGTTGTGCCACAATTCGGAGTGAGCATCTGGACTTTTGTATGTGTATGTCTGGCAAGAATGCCAGCACTTGTATAGTGGATGTGTGCCCTTCTCCACATATCATCCTTTGACACATCATTGTCCCATTTTGTGAGAATCATGAGGACAGATGGGCTTGTGTGTCATTTAATGTGGTCAGAAATGAATCATGTGAGAAACTCACATAATTCAGTACATAACAGAGCACAACTCTCTCCATGTTGTACAACTCAATAAAGGAGTTTTTACTCAACTTGTAATTGAGTGCTCAATCGTTCCCTACATCTGGGATAAAAAATACTTTAAATGAAGGCACTCCAAAGTAAACAGTTCCTGTCAGTTTCACTCACCAGGCATCACTACTTCATGTCTCCTCACAGAGGTGAGGCTCAAATGAATGAGGGACACAGAAAACAGCTTTCTACGCCATTATCCCACTGTAAACTCCCTCTTCTTCGGCCAGGTAACTTCCACTACGTAAAGAGATGCTCCATCCACGTTCAATACATAGACCTTATGCACTTTGTTCTCTATGATGTGAACAAATACAGAAAACCTGCACTTTTAACTTTTCACAGACACTTTGTTTTCTTCAGTTAGACAGATGTCGTGATGTATCACTATATGATTGTCTTGCAATATATTGATTATGACAGAATGGTTGAATCTTTTCATTTTTGGTATCGTGTACCATGTATTGCATATCATATCATGAGGTACCTGGTGATTCCTACCCCCTAGTAAATAATCTCTCAGAAATAGTGACAAATACGTCAGCTGTTTAATGTTAAAAAACATCAGCACTGAGTGGATAACTGCAGTTAATCGAAGAACTTGACTCAGACACCTCTAATGCCCTGATGTAATGAGCACTCGACTTGAACTTGACCCCAACTCTTCTAGAGACTTAAATTTGCACATTGTAGACTTGAGATTTAATCGATATCAAGCTTCAATGACACTGCTACAACAACGTGTACAACTTTTGACATAGTTTAAGCACATAATAACATAAAAGCTCACGCAGAAGCAAATATGAGGCAAACAATCCTGCAAAATAGGGCTACACAGGGATCATCAGCACAGCAACAGTGCAAAACAATAAGTTATGTTCACTTACTTTATTATGGAAACTACAAAAAATGTTTTGGTTCATGATGAATCTGTGCCTGAGCAAATTAGACTATTACAGGCCACGACAATCTCAATAATGGGAAACACTGATGTGACTACGAGTACTGTAGCAGCAGGGATTGTGTGTTTACTCTTCCAGCAACAAGACACTAAGTTTTGACATGATTTGTTAGTGAAAAACAAATCATGTCAAAACTAAACATTACCTCCACATTTGAGCCAGCGTCATCAAGAATGTATAAACTTGCCCTTCACTTATAGACCAATACATATGTTGTGGATGTGGATGCACTGCACTGACACACACGATGGAGCGATATGAGCATATGGTACGATGCCTCTGAGCCTGCTTCGCAGCCTAATGGAAAACTCACATGCACATACGAAACATGGTTATTTGAAGCCAGAAGCTTGTAAACTGTGATTCAACTTTCAGCCTGAATGAACAAGACAGGCATTTCCATCTGATTTCACTCTTTCATTCTGTCACTCTTTCAGCCTCTCGTTTCCTTGCTCTCCTCTGTTAATTTGTTTTGCTACCCTATCTCCCTCTCTCACACACCCTCTCTTTGTCTCTCAAACACTGTTTCCACTAACCCAAGTCCTTACTTTTCTCCCTCACTGGCTTTCAATTAGTCCTCTTGTCCATTTCTTATCACCTACCCTTAATTCCTCCTCTTCTCCCCTCATCCTTTCAATTCTTTCTTCCTTTTTTTTTGGTTTTAGCCATTTGATTATCCCTGTTTGCTGGCACAGCTCATCTCATCTCTCTCCCTTTGCCTCATTACCTATCTGTCCCTCTCATCTGTCAGTCTGTCTCACTCCTATCCACAACCCAGGTTTCCCACACCTTCTTAATCATAATATTCAAGGACTTTTCAGTGACTGTCCATCCCCTCAAATTCAAGGATCTGACTAAGCAGTAAAAGACTTGAATCAAAGTACCCTAACTGTTGGGTTTCCATCAACCTATTTTTTTTATTTGCACTTCGAAAAATGTAATGGAACACTTGAGAGGATGTTTAAATATCATATCAAGGTTTTAGCATTTATAGTTGGTATAACATTAAAAGTAAATAGAAATAAACGCAATGGAAATATCAGTATCACGTGGCTGAAATGTCACTTTAGCTTCAGCCATTCACTGCACTAGAAAAATGGCAGCAACGACAGTTAAGAGGTTTGTGTGGACCAATTAAGGAAAACCACAGCATTCCTAAACTTAGACTTACTTAAAGCAAATATATCTATTATAATAGATGGGAAATAGTATACTAAATATACTAAACATTGTTTGATCACCTGAGTTTCTAACTATGGTCTAAATGACTTCAAATGCTGAAAAATGGAACCCACACTATCTCAAAACAAGGATAGTTTTAATGCACACATTTATTTTGAAGTAATTAATTTGGATTTGTCAGATTCTTTAATTGGTCATATCAAAGATGCAATCACCTATGTCTACTGATAAAAAAAAAAAAAAAAAAGATAATTCATCTTCCGACATTAGGCACGTAAGAAATCAATGCCACCAAAGCAAAATGACAAAATATGTTGTATTAAGTCTGGGACGTGGCATGTGAAGGTGTAGCGAGGTCTGAATGCCGTGTAGAGCTCTGAGCTCAAAATGTGTGATTTTCCTTTATATTGATTCATCAGTATATGATCTAGACTGCTTGAAAATAATCCTCTAATTGTGGGAACTGAGCAATGTCATAAGTTTTAGTGTCATAAAGACAAAACTTTGGGAATCAACTAATTTTCCTCTGTTGTGTGATATTACAGTGTCTGTAGATTGTGTGGTGTGTTATCTTTCCAGCAAAACAACATATTGTATATAGCCTTATTTAAGAGTTGAAGAGCTGAGAAAATAGAAGACATGTGCCGACAGTGGCATGTAGCCTGTTATAACTTCATATAAGATTTTGAGCCATTCCAATGACTGGTGTCTATCTGTCCTTGACTTCACAAACATTTGAGGATTTCCAGAACCTATGGGAAACCTGTTCCTGCATTTTTAATGCCATTGTATTTGTCTTGACAGGCATGCATCATTCACACCTCAGTGCTCTGCCATCCAACCATCCATTCTTCTGGTTTCTTGTTTTGTCAATTCTCAGCTGACTAAGTTTGGTTTTCTAAAACAAAGCAAATCCCAAGTGGATTTTGTTTTAATTGAATTTTTTTAATATCCAATACTAGTGCTGGGCAGCACAGTGGCTCAGTGGTCATCACTGTCATCTTACTGCCAAAGGATCCTGGGACTCTTTTATGAGTTTGCATGCTCTCTTCTCGACTGCATCAATTTCCTCTGGGTGCTCTACTTTAATCAAATTCTAAAAAACATGTTGTTAATGGAAGTTAAATACAAACTTCCTATTGCTATTTTGTTGTGTTTTAATGAGAGATGCATTAATGAGAGATGCATTCAACAAATCCAAACCTGGCTTATTAAGTGTTTGGATTTGTTTAATGCTGAAAAGCTTCGGCTGTTTGTTGGGTGAAGAAAACTTCTTGTTGTTTTCCTCCAAAAGATTTCTTGCAGAAAACTGAATGGATTCAGGCAAAAGACTCGAAGGAAGCCGGTTGGCGAAAGATCCGTTTATTCAGGCGAATGAACAAACAACATCAATACAGGCAATACAATACACATGTGTCGACGGTCCTCAAATAAAAATAGCAACTGGAGAGTTTTACGAAACAAAACTCTGTTCTCTTGAAGCAAAACTCTGAATTCTAAGAAATGGAAATAGTAGTTATATTTCCATTTGGGGGAGTGGTTTCTCAGTTTGAGTGTTACCTGTCAGAGTATGTCAGCGAGGTGTAACCAATAGGAGAAGGTCTGTAGGTGTGGTTAGGGAGGAATCTGTGAAGGTTTGAAGATGCGTGAAAGGACAAAGGATTTATATTCCACATAGCTGAGTACAGCCATGGAGCAGCAGGGGGTTGTCTGGAAGGAGGTTTGAAGTGTGAAAAGAGTAGAAAGGCTTTTAAAGTGTACATTCGTTAACACTCAATGCCGATGGATGTTCAGATCCTGGCAGACATCCTGGCACCAAAAGTATTGAGAACCACCAAAATCTAACAATGCCTTCCACTACCCTGCAAAGAGCGAAATGGGCAATCTGAATCCGTGAGTCACTTAAAAATGTGAAAAAGTATAAATTAGAAATAGATTATAAATAAATGTATAATCCATATAATTAGTACAGAGCCAGTAAAAATGTACAGTGAAAAATTGATTTTATGGACTCGATTATACAGAGAGGTATAAAATATTCTATTATCCTTTTTGTAAATAGAAGTGAAAAATCATGACGTTGCTAGCATAAGTGCATGAGGCCTGGTCAAATGTAACGTACGATACGAGTATGTCTGTTTAAGCTCATCTGCTCAAAGTAGCTCATGATGAAACTCATCAATGTTCATTGATGAGCTTTTTTTCTAAAAGCCCTGCCTACTTTAGCATTAAATTAACATCATTTCAATATTATATCACATTATAAGTCTGAAAGTAAAGTGACTCAAAGTCAAGTGACAAATACAACTACAACAAAACACATTCCCTGGAGATGTTGGACCAAATCCAAACCCTGAAACTAAGGTCCAATGCACTTTACAATACTTTTGCCAGGGTTCCCCAGACAACTCAAACAAGTTTTAGTTCAGGAACAAAAAGTTAGTGTCAGCATCTGCAGGATGTCTAGGAGCTCTGAATGACGCAGATGGTGATGCACTGGATTCTATGCACACTTAATGTACACAACTTAGACTGTATGTAAAAATGAACACTATTACCGAGGTCTGGGGAATGAAGCCGCTGTGGATCTAAAACCTGGATACAAAAAGCCTGCAAGTGTAATAGTAAAAAGAATTTTCTCTAAAACCAACATTTATCCCAGTCACTAGATTCAGGTTTCTGATGTCCATTTTATATATGGAATGATTGACAGCTAGTACAATTCAAGAGGTGCATGGTTGTAGGTGTAGGTGAACATGCAGTGGACAAGTTCTCAGTTAGGCCCAATCCCTTCTAGTGTTAGCGTGTTGGACTTAATGCCATCTAAGGATGACTTTGCATATTGCAACTAATCAAATATACCTTTAGCAGAAAAACCCAGTGGAACAACATGGAAAGTTGGAAGTCACTGCTACACTGGATTAGAAGTCATCCTAATCCAGTGTAGCAGTAAATGATCAAAAACACAATTTTTTTTATTGTATTCAATTTCTGTGGATAAATCTCATTGAAATGTACGCACTAGAGCTTTCATTCAACACTTCAAAGAAAGAATGGTAAGTTTATGGAGTGACAAAGAGAGTGTGTGCATCACCCGGACAGTTAGGTGTTAACGAATGTGTTTTTTACAGTCTCACTCAGATGGCCAACATGAATGAGTGGTCACCTCTAGAGCGGAACCTCTGCCACCTCATACCCAAGATGTGAAAAATAGTACCTACAGGGAGGTGTAGGAGGAGGAACAATTTGGTGGACTGACATCACATTCGGGGGGAAAAGAAATACTCCTACTCACTTCCTGTTATGGGAACTGGACATAAGGACCAAGTGGATCACTGCATGACTTTGACTACCTTCAAGAAGTAACAAGTGATTTGTTTATTTTAGAGTTCTTTTATATTAGAAGAGTGGGAGTTCTTGAGAAGTCATGTGGCAATTGTAAACAACATGAAATAATTCCAGTTCTAAGACAATACAAACTTTCTTACATTAATTTAACTCTGAGAATTTTGTTGACCTCACTGTAAAAAAGGAAAGCAATTTACTCAACTGTTTCTTGTTTATTTGTGATAATAAGGCATCAATTAAAAGTTCTTAAAAAAAATATGCGAATAAAAATCTGACAGTCCAAAGACATAAAAAAATAAAGTGATGCAAATAGAAAACAGAATAGGGAGTCAACATAACAACTCAGAATAAAGAAGCAGATGCATTCTGCCTTAGTATTGCCTTAGTAATTTTGCATACTGCTGGTGCTACAGACAAACAAACCCTCTGAACACACTCCCACCTCCAGCATCTCTTTCTCTGCAGGACTGCAACAATAATTTAATGTGATTCTATCCTGAGATGAGCAGAAGGGGAAACTTTTGGACTTGATAGAATTGCTAATGACAGTCAGCAAAGACAGAAAACAGACCGTGGCCACAGTGACAGCATGTTCATAACTTGATCAGCAGAGTGCACCAACTGTACAAACAGTGCCATATGACTGTGAAACACACAGCTGATGTCCTTTGTTCCTAACTACCAAGTCACATGGTAAGCACTTGTAAGAAACCTACAACACCCACACTATGTGCAAGCTAAAGATCTGGACATATTTACCACTTTAGCTTCATGTTACCAACACAAATATAGCCTGCACTAGACTCCACAGAGTTTAGTTGTATATCTGGCACTGAATCAGCTGCAGGGAAAAAAACTACATCCACTTAAAGAGTGATGAGCATAAATCATGTTTTACTTTTGTTGATACTCAATTTGCATTTTAGACTAAAACTCATCTGTGTACTACAAACACAATGACTCTTGTGTATGATCTTGCCTAAGAATTCTTAAACACAAAAGTGAATAAATCTCTTTTTTATTGCAGCAGGAAGAGCTCTGGAAGCTTATGTTGTGCAATCCAGTCATGCAACACATTCCAGTCCAAAAACAACACCATTTTGGTGTTCTCCGGAGTAAGATGAGAAAAATGTTACCAGAAAGTTAATGTCGGTTACTACAGGTGTGGAATAATACTTTGGCTCTTTCAATACAAGAAAAAAGGCCTTCAGGGGCATTGTAAGGGATAAATTCAGTCTGTAAGATTCTGCAATATTTTGCTTGATGGTTTCAAAGTGCGCAGTGAACTCTGACGGATTGAAACTGGCACGGTTCCTTTTTGCAGAACCTTTTTCTGCCACCATGGTGGTGTAAACAAAGTGAGTATGTGATCATCACATACTCACTGTGTTTACATTCACTTTGTTTACACCTCTATAGGCTCCAATCTCATCACTCTCCACACATTACACGGAGTGATGCTAACTGTCGGAGGCTACAGGTGGATGCTGGGGTGGTGATGGTGCTGAAGGACAGGCAGTGATGCTGGAATGAAGGCAGCACATGGAATGACAGGCATAAAGAGATGGATGGTAAGTGTTGCAGTTTAAATAGACCTCTAAATTGGATAGGTGTGTTTACTATGTACTATGGTGAGTGATGGGTGTCATGTGTGAGCTGTGCAGCTTGAGCTGACTGCCTGAACTAGCACGCGTGTTTTGCTATGTAACTGTAATGATATAACTCTAATCAATGAATTCATAGTTTTTAGTCTTTCTATATATTTTATGACATGTTAATACATCTCAGATTTTACTTTGGGAGGTACTTAAGCCTATAATATTCCTGCTGCATTTTTAAATGTTTTTATCCTGATTTAGGCCATTCATGCTGCTGTAAGCATCATACTGTCTTTTCCAATATCATCAGATCCATCATTCATTATTCTCTACTCAACCATCATCACCATCAATGTCTGGACTCCAAGAGGGGATTTACCCAGTTGCTGCTCAGGCCAGATGCCTTTAATCTCAATATTTCTCCAAAGACTCTTAAGACTTTATCTTCAAATTTAATTTCGATAATCTGCAAAAAAATAATTTTCTTTCATTCACTTGTCTCCTAATTGAACTTTTTCTTTCTTATTTCGTCATTTATGTGACAGACTGTAACCATTGGAATGCAAGGAGAATATTTTAGAAAAGCAGCCTCATAATAAACTGTAATCTTATCCGTATTTGTTTTAATGACATGTTGCAATGAGCCAGTTTACAGTCATTTCAGTGGAACTAAATTTAATGCCGAGAGGAGAGAAGAGCAGTCGTAAATTATTTCCAAGTACAAGTTCTGGTGACAAATGTAATGGCTGCCTGAATCATCTTCAGAGGCAAATTATTTTTGAGTGAAAGGAGCACTACTTTTTAATGCACCACATGAGTCATGGTGGGGTGGGGGTGGAGTGGGCGTGCACAGCATAGGAGTTTGACACCAAAGTAGAAGTACAAAGTAAATCTCAGTGTTATGCAGCACAACCACCATCTGCCCTTTGAGTAAGGACACAAAGCGTCCATCTTTTTTTCGTACCCATTTATCCACATTTCAATTTATTTCTTTTCTGTCTAAAGAAAGCAGAAATAGATAAAAGTCCTTTATCATTGTCTTACTGTCCAAGCTTGGATGAATTTTACTTTGTTTGACAAAAAAAAAAATCCACTGTCATCAACATAATATATTATATTAAGACAAAGTCACAGTTTACCTACAGCCAGCCAGCCTGTGTTTCAGGTGGCAGGTATAGACCAATTCAATCTGTCATGACATGATTTTCACTGACGAAGCAGATTTTTCCTTATGGGATGTTGCAGCATGAAAAGAAAATGGACTTGTAATAAGAGGGCTATTGGTTCAAATCCCAGGATGGGTAAAGGGCTGGGGTGCCCCTGAGCAAGGCTCCCAATCCCCACTGCTCATGTGCCTGGTTTGTGTGTGTTCATTACTGGTGTGTAATAAGAATGGGTTAAATGCAGAGGTCAAATTGGTGTGTGTGCAAAAAATAACAAATTCTATTACTTACAATACTCTTAATATTATCATTAGTTTATATGGAAACTAGGGATACACTGATTTATTGATTATACAACGCTATCTGCCAAAGTTCACCTTCTCATCGCCACAGTATATGAAAATCACATTTGATGGTACAGTCACTGATTTTTATCTGGGCTATGATACTGAAAATAAGTGAATAATACAATAAAATAAAATAAAATTTTTGTAATTAAATGGTAAGATAATCATTATTTCATACATTTTTATGCCTGAATTTGTTCAATTTTGTGTGATGAATTTGGTCATTTGGTGCAGAGGGACAGTGATTATATTGGACAAAGGATGTTGAAGATGGAGCTGCAGGGCAGAGAAGAAGACCACAGAAAAGGTTCACAGATGTTGTGACGGAGGACATGAGGTGAGTTAGTGTAACAGAAGAGAACACAAGAGATAGGACAAGATGGAGGCAAGTGATCTGTTGTGATGACCCCTAACGGGAAAGAGGGAGTATGACTAAATTCGTGATTAGTCATTGTTCTTAGTTAGTGTGATAGTGCCGAACGACTTTCCCTGCCACCAAGAAGCACCAGGAATAAACACAAACAAACAAGCGGCCATATTGTTAATGTATGATCACAAGTATGATCTGTTGATGATATATTTATTATCAAGTAAACATCAAATCATTGATAGGTTGACAATTATTTACTTATCTGTTGACAGTCAACTATCCTTTATTTGACTATTAGTAGGAGTAACTACACTAACTAAAGTGGACAGCAGTTGAGAACAGTAGATAATTTGGCTACATTAGGCTTGCCAAAATGTCTTACTATATGTCCACTTACTATGGACATATAGTAAGTGCAGTTTTCTTTATTCTAAGATTTAAGCTCTTTAAACAATCATTTGCATAAACAGCAGCATGCACTGAAGCCAATTTATTCAAAGAAGGCTTGAGTGTGTGTGGTGTAAATCCTACAGAGACAACATCTTTGTTAAATTACTGTCATGAATTTGTGGGCTGTGCTGAAAATGAAAAAAAAAAAAAACTTTGCTGATGAAGGTGACTTAGACAACTTCCGTCTCATTGATAATTTACTATCAAGTCTGAGTAATGTCTGATAGAAGACTGAAGTCAACAATGACAAGTTAGGCATTAAATCTAAAACAAGTGAGGATGTAGGTCACAAACCTGAGCATGTGAATCTTTTCATAGAAGTTCTGTAGCATCATTGACCTGCTCAGCAGAAGCAGAAGGAGGCTCAATGTCTGGATCAAGGACACTTTGACATGTGGCACATTTGAATCACTGAGCATGTGACTCCTGAGTGACCCATTGTACCACCTGACCTTGTTGCCTGTATAATTTGTAATAATTTAGTAAGGAGTGAGGAAGTGAGACCCCAGTGGCATTGTCAACCAATGACTTCACAAATCAAATTAATTTTTCTCAGTAACAGACGATGGAGAGGTCGTTCCACTACTCACAACTCAATTTTACAGCATTTCAAATTATAGATGCATTTTATAAAACTCAAAAATCAATATAGAAAACATGTTTCTTTAAATATATGTGGAATTCTAACAATATTAATAGTCCAGTGTGTGAGAAACAGTGAGCTGTACCAGTGAGACTGAAGACTGTAACAAATAGCACTCCTCCGCCCACCCCTCCCTTTTCCTACAGTGGCTTTTGCAAACCAGAAAGGATGCTGTTTTTCTTTGTTTGCATAGTAAGCTTCTTGTTGTCTGCTGCAGATCAGATTTCCTTTGGGCTACTACTAAAAATTTGAATATGAAGTTGAACGGCTGAGCGGCTGTAGAAACATGGTAGGACAAGAAGTACATTAAAAAAAGGCATAATCCAGGGTTAAATAGTCTTTATCTTAAAGTACTGTAAATATAAATGTATACAAGAAAACCTCCTAAATGTTATACACTGGACCTTTAAGAGACCCATGCACATCTATCTGTGGTTATAGCTACTTAACAGTCAGACACCAGTCTTTTCTAAAATTCAGCCTGTCATAGAATCAGGAATATAAAGGTCAGTTTCCTGCTCTGCTTAAAAGCCTCTTTTGTGATAAACTGTTTATTCATGGTCTCTGAGATAATTAGACTCCACTTTTCTCTCCCGACTGTGAAATCATATCACAGAAGGGGAAAAACACTGTCTGGTTCACTGTTGAGTGGAGAAATTTAATCATGAGTATTTCTGGCTTTGGTCAAGGTGAATTACAGAGCCACAGTGCTATGGTGCCTGCAGAAGGTTCTGCTGCTCAAGACAGAACATGCAAAATCCTGGTAATTTAACAAAACACACATTGTGGAAAAGAAAGATTTTTGTATACCTGAAAAACAGCACAATTGCAATAAAGGACATTTATGAACTACTAGATTACATTCAGATTGAGATTGTTTAAAGTAGGTCTTTTATGACTGATTTCTTTGTTTTTCAGGTGTTGTGTTACATGTTAGTCAGGGGTGTACCTAAAGTGCATAAGTCAAATCTAAAGTGTTAATTTCACACATGTAGAATATAAAGATGAAAATTAGCACTTTAAAACTGCGGTGTGTATCTTTTAATTACTGACCAATGTCTGATGACAATTGTCAAATGAATTCACACAATGCTAATTAAAGCCTATCAGCTCCACAGTATAGTGGTGTTTAACCTAAGTATCTGCACTGTGGCTTTTATGTTGCATTCAAATTAATATGGCGACAGATGCTTAAGAAAAGTTAGGAAGGATTGGCTCCCAAACAACCTGATGCTCAACTTCTACAGTAGAACCATCAAGATCATCCCTGACCAACTGTGATGTAAAGCACAGTGGTCGAGTGCAATGATCTGAATCAGCTTTTCTCACCCAGTGGATTGCTGGAATGGAAATGCTGTTTCTACCTGCCAACTGACGAGAAAAGCCATCTGCATAAACTGCTGCTACACACCCAGGCTACTCCCTGCCTGAGCTGCTGCCCCCTGAAAAGTGGTTCTGGACAATCAGAGTCGGCACCAACAAACTGAGGAACAGCTTCAATCCTGGAGCTGCGGTCTCCATTACACCTTTCCTTGGTCAAATAGCCTCCAGGAACATTCATTCACAATTTTACACAAAACTATGAGTGCATACAATCAATCTGCAACAACACACACAAGTAAAATCTCAAACTTTAATGTTCAAAACCTTGTAGCAAAGCACTTTTTAAACATGCAGTACATTATGTAGTATAATTTCTGTAATTTGCTAAATCCTGTGCTGTTTGTATTAACCAACCCATCTGTCCATCCACCGTCAACTGCTTATCCAAGATCAGGTCACAGATGATTGATTTTAATATTGTTTAATTTTACTGCAACTCTAAAAGCATTCAGATGTGCCACATTTGTGACCGAGACATGTTTTCTACAGGGACTGTTAAGTATATTGTGCTATTATCATAAAGTGTAATGCCCAACACACACAAACAGTTCATCATCTATGCATATTTTCATGTAGAATCTTTTTAGGTTTAGACAAAAACTTCTTAGTTAGTTCCTAGTAGTTTCTAGTCTGAACAAACGTAACAAAATGCATCTGCTGTGTGACTTTTCCACTTATCTGCATTCACATGAACATCTAAACACAAAACACCCCAAAAAATCAATTCTTGCTTCTATCTTACAATAGCCAACAGTCTCCCGGATTGATCACATACGCGTCAACTGGTTTTGTGAAAAAGTTGCAACGTGTTGTGCTGCACTCTGTATAAAAATCAATCATAATTTACTGAAGTCTCACTGCGAGTCATTGCTCAGAAAATAAAGTAAGATATTTCAGCTAAGAGGAAACTGAGCTGTTTGTTTACAGGTGAAGGAACAACTTTTTTATTTTGCAGATCATAGAAAAAAAATTATTTTCCAGCTCGTATAATTTCACTGGTGGACAAAAAGATTCAAAACAATGATCAAGAGCTTTACAATCATATAAGGTGATATTGGTAATAACCCTGCAGTCAGATAATTAAAGATTAAGTTTAAGTTGAAGTAAAAAGTACATTGTGATTTTAAATTTATGTATGGGCAGAAACATACAAACACTGGTGTGTTTAAAGAAAAAAAAGAACATATATAAACTCTTATTATATTTTATTATTGCAATAATTATTGTTAATGCCAAAAGATTGATAAACACCATTTGTTTATCTAAAAATATAAATTCTGGTGGTAGGGTCTGCCTCAGGCTTTTCTTTTAGCACAATTAACAGCAAATCAGTTCCCCTCAAGGCAAATGCATTATTTTTAAAAGCTCTCTGAGTTTGTCTTTCCTGTACGTTTACAACCAATATTTTCAATATTTTCGGTACAAGAAAGTTGCAAGCAACAAAGTGAAATGAATGAACTACGATGAGTATTTACAGTTCATCATTAATACTGGATTGGCTGGCTCTGTCTGTCTCACAAATTTGAGGGTGTAAGTCTTTTTTTCAGTATTTTTTTAGACATGGTTGGATTCATTGACTGCTCAGAAAACTACAGTATATTTCAACATTGTCTCGCTGGATGTGAATGTTGTTGTTTTTTTAAGCAGCCCTGAATCAACTTCAACTGTCCATCATTTCGCTCCTGTCAGTCTCTGCACAGTAGGTGAGCAGTTTGAGTAGTGAGCTGAAAGCTGCCTTATGTAAACAGAAAATCTCAAAAAAAATAGAATAGAAGCAATACACTTACAGGGGCTACATGCAAAATAAGTAAAACAGCATTAGTGTTTAAAACTAGTACTGTAATCCTCATTCACAAAATGGACAGAATTGGTTGAGAGGAAATAGGGAAACAAGGGGCTGCACTTACACCTGGTGTTACACTGTGTTCATGTACATATGCCTACACACACAAAACTGTCCTACTCTATTTTTTATTTTTATATAATATTTTAAACTTTTTGGTTAGTTTTTGCATGTCAGCAAAGGGCGAAGGCTGACATAGAAAGTGTTTCTGCTCCAAGCAGAGACATGAATGGAGAATTATCACAGTGACCTTAATGAACTGTATAACGTTATATCTGTTAGATATCCTCCAAAAAACAGAGTACGAGAGACAGAGAGACCTTGACCGAAGCTAAATTGCTTCCCCGGCTTCTACATCTGTCTCCAAATTTCTCTCTGATTCCACCCAC
Organism: Brachirus orientalis; assembly: GCA_016785285.1. Lineage (NCBI taxonomy): Eukaryota > Metazoa > Chordata > Actinopteri > Pleuronectiformes > Soleidae > Brachirus > Brachirus orientalis. The sequence goes on from JAFBJR010000172.1 coordinate 11,692,601, forward strand.
CAACTTTTCTCAAATGCATCTCCAATGCAGACCCTTGTTTTTCTTATTATCTAGTTGAGATGTTTTTGAGAGGGGTTTGGTGAAAGATTCTGTTCTATAAGATATAGCTTCAGGTCACTTGAGAACAGAAAGCACCTGTTTGCACTCATCTGGTAGGAGGGACAGACATCCTGCCATACCCCAATTTTAAGTTGGATTATACTGACTTTATACAAAGCTGTAAAACAAGCAGTGACACCAGTGGAAGGAACCATTTTACTCCATGTAAAGACTAAAATTTAAAGATTGCATCTAATTCTTTTATCCTTTGGCGACCAAACACAGTTCACAATAGATGTGAGATACTGAGCCAGTCTAGGGACTTTGATTTAACATTTCATTTTGACCCTCCTCCCTCACCATTTTACAGACTCTGAACAGCCGATTAATAGTGAGAGCAAACACAGCCTCTCGTGTACCTACAGCAGGTAAGTATTCTCTACACACAGCCCATATGGCAACTAATTACAGCTTGGCACTGTGCATTTCAGTCCGTCCAAATCAGAGCTAGAAATGGGTGCCTGTGAATCAATCTAAGGGGCGTCAGGTGTGAATAGAAGCATTACTGCCCTTTGTGGCAATATGATGAAGAGAACAATATCTCCAATATCCATGAGCAGCTGAGAATAGATGCCAAACTAGCCCTTCTCACCTCATTTTCAAGCAATAGGATATTTTCTAATATCAGAGTGTAAATTATATTGCTTATACTTAAATTAAACAAAGAGAATCTGCTCTCTGTTTCACATCACTCTAGTTGCTGTGTGTTATTTTTGGGGGGCTGTTTTGATACTCAACCACCTGAAGGTGTGTTAGGGAGGGTGCATATTACTGCCATGTTGACCATATGGACAGCTTATTAACACTGACAGAGCATCTTATTGAGAGTCCACAACCTGATGGGTATTCTGTTGAGCCCATGCCATACACACACACACGCGCACACACACAAACATAGAGGGCTTCACAAATGCAAGCACACAATTCTTGTCTTAGTGTACACCTCAAAAAAGACAGAAGCAAAGATTACATTTACAAAAACAACCAAACATAAACTGCACAGGCCATTGAACTAAATACCTAACCTTAACCAAACCCTTACTATTTAAACCCAATATTAAGCCCAATCAAGTCTTAAAATGCTAAAAGTGAGGACCAGCCAAAATGTCCTCACAAAGATAGGTAATGGTTCTCAAAAGGTCAGTGTTTGTGCCAGAAAAGGTCCCAAAGAGGTAACAAATACAAGCAAACACACACACTCACACAATCAAAAACTAAGACATTGGCAGCTGTCAAAGCCCTGTACTGACACCTGGTGGTAATAGATACATCAAATTTGTATTTGAGATAATCATTTTGCACACATTAATTACAATAAAGCCTTCAAAAGGAATTATTGGCAATTGCACTTCCTCCATAAATACCTATTTACATGTTAGACAGTCCAGAAAGAAAAGATACCAAAGAGAAGAAAAATGTAGGTAAGATATAGATAGATTAGATAGACAAGATAGATTAGATAGCATTTTGTGTGATAGGCATGAAAAATGATTCACTTAGTCTTCGATTTTACTGACTGTGTGAAAAGTTCTAAAAATGTGACTTAAGTTCTGACCAATGTACCAATGTAAGTTAAAGGGCAAAGCAAAACAAAGTACCTTTACTTGACAGTAAGTGTGAAAAGAGATTTGGATTTCGATTACTTTTTAATTGGAGCACTAGTTTACATGGAGCTGATCAAGCCCCAGATAAGATACATGCTTTATGACCATAAACTAAGTGAGATGGCAGGAAGGATGACACTATTTTGGCTTTTCATAGATAAAACTAAATCAAACACCCTAAACTGGTCACCATGTGGACCATATTTAAGACAGCGACTTAATGTCAAAGGTTATCTCCTATACAGAACACTAAGATAGGTTTGACCTTAAGTCAAAATGCAGCAGAGTATGCGTGTGCAGGTGTGTATGTGCATGTGTATGTGTCCGTCCAATTCAATGATCCTTGTACCTTTTTATTGCCCATCATAAAAAACAAACAGATCATTTTTGGTCAAGAATAAATCCACATGCATCCACTTCTTCCTGGTTTGTAGACCTTACATAAACTATAATGACTGGAACATTATCACACCTGAGGGGGGCTGAACCTGACCGTCATAGGAGGCTCTTTCATAAAGTGGTGATAACACACAGATAAATGATCCAAGAACAAAGTCACCGACAGATTGACAGCAACAATCAACTGTGATTCAAAGCCGAGAACTGAATATTTGAGATTTAATATTTACATTTCTACTGCTGATTTTTGATTTAACTTCTCTTCGCTACGGATTCAAAGTTTGCTGTCATCTAAGATTGAAGAAAATTTTGTGATTTTTTGACTTCAACAGAAGGTAGAGACACAACTGACACAGTGTGACACCAAAGAGAAAAGAAAAGAATTATTATTTGCGTTGCATTTATTATTCAAAATTAAATTTAGCCTAATTTTAGGTTACCGTTTGACACGACGTACAGGGGAAATTTTCAGGCTGAACCAGAGGAATAAAAAATGGAGGAAATGAAACGCAGAGGAGAGAAAAGAGGTGAAAGACACAGGTAAAAATAATTATCTTTACTCTCCATCAAAGCCATGTTATTTTGTTTATGCTTCATTTAATGCTAAATGAAAACAGAATGATGAGTTGAAATTAAATATTTGTAGATGGCACTGTCCACTGAACCCAGTCTCAACAATTCTTTCATGTGAGGTGACATGCTTTTCTCAAGGACTTTTATTATTCTTCTACTTTTATGTGCATGTATGTATATGTATATGTATATATATATATATATATATATATACATATACATATGTGTGTGTGTGTGTGTGTGTAATTATATATAATTTATTTTTATTTGATCTAATGCATTTCCTCGACATTATATTTTTTAAAGTTTTGGAAGTGTCTGATGCGGTGTTTTGACGTTTTGTGATTGATAAAGAATCTACCCATCTGTAACCCACAAAGCTACCATGACAAAGGTATTACACTGTTGAATCTCATTTTTGTATCTGACTGGTGGTAGACAGACACTTTATATTTGATACATACAGCTTTGAAGTAGGCTTCTGTTCCACCTAGCTTAATCATAACCTCAGCCAAGGCTATGTTTTCAGTCCTGTTTATCCCTTAGTCTATCTGTGATCAGCATGATAGATTTAAATAACATTTTGGCCTGAGGAAAACATGATGACATTTTGGTTGTGATCCAGACATGGATCTGAATTCAGGATTCTTATCAAAAAACAACCGTGAAGTTAAGATAAGGGAGTGTATTGATACTGTTGAACAATGAACGGCCTTGGCAGTGGTTTGCTCTCCAAGTGCTTTCTCTAGTTGCTTATGATTATCAGGATCAGGATGGGAATTACTCACTCATACGCTCATCTTCTACCACTTTTTATCCTCCACATGAAGGTCATGGGGGGGCACTGGTGCCAATCCCAGCTGACATAGGGCAAAAGGTAGGGGTGGACAGGTCGCCAGTCAATCATAGGGCCACACATAGAGACAAACAACCATTCACTCTCACATTCACACCTACAGGCAATTTAGAGTGTCCAATTGGCCTAATCCCCAAATCTGCATGTTTTTGGACTATGGGAGGAAGCTGGAGAACACAGAGAAAACCCACACACACACACACACACACTGGGAGAACATGCAAACTCCATGCAGTAAGGCATGTGACATTGATATAATTTAAAATTTGAGTTAACATAATATCCTGTGTGAGTGTGTGCTGCTGTACTTTTTTTTTTTTTAATTAACTGCATTAACTTGCTGCTATTCTTTATCTGATTAGAAGGAAAACAAAACAAAACAAGGATGACTTTATAGCTAATACTATATGGCAGGTAATATCTGCACAGCTAGAAAACAAATACATACACACATAATATTGTGTTTTGATATATGATCATAGAATTTGCACTACTTACAGTATTACAATATTAAAAAGATTTATCCACCATTTTAAAAGTTAAATGTAGCTGTCTAACATATTTCTTAACAGTCTAGTGAGTACATATTCCACCATGAAAAACTGGCAACTTAAGAACAGTTACATGCATCACTGAAGTAAACAGTCCATCATCGTTTGCACACACATTTATGTCACACCTCAAACAGCATTTGTCAGTGTGGTCCTGGTACTGTGAGCTAAACAACAGTATTTTGTATTCATATCCAAGAACATCTTATGGCTGCTGTAGCAAAGTCAAAGATCAAATATTGTTATCAATTCCAGGCAGAAAACCCAAACCCACACCCTGTAATTGTTCTGCACTTTAATCAGTCACATTAATCATGGCAGTGGGGCATGGCAGAAGCTGATGGACACTCCAACGTGTCATGGGTCTGGTTTACAGCACAGGGTCTACTCAGACATGCAGAGATGTTTGCAGTTTTCCTGGGATTTCTTAGGTCAGAATCCCTTGTCACGTGTCAATGTCCTTCATGCTAATGACCTTCATCTTCATCGTGGCAGTGACAAGTAATTTCACTATCATATCAGGGGTGGGACAAAATATTCATCCATCAATATACAGTCATTCTGACTCATGAGACATGATAACCAATACACTTCCAAAAAATATTAGTGATCACTATTTTTAACACAGCAGCACTTTCCACAGGAATGGAAGTGAATGAACATTAACTGGCTGAAAAAGTGAATAAAGTGGAAAGAGAGGCAGAACATGGTGGACAGTAGTAAAACAAAAATCCTGCCCTTGAAAAGAAGAAAACAAAAAGCGGCAAAAAAAGGTTTATACACACACACACACATTGCACTCACAGGTCTATGCAACTATTTCATATAGTATCAATATTATGGTGTTATTACCATGCACTTCAACAAAGATTGTCAAATAGAAAATTCTCAAAATCTCTGTATGGAAGCAGGTGATCCACAGTGGGGCCGCTAAAGGGAGAAGCTGAAAGAAGAATTTTAATTAAGAGGAGAAAAGAAAATAAACCTTAATCCCTAATGACAAATAAGAAATCTTTTTTAAACAATAGCAGCTGACTGGGTAGATGTGGGCAACACAGTGCACTGAAGAAAATGTGATAGTAGAGCACAAAATTAAATTCTAGAGAAACTGACTGGCTAGTTTAAGGACTTTTATTTTAACCTCCCAAATGTTACAATAAGTAAATAAATAGAAACGGATGGGTAACAGACAAAATGTAGCTTGTGGGACCATGACCACATTTAATCCACCACGGAATCCACAGAGGATGGACGTCTTTTACAACATAAGCCTTCCGACTTAGTTCCATACTTCAGTGAGGATGAGACCAGCTGAAAAAATTAAACAGGTGCGCACCAACAAATTGGACGGTTGGGTGTCAACTAAGAGTGGACTCTATGGAAGTCTATGGGAAATTGAGCCTCTGTCACCAAATAGGAGTCTGGTGGCCAGTGAAGCCAACCATATCAAACAAGTTTTATTTTCCCCCTTTAACAAAATCCTGGATTAATTGTATTAAACACTTTTATTTATTCACTTGGTCAATCTTCCTTGGATCACATACAGCAACTGTGATAATGGTTGTATGGCTATATCAATATGTGTGTTTCTATGGGTACATGTCAGGGATACATGGGATCCATTCCAGCTGAACCCAGTAGGAGCTGAGAAGGAAAAGAAGAGAAGATGTTTTCAAGTGGCCCAGCATGTGGTGGCTTTTATTGTGGGGCTGGCTGTGTTGACGAGTGCAGTCATCGCTAAGGTAGGATTATCAAATATCGGTCTATCCGACTGTATTTGTATTTATTTGCAGTGTTTAGATGTGATGGGAGAATCCTGACTTTGAAATTCCTGGCTCTGATTTTAGAAGCCTCAAGCACTTTTGTGTTGGATATGGATTTTGAAGCACACTTTGCAAACACACCAAAACTCCCTTTGATCATGTTTGATGAAAGTCAGGGTGTAGTCATTTCTCTCATAAGGTTCAATTAGTGTTAGACTTTTGTTTCAGGTGCACAAAATCCTTTTATATTATTCTGTTTCAGTTTTCTATGTCTCTGTGTAATTTCATGTATTATATATAACCTTTATATGTTGAATGAATTGCAATTTTATATTAAAGTGCTTTGCACTGATGATCACTCACTCACTGAATAGCACTTTATTTCAGTTCTGTCACATCTTGCTCCTTTGGATTTTCACTGCTGCTCTTCTCTTTTTTCTGTTAACAGTCTCATTGTGTCACGTGTGCTGCTGCTCACTTTCCAGTTCTTCCTATGTTCCTCCACACACTCTAAAACACACAAACAACTGTACTTTGCCCTTTATTTTTTAACGGGAAAAATAGTGGATGAAGTACATGCCAAGACTATAACAATGATCATAACAAGATGCTATTAAAATAGAAGTTCAAACTTTTCTATCTGTAACAGTAGTAGCATAAGAGATTGGTCACAAACAGATTCTTGTTCACTGCAATGATGTCAAACGATGACCTTTTTTTAATTAAAATTAATCGTAAAAATTCAATAGGTAATTGCGATCAATTACACATTTATATTTAAAACATTTTTTTAAGTCCATACAGTGACCAGTATATCTTGATCGAGAATCAAATGAATGCAAAGGAAGTTACTTTAGAGCTTAACGTTTAAATTATTTCTGCAAACTGAGGCATAACAACCAGCACCAGGACTGAAGTACCAAGAGATACCAAGCACTCAACACAGACACCATTATGTCTTTTAGCTTTAACTTTAAAAAACAAAAGAAAACGCTGTACAGCCCAGTTTTGTGACAGGTGTGAACTTGGTTGTTGATGTTAATAAAATAGAATTTAAACTGTCAAAACAACACAATGTCTACTTCAGAGATACAACGCCACAGTTAACAATTAATTGTGATTAATGTGTCATAGTAAAAAAAAATAAAAACAATTATATAGTACTTCACAAATAAAAAGTTAAACATTATAACAAAATAAAAACACAAATACTGTAATAGCAGTAACACTGACAATCCTTAGCATTTTATCATTAGAACTTAAATAGTTTACAAATACATATCTTATCTCTCTCCCCTCACCTAGATAAAAAGCAATATTACTCTTTTTTTATGATTTATGATGCTTGATGGTGTACTGTGCTTGACCCCTTTGTACCAGCTTCTCTCTTTGAGTCGTATTAGACCAGTTCTGTTCCTCTGTCTCCATCTTTACAGATGTTATCTTCATATTCTCCATTAAGTCTTTAACTCAGGGGTAAGTGTGCATGTGCCGCCCCCCTCCCTGCTTTGGTCTCTTTTCCTTCTTTTTTTAATCGTTCTGCTTCAACCATGTTGATGCTGAATAACTTTCTTATTGGCAGTCACAAAACAACTAATTCCCTACTCTATCTGTTTACACACATACACATAGTGTATAACAGAAGTTATATACTTTTGAAAAAGATTAACCTTAGATTTTGTTGTCAAGGTAAATGAGTTTGGCTTGTCCCTCAAACTTCCAGTATTAATCCTGTGTGTTGGTTACTCATTCACCCTTATATGCCAAATATTGCTTTATTCTGCAGGCCTTCAGTAAAAGAAAGCAGGTTGCCTTTATGGCTTTACTGGTAACGCTGGCTTGAGGACATGGCACACATTTACCGCCATCACTGTTGTAAAAGCCAGTTAAATCTGTGTCATTTCACTTCTCACAAGCTTTCAGATCCTTTAATCTCCAGTAGCAGTTTAAAGGAAGAAGCAGTTGGCTGTAAATCCTAATCTTTCAGTAAAGTGAGGTAATGCTAAACAAATATTTACCACAAATTACAGTGGGGCAAAGAAAAATGCACAGGCTTTGTATGGGTCTCTTCCCAATATCAGACAAAAGGAGAAAAAGAAAGGTGCAAACATTAAACATATGACCTGTACGTGAAAGACCAAACATTAACTTATGTTCTTGTGACATACTTTTATTTTTCTGTCCAATCAGGGATCTCTCTTGGTCTTGTCAACACTCTCCAGTCATACATCCATGCGCAGTCCAAAGGAAAAACAATTCTACATGCTGATGTTGGTTTTCTGCTTGGTTTGCCCCAACTTCCTGGTGTTCATAAAATCACTGTGGAGATGTGCATTCAAGAGCTTTGTACATCCCAACATGAAGACCATGTCATTTGTACGTTTTTCGTTATGAAGCAAATGCTCTTATGTAAAATACTTTGAATGTAACTATGTTGGAATAATGCCAAAACAGAGATTTTTTTTGAGAGTTTTGAGGTATAAATCTACTCATTGATGTTTTATGTATGGCAGCAAGTGCAAAGTGTGTCCTGTAAAAAACCTCAAAACATGTATTTTCACAGGTTGATTAATAAGTGTAATAAGTAATAGGAAATAGGAAAAAGAAAATAGGAAAAAGAAAAGTAGCCTTACTAATTTTAGGGCCAATGCTGGACAAAAATTGTAAAAACCTAATGCGGGGTAATTACATGGTTAGTTTTGGCCAGTTCATTTTTTTTGAAATTTTTTAATTCTATTTAATTAACATCAAAAACCAAGTTCACACATTTTTTAAAGTTGAAAGGCATAATCTTGTCTGTTTTTTTCTAGATCTGTGTTGTCGAGTGCCTGGTATCTCTTGGTACTTCAGTCCTAGTGCTGGTTGTTATGCCTCAGTTTGACGTGTTGACTAATCTTTTCATCAGTGGCGGAGTCTGCATTATGTCTTCCTTCCTGCAGATTGTCTACAGACTACAGAGAAAAACATGGAAAATTATATTCCCAATATGCTCCCTCATTTTCACCATTGCAGGTAATGCTTTAATTTGTTGTCTATTTTAGCCTGTTATGATATGCAACTAGAAACAAATATCAAGAACACAACAAAATCCATCTCCAACATAAATAAATTCTACATTTTATAGGTTAATATGGTGCTTGTCGGAGTTCAGACCCACTGTTTTGTTGGTTGAGTTCATAGACTTACAGTAACAACTCAATGACACAGCCACTTACTATCTAACCAGTTGACTAACTCCTAAACAGGTTACTGTCTCCTGATCCTCGACTACCATGTTCGTGTATCATTATACGTGGACAGACAAAGCGCTGACTGCTTTTTCTATGTCGGGATTGGAATTTTCTCTTCCCTCCTCATCTCCATTTGCTGGTGGGAAAACCCGTTACAAGCTACCAACCGCATACAGGTACAGGAAATTGTGTTTTATTGTACTGTCATCATGGCAACAATCCCAAAATCTTTATCAGGCGTGAAACTTGAATTTACCTTGCTCACACAAGAAATAATATGCTCATGCTCCCCAATGACTGTGCTTTTTTGACTGTCATATTTGAAATGCCCACGTGGCCACCCATGCCATGTGTTCTGTCATGTCTTCTGACAGAACAGATGACTGTAGTCATCCATTTTGGACCCAAATATGTTGAGTAGTGCACATAAAATAAAGAGGGCTTTTTGTCCCCCACTTCCTTCTTTCTCCTCACAGGATACACTGACAGAACTGGATGGTTTCAGGGACTTTGTGCTTGTTGTCAGCAGTATTCTGAGGACAATTGTGATCGGTAACTATAATCAATTAATATTCAAATCAGCACACACATTAAAAATCTATGGCTCTTTCAAACCATAGACTAAAACTTATGTTTCAAAAATTCACGATGGAGACAGCAGAATTGTTTATTTGTGTACTCTTAGAATAAGCTTGTTATATGTACTTAGACATAGGCCTTGCTTTACTGACAAGTGTCTAAAGGTGGCATTTGATACCCAGCATTTTTCATCTTATTTTAAGTCCATTAACTTATTTATTTTATGTGGAGCTCTTTTGAGTTTTGCATTTTTTGAATATTCTAAAAATACTAACATATATTCTAAAAATTGCAAGCAGTTTATTTCAAATGTGTTTGAAGCAAGGCAAGGCAAATTTGTATTTGATGTGCTTTACATAAAAACAAAATAACATTTAAAAAGGTCAGAAACATTAAAACTAACAATATGAACAAAACCTAGTTATAACATAAATAAAACAGTACAGAATAATAGAAAGAAAATAAAAAAAGACTGAAATGGAGTATGAAATATAATAGTGCAGCATAAACCAGTAATTAACTTTAAAATTAATAAAAGAATGTACAGTGCAGTAAAACACGGAAGTGCTTTAAAAGAGCCCAATCATAAGCATATGAGAAAAGAAAAGTTTTTAACTTGGATGTTAAAATATTCACATTTAATGCCAATTTCTATTTGTTATTTATAGTGGTGAAAGACTTAAAAACTTCAGTAATGTGTTCTGATCTTTTTGTTCTAGTTAAAACTTAATGCTCTTTTAGGGAGGCCTGTTAGAAGACCATTACAATAGTAGAGCCTACTGGAAATTAAAGCATGGGTAACTTTCTCCTGATCTGTTTGGCATATAAAACCTTTGACCCTGGATATATTTTTAAGCTGATAGAAGGCTGTATTGGTTATTGATTTGATGACGACTGCTGAAGGTCAGATAGTGATACCAATTTATTCTATTGCAGGAGCGGTGTACCTGGTATATCACTTTCTGATTCAAAAGTCTATCTGCTGGGAAAACTTTTATTTGCACAAAGATGACTGGCACTTACTGCAAATAGGACTGGGGCTGTTTTTCTTACAGGTAGGTATAAGGAAGTTAAAATAAGTGACTAAGTGAGAAATAGCTATGAAATGCACTTAATGTTAATAATATTCAGTAAGGATTTTTTGATAGGTGCTGAACATGGTTAAGTGAACATTTTAATTTGGAGAGCCTAAAGATACTTTAATAAATACATTCCCCTTCTCTCCTCCTGTCTTAGGCCTTCTGTTCAGCAGCCTGCCACTGGTTTGGAGTGGTGGCCTGTAAGATTCATGCAGTCAAAATGAGTTTTGCAATGCCAGTATGTTGCACAGGTCCTTCAGTGCTGCTGTTGGGGATGATACTTTTCATAACCCAAGCAGAAAAACTGGATGGAGCAAAGCATGGGAGCATCACGGGTATGTTATTTTGACCGAGATGTAGTCCTTTCCCCAAAAGGCAGCTGGACCAAAGTAAAGCTTTTGCACAAAATATACAATTTCACTGAATTGTATAAAAGATATTTTGCCTTTAACTGATGATTACAATAGATTGGACACATGTATAATGTGTGTATTTTGAGACATAACTGCAAAAAGCATGTCTACACAGAGAAACCATCCTAAAACATTTAGGTTTGTCTCTACTGCAGAGTTTTGTGAAAGCTTGGTCTTCCTGAGTCATAAGAACACAACACCGGTGGTCATACTGGAGATTTCCAAAAGTATCTGTCGTACTTCACTTAACAGGTAAAATTGTGTGCCTTTCTGCTAACTGTAGCTATTAAAGAAAAACTGTTATTTTCATTATCAATTCATCTGTTGATTATTTTTTTAAATTCGCCCTTAAATTTGTTTGTCCAGAATCCAAAATAACTTCATCATGAAGGAGAGTAAATCAAAAAATATCCACATTTGAGAGGCTGAAATCTAAGAATAGTTGCAGCCCTATAACATGCGCAAAGACTCAATGAACATATGGCTGAAACAATTACTTGGTTAATCAATTACTAAATGAATATAGGGCTGAAATAATTATTTGGTTAATCGATTACTAAATGAATATAGGGCTGAAACAATTAACTATTTTGATAATTAATTAATCAGTTTTAATGGGTTGTTCTCTGGTTTCTTTTGCTCCATATAACAAAGAAACCAATGTTTTTAACATTACATTTTATGGACCAAACTCAATTAACTGCAAAACATTGACAGATTAATTGATTATGAAAATAGCTGCTAGTTACAGCTATAATTGTACATGCATATTATTTTATCAAAATGTTTCTTAACTGTTTGACAGCTACTATTTGCAATGGCCTTTTGCAATGCTGGCACTGGAAGGAGTGTGTATGTGGCTAGGTTTCATTACCTGTACCTACTACGTATGGAAGATCAAGGTATCAGTAAAAAGAAAAAAAAAAAAAAAAAAAACTATCCATACACTAGTGTCAAAATATCTCACCTTAAAATGTAAATGTAAATGTGGTCAACCTTTGTTTCCACAATGAAGGGGAGACCCTATAATGTGGGCAAATAGTCACATTTCAAGTTGAGGGGTCATTCCTAGGACACCGTTCAACCACACACACCTTAACTATAATCTGTTAATGTCTTTAATTCAAATCTTAGCCCTAAACTTAACCAGTTCCCCAGAAATAAGAGGTAGCAAATATAAAAACACACACGCACTTTCTGTGTACACAAAACTTATTATAGTATAAGTTACACCAAAACTATAAAAAAATGATCTTTCTGAGACTGTACTATAGCAGTATTAGAGAATATAGCACATATGTCACACAAAACATGCAGTTTGATTCATTTTAAATGTTTTACCCTCTAGTAATTTCATTAAATCAGACCTAAATGCCTGTATTGTTTGCCCCGCCTTAGGTGCAGCGCATAGAGCGGACCTCTCAACTCTTTGTTCGCCGACTCTATGAATCTGCCTTCATCGACCTGTCATTGCTGCTCAACACCAAAATGAAGGTACCACGTGCACAGACCAACGAGAGGTAAAGAGAAAGTGAACAACGTGTAAATGTGTGAGATCATTGGAAAAATGGTACTTCAACAAGCCCAAGCTTCCACAACAAATCAAATTGAGCTTCCTAGACCGTAGAAAGTTACATGTTTACCACATGAAGCATTTCAAACCCATCTCTCCTCTCCTCTCCTCTGCTCTACAGCAACGATGAGATACAGAACTCTGTCATCTATCTGTGTGCTACCATGTGGCATGAGACATATGATGAAATGCTGGCAATTCTCACCTCCATGTTAAGGTTTGAGATACAAACACTGATACCAACCTTACATTCACAAAAGAGGCTCAATCCCTTGTTCTGTTGCTCTGTTAAGAGCAATTTTACTACAGCTTTACAACAACTGACATTCACTGATTTAACTTCTCCTTGTACTGCAGTGATGCACAAGAAAACGTCAGGGTCTGTTCTTACAACATGTGAGAGCCAGATGAACACAGTATTAGCCTTATTTTAAAGTGATACTTGAAGTTTGTTTTTTTAGAGTTACTGACCCATATGGTGCTTTTCCATTATACAGTTCTAGCACTACTCGGCTCAACTCTACTATTTTTATTTATTTTTTTTGCCTTTTCATTAGGGACAGTACCTGGTACCTGGTGTTTTTTTAGTACCTGCTAAGGTGACATTCCAATGATAAAGTACACCAAAAAAAAATGCTTTGCCCATCACTAGTTTGGGTTGCATACATAATGACGGCAGTTTCATGTAGCCATGCTATGATGACCCCACCCACATGCAGAGTCACCATTGTGAAGTAATGGAAAACGACGTGCCTGATACCAAACCGAGTAGCGTCAAGCCGAGTAGTGGCAGAACTGTATCAGTACTGCCTTCTCAGGGCCAAGATTCGGCCTGAGAAATGGATGCTTGCCCTCACTGAAAACATGGCTGCCAGCAGGGACATAAGAAAAACAGATTTTAGCCACTTCATGAAAGGCTCACCTAATAAAATATACACCTGCTTATGTCTCCGATATCTAAAGAATGTTTACTGCTTTGTCTCACCTTTAGACAGCCTTTTAGTCAACTGGAAACTGGAGTATGTTTTGCTTTGTCAACAGCACACTTTCCCTTACCAAAGTCCATGGAGAAAATCAGCAATTTTACATCACAGCACACCCAATTTGTTGATTCACTGCTACCTCCATCAATAAGTCCACCTCTGTTGTTTTGTTAAATCCTTGTTTAAATACTTTGTCTGGATTTACTTAAGTGCCACAAACTTCCCAAATGAGACAACAGTAGACCAGTAACACCTGAGTCCCCGGGAGCTGTAGGGAAGAGAGTGGTTTTCATATAGAACATAATTTTCTAGCCACAAAACGCTGACTCACAGCAAAATAAGGTGAAAAAAATTATTCTTAAAATATAGTAGGCTAGAGTAAGCCCGTCTTAGATGACTAAACCCCCCCACTGGAAGCCATGTTTTCAGTAAGAGTGAGCATCTGTGTCTCAGCCGGGTTCTCAGCGACAGCTGGTCACACATTGCAAAGTCGTTCATACAACAACACTTTGAAAAACCTGAACTAACCCATTAAGTTGCTCTTTAAAATGTCAATCATCAATTAAATGTGTCAGTTAAATTTAGATTTGTTTAGTAGAAGGGAAAATATTTAGGTTCTTAAATATTATAGTAATTTGTAATTTTCCCTGTTTAGTTCTTTGTACACCATCACTGACATCTTGTTAGAAAATGGAAAATTTTCACATGCTTCTGTAACATTGTGACTCTCTTTTATGGTTTCAGGTTGGACCGCTATCGTGGCGATCCAAAGGAGAAACATAATGACTGTTTTGATTTTGAGTGTCATATTTATGTAGACGATGCCTTCATGACTGAAAAGGACACAGAGAAAAGGCTGGTTAATTCTTATGTTGATGCCTTAATACATGTGGTCATAGAGGTTTATAGGTGAGATTTATTTATCTTTTTACTCACATATATATATATATATATATATATATATATATACACACAGTATATATATTTGTATCCATACAACTATATTTTGTAAACATCTATTTATACATTTAGGGTGTTTACCAACAAGGAGCCAGATGATGTGTCAATCATTGAGACTCCCTATGGTGGCAGGCTGATATTTGTTATGCCTGAAGGCAACATGCTTTATATTCACCTCAAGGACAAGAGTCTAATCAGGAACAAGAAAAGATGGTCACAGGTTTGGAGCATTAATGGTGTTTTTTGTGTCTTAATATTCAAGTATATGTATGCATAAATGTGGCATATACTATCAAAAACACTCACCACACACTTTATTAAACCGTCCTTATTCCCCATTCTTTGAACTTCAGCCGGTTGTCTTGACCATGTCCACATAATTATGTGTATTGAGTTGCTGCCATGTGGCTAGTGAGTGTATACGAACTATGATTCCGGGCAAAGTCTTTTAATACAATGTACAGTCATCTCTGAGGAACAGCAGTGTGTAAATGTTTCACACACAGGATTGTTCCATCAGAATATAACCACCAACCTCTCCAAAGTCCATCACTGTTATGTAAACACAAAATGAAATAATTAGCAGCTGTTCCTTATGACAGAAATAAATTTCTTCCCCATTTTTAATAAGTGATTAGTATGATATGTTAATATCTCAAAACATTCATTAAAAACTTAAATGGAGCAAAGTCTTTGACATTTATTCATTACCCCTGGGAGGGGTTATAATGTCAATTATGGATACAATTGAACATTATTATCTTTATCTGCAGGAATGTGCTATAAATGTGTAAAGAATAATATAGTTTTGATTTAATCATGTCCCTTTGATGATATACATACACACACACACATAAATTGCCTCTACTCAGGTTTCAGTAATGCATTACTTATAGCTTGTACACAACATTCTTAACAGCAGGTCTGCATATTATGTATTTCTGTGCATCACTTTCAGATAATGTATCTGTATTACCTACTTGGCTGGAAAGGCTACCTTGTCAAGAACCCTCAAAGGATCCCAGTAAGTTTTTTTTTTTTTTTTTAATTTCCTTCCATCTTTGTTGATTAACAGAATAATTTAAAAAATATTGACCTTTGTTGCTTTATTTTCCTGCCAGGACCAAAATAAACCATGTAGATCCAATATGATCTCTTTCGACGGCGAGAGCTTCCTGGTGCCTCAGTATGACAATGACAACAAAAGAAGATTCATCTCAGATGACAACACATATCTCCTGGCTCTTGATGGAGACACTGACTTCCATCCCAAAGCTGTGATTCTGCTTGTAGACAGGTCAGTGACAGACAAATCCACCAAACACGAGAAAGCACCGGGCAACCTCCACCAAGGCTGCTCAGTTTACCAGTGTCATTACACTGCTCTAACTCTCAGGGTTACAGTTGTTAAAAATATATATATCTCCCTATCCGACTCATCAAAATGTGATACTTTCTTCATTGGGTAGTAACCTGCATGCCCAGAAAATTTCATCCAAACCTGTCCCTAAACTTTTCAAATTATGCTGCTCACAGTCAGACAAACGCACCAAAAGCTCCATGGCAGTTGTAATAGTTGTATTAACATAGCACAGTTTGTCCTGACCTCACCATTTTCCAAGATTAATTGCTAACACAGCTGCTAGAAAGGAAATGCTACTCTTCCATAAGTTTGTCATTGAGACTGTTTTATTAATAATAAAAACTTATTCTGTTTTTTTAAACTGTAAACTTAAACTGTAAGAACTATTTTTATTTACAGGTTGAGGATGTATGAGAATGTAGGAGCAGCATGTGGTAGAATCCATCCTACTGGTATGGGTAAGAACAGCATTTTTTTTATTATTCTTCTATTGTATTTTTATTAGTTTATTGCACTACACCTCTTCACATGGAACCACCAGCAACACAGAAACCAAACAATTTAATGGTGAGATATCTGTGAGTATTTTAAATAAAGTCCATCTTATGCCAGGGTCAGACGTCACATTCTAAGCATGAGCCCAAACAGACATATAAAATTAACAAACATATTACCAGCATTCATGTACCCATGCAACCCATATCACAATCACTCACACAGGCAGAGAGAGACAGAAACAAAGAAAGGGAAAGTTCGAATCTAGGGTTGTGACAAAAAATATAATTTAAGAAATAAACAAATGTGTATTTTCACTGCAGGTCATTACGTCTACTTTCTCTTGACCTGTGTCCAATTTTTTCCCCACCCATTTTTCTCCATTACTGACCATCCCAGGTCCCATGGTGTGGTACCAGAAGTTTGAGTATGCAGTGGGCCACTGGCTGCAGAAGACTTCTGAGCATGTGTTTGGCTGTGTGCTGTGCAGTCCGGGTTGCTTTAGTCTGTTTAGAGGGTCAGCCTTGATGGATGACAATGTTTTAAAGAGATACACAACAACTGCAACAAGAGCTGCAGAATATGTGCAGTATGACCAAGGTTAGCACACAGATACATATGTCCAAGACAGGTTTTAAATTCTCTCATCTTTCTTCTTCAGCCATTCACATCCACATTATTGGTCTTAACTGTGTGTGCTTTTTCTAGGGGAGGATCGTTGGCTGTGTACCCTGTTACTGCAGCAAGGTTGGCGTGTTGAGTACAATGCTGCCTCAGATGCATACACCAACTCACCACAGGAGTTTAAAGAGTTTTACAACCAGCGAAGACGATGGGGACCTTCTACACTGGCTAATACACTGGACCTCCTGCACAGGTTAGTCCAAGTAGAATTTGTGGAATTTCTTTTGATGGCTAGCCACTTTTTTATACAATTCAATACAGTGAATTTAAAGCTGTGGTGTGCAACATTTAAATATAAATGAATGTTTGTGACATTCAAGTTATTGGAAAAGGAGTTCCATACAATACTGACTGAGCCCATTAGCTCCACAAGATCTTCCAAGCATACAGTGCTGTGCCAAAGTGTTATGCCACGATTAGATGTGTCATTTTAACAATGCTATAACAACCATGCAGTACAATTATTTCTCCATCACCTGCTCTAATTTCAAGAGTTTCAGAGGCATATCTATTTGTACAATACTCTTCCCAATCAGCTGTTCTAATGTGACCCTAACCCTACCTTTTTGTGATTGTGACTAAATGTGTAGTGGTCAAGAGACGGTGAAGAAAAACGCGTCCATCTCCAGGCTTTACATCTTCTACCAGGTGTTTGCAGTTAGTTCCTCAATACTTGGTCCAGCATCTGTGACTCTCATGATTGCAAGTATGTTCCAGTTTTAAATTCTCCACCAACTCTTTCTGAATTGTGATTAATAAAGAACGGACCAATGTTAACATTTTTTTAAAATCTTTAACACGTCATCTCCTGTTATCTGATTGCCCTAATCACTTTTTTTGGGTCGGTAAGGACTGTATACATGAGTACAATCACTGATCTTTCAAAGACTTAGTAAACAAGCATCTTGCATTACCTGCATTCACAACTCAATTCATCTGTTGAGTTGGAATCAGCTCCTCCCTATGGTGTTGTGCTGTCAGTTATACAATTACTACTTGTGTGACCTGTCGGGAAAACATTGTCACGCCATTTCATTTTCCAGTATATCTTAGCTTATCTTGAGTACATGGAAACATGTGAGTCGCTTCAGGAAAGCAACTCTTTCGGCCCCTTTGCACTGAGGTAACAACCATTTATGACACTACATGACACATATCCAACAGAGCTTTAATATAATCTTATAATACAATAATAAAAAGCAGTATTGTTGAGTGTGTGAGGGTTGTATAATGAGTTCCTGGTGAGTCATACACAAACACGGTATGTATCCAAAAAAAAAGAGAGACAGAAGAAATTAATCTTGTATAATCCACCCCCACAGCTCTCATATTTGGAAGACGTGACAAAGCAATAAGTTAGATTTGCCCACAGTACAAATAATTCCACTGACTTTCATTAAAATGATGTTTACCTGTGAATTACACTTACTGGTGTGATCTGACTCAATTCATGTTGTATTCCACTGGCTAGGTTTGCAAATGTGCAGCAGTCATATTGTACGATTTTGGTTCTCAGTTTCTTATGTTCAGAATTAATTTAATCACATAGAAGCCTAAGCTCAGCTGTTTAGTTTTAAATTTAATGACAAGAAATGCAGAGGCTTTGAGCAGCTTTAATCTCATTGAAATAGATGGCATCTTGACAGATTACAACCAAATTTCTTAATACCTGGTCACTTTATTAGTGACCAGGTATTAACTGTTTAACTGTTTGTTAATATAAATGTCTAGTCACCTGATAGCAACTCACTCAGTGCATTTAGGCATCTAAGACATGGTCAAGATAAGGTGGTTTTTGGTGGCCTTGAATGTGGCTCGGTTGTTGGTGTTAGACAGGCTGGTGTAAGTATTTCAGAAACTGCTGATCGAGGGATTTTCTACACACAAACACACACACACACACACACAACCATCTGTAGTCCTAGTAACTCAAATAACTACACATTACATCCATCTGTGAACACACCAAACCTGAAGCAAATGGGCTACAGCAGCAATTGTGCCACTCCTGCCACTGTGTATCTAATAAAGTGGTCAATGACTGTGGACATGCCTCAATCAAAATAGACTTTGTCAAAAGAATTTTTATCCTGCAGATCACTGTTTAATTTCTATCATCAATTTCCCTGCTGCCATCTTTTATCTGTTCTATTGTCCTGTCTCTCTTCCTGACAGGTGCCTTCCAGTTTGTCCTCAAATTGAAAGGTACACTTTCCATCATCATCGCAAGCATTCCTCCCGTGTTCTACATCATTGTCTGTTTCGTAGCTAAACCCAACAATCAAATAGCCATCGCTGCAATTATGAGTGTTCTGTATGCATTCCTCATGACTGCATCCTTGTTCTCCATTATCGGTAAGTGATATATACATACATACATACACTATAAAACTGTATATGCTGATCTATTTTTTCTTATTTTTGTAAAAATCCTTTAGTGAATTTGTTTCAAACTCTCAAATGTATGTAATGTAAACCATCTTCCCTTTTTTAGGTGACATGGTGCTTGAAGGCACCTTCCTGACTCCTACTGGTGTGTTTTTGGTCTCTATGACAATCATGTACTTGGTAACAGCTATACTACACCCAGAAGAGTTTGGTAGGATCATATTAAATACAGGAGAAATAATATTTCACATATCCACGTCATATTATGTTTGCCCCTGCTTTATGATTCTTCATGTCATATAAGTGTATGTTGTGTTGCTTTGTCTTACATCATGTTTACAGCTTTATGTTACTTACTTTCTTCCACAGGAGTGATCATCTATGGTTTGATGTATTTCATCTGTATCCCCAGTGGATATCTCCTACTGACCATCTACTCTTTGGTTAACATGCACGTTGTCACCTGGGGCACAAGGGAATCCAACAAGTAATGTCCTGATTATTTTAAAGAGTGATAAGTAGTGCTTTTGGCTGCAAACATCATTTGTTTTCAAATTATTATATTTTAAATTGAGAGGACATTAAAAAGCAGCAGCATGACTTAAGAATGCAATCAAAAACCTTAAAATTTCCTCTCAGTGGTCTGAGCAGTAACAATGATGATTGTGTTACTATAATTAATGCTGTATCAAGAGATTTTTAGGTTAATAAACTGATGGCATCCTATAATAATTTTACCTTGTAAAGTAGCTGTTACTTTGAAAAGAACAGGTTATTACTGTTGCTATTTTAAGTTTGGACTTCATTTTACTTTGTGTGATGCAATAAAAAAAGTGTTTATCCATCCATTAATTTACCAGTGCTTATGAAGATCATGTGGCAGTTGGAGCGGGTTGTGAACAAAGAAATGACCCCTTGACAAAGAAATGACCCCTTGACCCCTTGTGCAAACACAATTATAGGTTGTTAATTAAATTTCTGCCAATTAACCATCCTTAATGTCACACACTGGACCCTAAACCAGTTACATTACACCATCTACATCCCAAAACAATCACTGCTTATGTTAATGTTGACATGATTTTTGACCATCCCTCTTTCCTCGTGTCAGGGGAGGTGGAGAACAAAGAAAGAACCAAAATATCCTGTGTGACAGAAACTGTAAACTCTGCTGCTGGGACATGAAGATACAGGTACAAGTGATACCAACCAGGCACCATTTGGCTTTCAAGATGATTAATAAATGACTGGAAAATTTATTTTATCCTGCTGCCTTACAGATAACTCAGGACACTGAGAATCTGATGCTTCAACAGATCACAGGCCAGATAGCACAAACAAAGACTGCCATTCCAATACACAACCAGGAAAATACTCAAGAGCCAGCTGTGAAGCTGGAGCTTCAGACCTTTTCTGACACCAAAAAGGAAACTGCAGAAGAACTTGTGACAGACAAACTGAACAGGAAGACAGCAAGATACAATGACACAGATTCCATTGACAGGTACTGTTTTTCTGTCAATTTTTGACTGTATTTTACATTTTACTCTCACTAAATATTGTGGACAACCTGTCAAAAATCTGTCAAGACAATGAACTTGACATGATACAAGCAGAATGATTCTGTGACACAAAAGGAGCAGAATTATTTCTCACCATCTGTCAGAAGAGCTGCAGCTTCCTTTATTTATCAACCATCATTCATTTATTTATTTATTACCCTTCAAGTGATTGATCTTTGGGCCTTTTTCCAAAAGTTGCACTGTATTAAATTTCTTTGTTGCGTACAGTACACAGTGATCGTCAGCTGACACCAACCCGACAAGATTACGCACTACAGTTTCAAATTATCTCTGTCCTAATAGAAGCACAGAACACGATTTAATGTAATTGTGAAATACATATTACCTAAAATTCATGAAAATGTGTGTGTGTGTGTGTGTGTGTGTATGTGAGCAATGACAACAGCACCAATGAAAGGAGCATGTTGCTGAGTGAATCTGACGATGATGATGATGACGAGTCGTCTAGTGACCCACAGGAACTTCCAGTCAGTGGTGAGAGGCACATTAAATGTGTATAGATTATAAATTCTCTATTAGTTACTGCTTCAGTTTAATTGTGTGTCATGCAAGTGCACTATAATGATGTTTCTTTGTGTACCTGCAGACTGGGTTAGCCCTGTGAAAGAATTGTTTTTGAAGAAGCTGACTTTTGGGAACATAAAAAGAAATCTAGAAGAACATATACGGTAAATTGCAATATGTTTATGTTCAAAATGAAATGTGAATGTGGGGCATTATCACTAATGTAGGGCTGCAACAAACAATTGTTTTCATGAACTATTTATCTGTTGATAATTCTCTCGAATGAATGAACTGTTTGGTCCCTAAAAGTTTGAAAAAAGTTTGGTGTTTCCCAAACTTCAAAATGCTCTCAATGTTCTGTCTACAATTTTCCAGTATTAATGATTTATATGTAGTTATATGGGGCAAAGCAACCAGAAACTATTCAAATTTCAGAAGCTTAAAAACTTCTGAAATGTTCTAATAATGAAAAAATGGTCATTCAAATGATTTAGTAATCGATTAATCATTGCAGCCCTACTCTAATGTGTCTGTTTGTATTTATTTCTTATGTTACACATGAGTCTTTGCTATGCTGTTAATACAGCAGTGTCAGTAGTGCACTGCAACTGTATGCGTACCGCTTTAAACTATGTTCTTGTATTGTTCTCCTCAGATACACCCTCCCCAATGATAAATACGATGATGTGCGTGAGGAGTTGGTCACAAGTTTAACAGAGACTCTAAATATACAGCTCAATAGAGTGGGGCCTGAAGATATTCTGACAAAAAGTCAGCTGGCGGAGTTACAATATTCACTAACAGAGCAGGTGATAATCACAGATTTGATTAAAAAAAATGTTCTAAATGTGTGTTGCTCATAACAACAAAATATGATGAATGGGGCAGCGAGAGCTTAGTGTAACTCAAGCCGTATATAATTAATAAAGTCAATGTAGTTTACATGACAATATTTTTATTGCAGCAATAACACTGCCTTATTTCCAAAGCTTTTGATTTCTTAAAACCAAAATGAAACTGTACTGCATAAAAAAAGTGACTGTATCACAGATTAACTGACTGTCTCACAGGCTCGCCGAATCCTCAAGAACAATAAAATGAAGCAACTAGAGAAGAGAATAACAAGAGAAATTACGAAAACACTCACAGCCCCCCAGGTTGAAAAACTAGATAAGGTAAGATTCCACAAGGTTTGAAAGAGATTAGTAAAACAACTAGCTGGAATGAGTCTAGCAGAGAAACATCTTCAAATCAAATCAATTTTATTTAGAGAAAACTGTCACCTGACATGTTAGTTTAAGGCGTCTTGGCATCTTACTATGGGTAAATGTAATGTTGGCATTCTTAATTTTACTTGGGTTTAACAAGTCAATTAAGACAAGCTTATGACCAACATCAAGTATTATGTCTATCTCTAGTTTTTGAGATTAACATGTGACACTCTCAGTTACTGTCTTCCCTTTATTTCAAACCTAAACAATGTTTTCCCACTTGAATTCTTGTGTTTAGGGTGAGGAAGACTTTTGGAACAAATTAATCAAGCGCTACTTGAAGCCTATTGAGAACAACAAAGCACATGAACAGGAGGTCACCAGAGAACTGAAGTCACTGCGCAACAAGGTCAGATTTACTCTTTCTATACTCCGATTACTCTTCATCTGCTCTGTAACTGGGAGTCCACAAGCAATAATAACAATACAACATGTAAAATATTACTTTAAAACATGCAAAGGCTTAAAAAATAAATAAATAATGATAATAATAATAATAAAGCCATTCACCTAATTTTCTGTTTTTGGTGACATCCAAAACTAATGAAAGCACTAGGGCTGAGTGATATGAGAAAATCTTATCACAATATACTTTTTTTTTTATACCATTTAATCTATAGCTATCTATCTATCTATCTATCTATCTATAATCAAATCAATATTTCTGTCAAGCTTAAAAAGGTAAGGCTGGAGTTACGGCTTATAAATAATATCTCAACATTTTCTGGCTATATCCCAAAATACTGTTTGTGATGATTTGTAAAACATTCTTGTTAATATATCTATGTATTTGCAGTTAAGAAGAAGCTTTAAATTCTCCCTACTTTCTATAGGCTGTCTTTCTATATTTCATTTTCAACGTGCTGTGGATAGTAGCGACATTCTTCCTGCAGGCCATTGGAAGTGATGTCATCAGCATCAAGATCCCAAAACTCTACCCAAATGGAACTGAATCTGGGGAGTTCCTCAAGGTTGGAGCAGACAGATACAGTCCTAGATGCATGTGATAGTTAAGAGGATTCTGACACATGTTCATTGTCCAGTGCTGCTATAACTACTACTAGTTAACGTCAACAGTACTGTCATGCTGTGTGTTGACAGGTAGAGCCTCTCAGTTTGATGTTCCTGTTGTCCTTTGCCATTCTTCTTATTGTCCAGTTCCTGGCTATGTTGTATCACAGGTATGTGCACTCACGCATACATACACACGCACACAATGAATGTGTCACAAACCTAGTTAAATCCCATGACTTTAAGTTTTTACTTTTCTGAAGCATAAAATCAGACATGTAATTCACAGACACACTGTTTGAAAACTACAGTAAAACACCAGGTTTTTGATTCACTGTCAAGGGAACACTTGCTGTTGGTCAATATTTTTCCCACAACCTGAACAGATGGATTCTGATGAATACATGTTTATAGAGGATCATAATAGGACTGCAACTAATTATTTTCCTAATCGATTAATCTGCCAATTATTTTTTTGAATAATCAAGCACTTGTTTGGTCCATAATTTGCCAGAAAAACTTGAAACCTTGAAATTAGGATGTTCTCAAATGTTTTGTCTAGAAACCAAAATTATTCAGTTTTAATGATTTCCTTGTTTGGATCCATGTCGTGTCCACAGAAATGAGAAAATATACACATTTAAGAAGCTGAAAAATCAGAGGGCTTGTTTTGATTATTAAAAGAAAAAAAAAGAATCAATTATCAAAAATAGTTAGCAATTTATTAATCAATTAATCAAATAATCATTGCATCCCTAGATCATAATGATATTCCCTGTTATTAAAAAAAATATAACTGCTACACATCAGTTTCTTCTGTCCATATTTACTACTTACTGCTTCTCCATTTGCAGAATCTACACTCTGATCCATGTCGTGTCCTATCGCAGCAAAGAGAAAGACTACAAACGCAACAATGACGTAAGTAACAACACAGTTGCATGTATTGTATACACACATTAACCGGCAGATAACTCGCTTTGCTTTTAGGTAATTGAAAATATTAAGACACTATGTGGCATGGGACCTTCAGTATAAAAAAGTAAAATTGTAGATGAAGTGGTCAACAGAAAGTGTGAAAGATAACCTGGCAAAACTAAAAAGTCACTCAAACACAATGGGATTGACACAAAGCAGCCAACCACCACTGGCAAGAAATAAAATACGCTCTGTCAGGTTTCATGCACAATTGAACAATACATCTTGTATTATCAATAGAGTTTGCATAAAGTATCAGGAAAACAAGCAAGTCAAACATCATGTACCCAAATGTCAGTGTATATAGACTGAAATAAGAATGTTTTTGCATAGTTGCAACAAAAGTTCAAAGCTTTTGTTGCAACTATGCATAGGTTTTTAAGTGAGTGAAATGATATGGAATTATGAAAGCATGCCACAATGATTATATTATTATATTATTATGATGAAGGATTATCTCCTTATCATAATATAAACATTATTCATTTATCATAGTGGGGACATTGTACATAATAAAAGTTAACATGTAAAAACGTGCCGCAAGAAAAACAGGGTTTGTGAGCCGGTTGGAAGAACGGCTATTTCGCCTGTTGCATATTGTCCCTGTGTGGGTTTTGTCTGGGTTTTCCATTGCCTCCCAAAGTCCATGCACTGGTGACCTGTCCAGGATGTACACTGTCTTTTGCCCCCATGTAAGTTGAGATTGGGAACAAAGGTCTGTTTCTAAGTGAAAAAGCCATTCATAGACTTAGGTTTTGTTCAGTGATCAGCAGTGATTGCATGTCAGTTCCTTATACAACCACAACATTTAACTTGATCATAAAGACAGAAAGAGAAAGCCACCTATACCAGAAAACCCTACATAAAATGTATCTATACCACCTTCTGAATACTCCTTGCTGAATTTTAATGTTATTCATGTTTGTCATTATATTAATCATCCTCATGAAATCTTAAAACCTTTCCTTGACCACATGGTTTTTGGGGAAAATGATAAGGAAATAAGGCCGAGAGAATTTTGTGGTTATCTGCAAGATGAGCATTCATTTTCATAAATACATGACAAGATTGGCAGCGTGTTGCTTGTTAGCAATAAAACGTCAATGACTTCATACACTGCGGTACAATTATGTTTATAACGGTGGTAAACGAGTTAGCATCAGCAGTGGGGGGTGAGAAGGTGTGTTTGACTCACCTAATGACCGCTGTCCACCAGGTTCAGGTACCTCACAAAACCTCAGCGTCCATTTGCTTTCTATCCTTGTGTTTTAGACTTCTGAACAGCACGACCACGACTTATTCCCTGATATTTGCGGGTGTGAAAACACTGCCTCCAAACTTTTCACCTGCCGATGCTCTCCAGAGCCACCAGTCAACCTATTGCTACCTGTGTCTAGTTGGTTGAGCCCATAGTCAGGCTGATTAAATGGTGTGTTGTGATTTTCAATACTAAGGCAGACTGCGTAATAATGTTTTCCGCCACAGTTGATGTTTATTTTCATCGTATAGTTTAACATTTACTTTGTTATGCTTCACGTGTTTCTGTTTTAGGAATTAGTTTATTATGTTCTGTCTGTTTCAGTTTACCTACCTGTACCTCATTCAATGGTTTAGTCCAATAAGAGTGTGGCTACAAGGGATATAAAGGGACTCTTGAAAATTGATTGAGAGAAGAGACTGGTGCAGAATTTTTGACTTTCGTGGTACTTTTCTTAATTTTTTAACACCACAAACTTATTTTCGTGCACAAAACAATTTCTTTGACCCCTTCCCTTCAAGCAAACCCCTACAAGCCACACACATAAAATAGATAAATAAATAAAGAATAAAATCCCTTATTCATGTAATTTTACCACCCAAAATGTTACAGTACGTTACAGTTATACTAACTGCTTTGCACAGTTTACAGACAAACTGAGTTATGCAAAGTAGGGCTGCAGCCACTGATTACTTTCATAAGTGATTAATCTATTGATTATTTTATCAATCAATTGAGAACGTGTTTGGTCTTTAAAATGTTAGAAAAATCATAAACAATGTTGCTCACTCTTTTTCAAATCTGGAAATGATTATGCTCTTAAATGTCCAAGAATTATTCTGTTTTAATGATTTCTTTGTTAGGTGGAACATAGAAACCAGAAGATAATCACATTTAAGAAGCTGAAAAATCTAAGAGGTTGTTTTGATTATTTAAAAAACACTGACAACGATTAATCGAATAATAGTTGTGGTCCTAATGCAATGTAGCTTTAATAAAACATCAAATGAATTTAATTAAATAAATGATAATAAATAAGTAAGTAAATGAAATACCAAAGGATAATAAATGATAACAGGTCAATAACCTTAAAGCAGCGTTACAGAAAATAGTTCTTTGAATCAAAACAGTGCAATGATTTTTTAAATTTTTGGTATGGATCAAAGATTAACCAGTCGCAACGTCATCTATCAGAACCTGAACTCCTCTCTTCAGAGTACTGACTGGTTTAACTGTCCAATTAGAATTTAATGACATAATATTTTATTGTGATAAAAATGAAATGGATTGTAAAAAATATTTGTCTTGAACCTACTAATTTTAAAGTGCTAAGTTGCAATCACACTGTGATGTGTTACGGCTGGTATTGTGTTCTATAGACTATAAGTAGCCTTTCAAACGATTTTGACTGTGTGCTTGTTTTCTAAAAGGAGGAGGATGACGGCCTCATTATGGAGAACATTGTTATAACCAGTGATGACTTTTTCCACTGATGATGATCAACCTTAACAAGTGAAACCCAACAAAGGGGGAACGAACACCAACATCAGCTGGAGAAGCTAAATGGTTAATGTGTTTTATTTAAATAATTTTGCTTTTAAAGGCTGTATTTTATTATAGTACATCCTATCAGGTGAGAGGGTAAAATAAATTATCCATAAGTTTATAGAAAAACTTGTCTTGTCTTTTTTTTTCTTGCATGTGCATTTAACTGCATTGGTTTGTGAAGAATATTCAACAGGCTCAATGTAAAAAGAAACGTCCTCTATGTGAAGTCAGATTTTAGAAAATATGTACTTGAATGTTTAATATTGTAATATTATGCTTAGGATATTCTGTGTAATTACATGTAAAAAAAAAATACACTTTTCCTCTTGTTTAACTGCAAGGAGCTGGGATTACTGAAAAGATTACAAAAAATGTGTGGATTAACTCTTTGTGTAATAAAACAGTGGTATAACTGAATGTTGGTGTGACGGTATATTGAGCTTTTTTGGTTCCACTCATTCCTGCTCGCAAACCAGACTCACATAAGAGACGTAGGAATGAAAGATGCTCTGTTCTCCCTAGTACAAGTCTGACGCAACAAAATCATTTTGAAATTGTCACATCTGAAGCTGCTCTTAGCATTCTCATCTTTTTGAGTACAGTCCTGTCATTTGCAGTTAGCTTTCCCTCCCCATGTCATTTAATGACACTTATTGAGGGTGGGAGAGCATTTATTAAGCATCAGTTGTTGTTCCAAAGAGATGTGAGTGTATTAAACCTCAAAATGTTACACATGCCATTCCTATACCAACAGTCCAACCCAGAAATGACATTTCTTTACTAAACTGTTAGTGATCCGTTCACTTCCTTATGGCTTTTTCTTCTATCAGTGAAAGGTTCTACAAAATCAGTGCTTCTTAAATCTACTGCATACAAGAAAACTGCAAATGTATAAATGTTAATTTCACACATCTTTACAAAAAAACAAAGACAATCTGAGTTGACCTTTTAATGAATAAGTCATTTCATTCAAATGAATGGAACCAGTAAGACACAGATATTAAATAGAGGCAATTGCAAAGCAATCATCCAAAAATATTTTGGGGAGAGAGGTTTCAGCTGAGGGCAAGGCTGCACTTGCACTGTAAAAGGTTAAAACTTATTTGATCACTGCTTTCTGTGGGAGCAGAGCAGAGACACAGCGCCTCCCACAGCCTCTGCAGTAAAGTGCACCTTCATAATGCTACACACTGAGTTATCTGTTGTAGTTGGCCTTAAATCAGGATGGTGCGTCTAAGGTTACAAGCAAAAACTCAAGTGTGATTGCTGCCACTGTTCCCCAAACACCCATGATAAAAAAAAAAATGCAACAATCTCTAAAACTCAATGAATGACATGTTCAAAATGTAGATTCCTGTTGTCATATAATACCAGATTTGCATCTATAGGTGGATTAGCCAAAATATTAAAATTACTACCTCAGCAAAAATGGTTAAGAACAAGTCATTTCATTAGTTTTTTTTCTAATGTGTTGCATCAAAGAAACACATCAGGCATTACAAAATGGCTTCCAGTGGTACCTATGTTTATACATCGTCCATGGAAATTCAGATCTTAAACCATTTAGGATGTGGCTACTTGGAAATAAACCAATTTCAGATAGGATATTTGTTATATGTATTGAACCTTTAAATACTTCCTGTATGATCATAGAGATTTCCACCTGTTTCATATAAAGCCTCATCACTGTCAGCCAATAAAAATGACATCCCCAAAAGGGTGACACAGTCTTATCAGTCCACAGGTTGATGCTTCAGTAATCAAAAGCTTGGCTGAAGCTTCGTTTTTGTCCTCCTCTGTTGTTGCCATAGCCACGGCCGCCGCCACGCCCACCACCACCACCACCACCGTTCCGGAACCCGTTGCTGCGGCCACCGTTCCCACCAAAACTACGTCCCCTTCCACCTCTGAATCCTCCTGATCTGTCACCGCGGTTGCCACCACCAAAGCCTCTGTCACCGCGGTTACTGAGCTGCTTCTCCTCCAGCTCGGGGAGTTCTGTGGCTACAGTCAGTTCCCAACGACGACCGTCTGTCCAGTTCTCCTGTTGAAGGGTAGAATTGAGGGACACAGACGTCAACAACAACAAGGGGACGTTGTAAAAATACTTTTCATTTTACTTTGAGTTATTCAATCACGGATTTAATCCTGGAGGAAACAGACAGACCACATGTAATTTCAGAATTTTCACTGTTGTCCTCACCTGAATCTCTTTGACTTTGTCAGCTGGGACATCAAAACAAACTCCCTGTTGGAAACACAGGATGAAAAGGTGAGCATTTCAGAGTCAGTCTTTGATCCTGTTGTGCTCTCAGAAAAAGAGCCACAACAGGTACACTTCACCCCCAGAGAAAGGTCTCATTTCTTGCCGACAGATATTTTTCTGCAGAGGACATACTTTTTGTAAGACTAGAGGAGCTGAATTAAAAAAAACTGGTGGAAAATGAACAAGACATTTCACAGGACCTATTTAATTTACCAGTGGGTTTCAAATTTATTTTTCCATTTACCAACCCCCATAATTATCACGGCACTCTGGAGGGCTCATTTTTTTATTACTATCAACAACTTTCATTGGCTATGATTTGAACCAAATGGCTTGTGGCATACATCCCTATTCTCAATTTATGAACTGTGCACACAATTGGGAAAACTTAAACCTTAAAAACCTGTCGAGTTCAATTTACACAGCCTAGAAGCACATACAGAACTAAGAAGGTAATTAGTACATGGTGTAGCAGAGGGCAGTGTGAGTGACAATCCATTTTGAATGCCCTCATGGCCCATCAGAAAAATAGGAGAGGGAAGTTATATTGTTTTGCTGTGAAATAGAGGACACAAACAAACTAAACTATCCTCCTGAGCAGTCATGACACCAAAGCATCATAAAGGCAGTGGCGTATGGCTCTATTCCAGGATCTACACTGTAGATGGTAAAGTAACAAACAAATCTGTGAACTGACCTGTTTGTTTACCAGTTAGTGTTTGCATCAGAGTGTTAGAACTCACAGGAGAGTAATTATAAATAATGCATATCGGGAGACGAGGGATCAATTAACTTCAAAGAAATAGCATTAAAACAGAACATTCATTTAAACTTAATTTTTGGGTAAAAAAAAAAAAAAAAAAAGTGAAAGCCCTAATGCACACAATGAATGTTCATACAACATACTATATCAGCTGTGCGATAATACTTTTCTACTTCGGTATATACACTTCAACAGTACATGAACTATGTCCAAGTCTGTGTGTATTCATACTTTTTTGCCTTTGAGGAAGGTCATCCTGTGGATGTGGTTTTCAAACTCTTCACCAAGTTGCTCTTTGATTGTTCTCCAAGCGTAGCCCAGATTATGCATCTCCTGAGAACACACCAACTGTATCGTGGTGTAACCCTAGAAAAATAAACAGAAATTTAATAAGTTATGAGGAATTAGGGTTATAAATCACTTTAATAAAGCTCTGCAAACGAAAAGTTCATAACACAAGTAAATGTCAGGTGGGAACCTGCGTATCCAGGGGTGGCTGTGCTTTCTGGATAACCCTGTTGTTTGTTTGCCTTAACCCTGTGGGCAGCAGGGTGATACGGCTGCAGTGCTGTGATTAACACTGTATACAGCTCTACATAAGCAGACAGAAAGCTGCCTTTTATAGAAAACAAGCTGTGTTTTCTATAAAAGACTCCAAATAAAAGTCTAGGTTATCCTGCGGATAGTAAACTGATGCTTTTTTCTAACCCCTGTTGTCTGTGTTCTGTTTCCAAGCTATCTATTAGGCCTTAGTCCTGCTTTCTCTTGCTCTCTTCCGCTCTCTCTCTCTCTCTCTCTCAGGTCATCAGGACGTTAAAAGGCCTTGCAGCTTCGGACTCCTACCTCCGACCCTAAAGCCCCTCCCTTCTTTGATCAACAAGTCTTTGTTCTATCTCACGTCGTTTCCCCTTCCACTGGATGAACCTGCACCTGAAAACAACAAAGAGCCATGTCCCCTACACATCACCGTTAATACTTACATTGATAATATTACCAGCTAAGGTTACAGTTACTGCAAGCACCTGTCCCCCCATTAGCATCTATTACATACTCTGTCTCTTTCTACATTTTTCATTTCTCTGTTTCCATCGGTTGTAATTCTGACATTTTGGTTGTAATCTGCTGAACTTGTCTCTCTGTACATGTGGCATCTACTGCATGTCTGTCCGTCCTGGTAGAGTTCTCCCATTTTTTTGTCCTGTACAATGGTTTTCTGTGGAGTTTTTCCCTCACTTGATATGAGGGTCTAAGGATAGAGGGTGTCACTTGCTGTGCAGACTGTAAAGGCCTTCGAGGCAATTTGTGTTTTGTGATATATAAATAAAATTGACTTGACTTGTGTGTGAAGGTGAGAAGTGGTTGGTGTTATACAGTAGCAGTGTGTCCAGATTTAATTATGAAGTATTTGATACAGTACATATAATATATACTACATGCTAACATTTGATATGTTGCTGATGATGTGTTACAAATGTTGTCTTTGGGAAATGTGTGTATTACACTGTTCATTTCTTCAACTCTCTTTACTGCCCATTGACTACAAATGCACATTAGCATACAGCAAATTCTGGCTGTGTAAAGCTGTAAAGTTAACTTAAATAAGTTAAGTGAATAAGTTAAATATGTGCAAGTAAAACTTACAGCATCGGAGTTCAACAGTGACCTCTGCTCCAGACTCGTGGCTCCAGAAATATGAGCCAGCGCTGCAGCTAATGCATCAACTGCTCCTCTTTCTGCAATCAGCTTCTCAGCTGATGCTCTGAAGTATCCAATAGCTGTGACTGGAATAGAGTCCAGAAACCTGAATGCAAGAAAGGCAGACCATCTCAACAACTGAACACTTCACGATGAGCCACTGCTTCAAGTCCTCTCCATTTCCACAGTAACCCACCTGACTGCATCTTTGCTTGATGACTTGATGATGTCATTGGCAGTGGGAACGCCAACTCGTCTGAATGAGATTCCCTGGATGGACAAAAAAAAAAATTAAAATGTTGGTGTTTCACAGATGACACAAAAATATCTTTAAAAGTCACAGTGTTAGTAAAGAATATCCAAATGCCATTTCCTGGTCAATAAAATGTTAATGTTTAAAATGTGTACAAAAGTCGCACCACCAGCTTTGTTGGTTTTGCATCTGTCAAATTCTGTGATCATTGGAATTTGGATTAGAATGGTGTGACTGAAAGCTGATCTTATATATTAGCAAAACATCAATGAGTTTAACTGATACAACATGTGTATGTAATGCTCAAGCATGTCTATAATAAACCTTGCACAATAGACCTTTTTCACAGTACATATATATTTGTGGACATGAAATAGTACGACAACCACAGGTTTAACCAAAAACATTAATTAGGTTCCACTCCAGGTTTAAGACAACCAGGGTGATGCTGTTGTTCACCAAATGACACTTAAAACCTGTGGAAGCAGATTTTTCTTGAAGAATTGTTATTTTGGAGCTGCATAAGTTTCCCTCATTTTCTGGATGTGTTCAAAAAAACACTGAAAAAAGAAATTCTGTATTAGCTTTACAACGGTGCCACAACAAATCTCATGGTGGCCTGAGACATTTGCACAGTAATGTTATTTTTGTAGAACGGTGATTTATTCCTGCTAACTGTATCTTCTTGTAAATAAGTAAAGCTTTTTTTGTTGCATAACAACTCTTATGACTAAACTGGTCCCATTTCCCTCACTTCTTCTCTCTTTACCTAATTCAAAGATGACACATACCGCTTTGTTTTCTACATAGCGCAGCTGATCCTCTTCTTTCCTCTGGTAGAAACAGATGCAGACTCCAGTCCTGCCTGCTCGGCCCGTACGACCTGAACGATGGATATACGACTCCACATCCTGGCAACAACAAGAGGAAAATGTTATGGCTCCCAATTCATGCGGTACTGCTGAATAAGAAGTGTTCAATAGAGGTTTCATTTTCAATTCAACTCAATCAGATGCATGAAAGCGATACATTTAAAATGGATTACGTATGTGGAATCAGTGTCAAATAATATTCGTGCATCATGCAAGTTATAAACATTTGATTTATTTCACATGCCACACCTTGGGTGGAGAACACTGGACAACCAGGTCCACTTCAGGAATGTCCAGTCCACGGGCTGCAACGTTGGTGGCAACCAGAACCTCGAAAGACCCGTTCCTGAAGCCCTTCAGGGTTGTTTCTCTCTGTTTCTGAGGAATATCGCCATGGAGGGACTGTGCACTCTGAAAATACACAAACAAAATAAGGCAAGGAAGAGATTTTTCTAGCTTTTTTTGTAGCCACCGATATTCATTTCTGCTGGTATCACTCTGGGCCAATTGACAAAAACAATGTAACAAATCTGAAACCCAAAACATCTGTTCTTAACTATATTCACACTTACAAGCCCTCAACCCATAGACCATATGGTGAAACCTTGAGCTAATTGGATTCAGACAGGTTTCATGATAGGCAAACAGATAATGAGACAGAGGAAAGTTGTACATGGCTCTGTATTTCAGGTGCAGGATTCACAGTCTGGCGAGGTGGAAGCTTTTGAAGTGTCACATGATACACGGGAGAAACTATTTGGGGAAAGGTTTTTGCAATTTCACTCATTAAAAGGGAAAAAAATTAAAAGGGTTTTTTAATTAATGTGCACCATCTGTGTTTGAAAATGTTATTCATCTCTTTAAATGTAACCTTCTGAGCTAGTTGCAGTTGTGAATGCTGTTAAGTGCATGCATGTGTGTGTGTACCTGTTTGATAGATGCATTCAAGGCCAGCTCGTTGGCTTCTTTCTTTGTCTCACAGAACACAATAGTTCTGCCGTGGCTGCCACTGTAAACCTGGATCACGTCGCCCAACACGGCTGCACGCTGTGACCAGTGGCAGGCTATGGCCAGATGCTTCAGAATAAAGGACAGAGAGACAGAGAGACAGAGAGAGAGAGAGAGAGAGATAAACGAGGCAAGACGTGTTAATTTATCCTGCTGGCAGACTTTGACTTTTACTTCATCATAATTCCACTGGTGTTTATGATGATAAATATAGTTTTATTACAAATTAATGTGTGCTTTCCTGATAAAGATATATGTGAATTCATTTTCATTTATTTATTCACTCAGTCTCAATCACTTAAATTGTTCCAGCTTGCAGGCCTCTTTGCAGGCAAGAGAACGTTATGGTGCGTTCACACCAAAAAGATTTTGATCATTCACGGTGTCTGATGGCAGTGAAGCAAATTTTGCGTCTTCTGGCATTTTTGCATTGATTGTGTACAGTAAAAATATCAA
Organism: Brachirus orientalis; assembly: GCA_016785285.1. Classification (NCBI taxonomy): domain Eukaryota; kingdom Metazoa; phylum Chordata; class Actinopteri; order Pleuronectiformes; family Soleidae; genus Brachirus; species Brachirus orientalis. The sequence goes on from JAFBJR010000172.1 coordinate 11,727,659, forward strand.
AAATAAGCTTTGTGTTGGGTATAAACCTGAAGAACTAATTGGCTAACTAACACGACTTTAATCTTTTTTTACAAATCTTTCTCACACATGCATATAAGACAGGGACACCTACTTCCACAGTTGTTGCAGCTTTCTGTGTTTTCTTGCCAATCAGGTCGATGTGTTTGCATCCCGGTCTCATGTATTTTTTGGCCACATCATAAACCCAGGGAGGGCAGGTGGCTGAGAACAGCAGAGTCTGGGGATTTGTCTCACTATCTGAAATGGCATCATGCACAAAAAAAAAACATCAAACTTACACACACATCACTTGAATCAGTGCGACAAGCATATTCCTGAACTTCAGCGTGCGATCACAATTCCTCTACAGTTTTATGTTGCAAATCAAACAATATGTCTAAACTCACATTATATACCAAAAGCACATGCAGCATAACTGAAGAATCTGCACTAACAATTGTAAATCTTTAATTTCACACATTACCTTTCTTGTACGATAAAGCCAATATTTCTTCAACCTGTTCGGCAAATCCCATGTCCAACATTTGGTCCACTTCATCGAGAACGACGTGTTTGAGTTTGGTCAGGTCAAGTTTATTGTTCTGGATGTGATCTTTGATACGACCAGGGGTTCCAACCAAAATGTCAATACCATTACGAATAGCATCAACTAGACAGGGAGGAGTGGAGGGAGGGATTATTAAAATTGAGGTATATGCTGTTTAAAAAAGGAAAAACTGCAAAACAATCCAGTAGAAATTACACAGAATGTTATTTTTTTGCACTTTAACAACTAAAATTCAACCACTGAATATAGTAACAATTAATAAAAAGTAGTATTGTAAAGACTGTCAACTTATTCCCATGGTTCTAAAACTACTTCCATTGTGTTTTTGCACAGACTTACTCTGTGGGTTGTATGAAGTGCCGCCATAGAAACAGGTGATAGATAGTTTCTTTGAGATGTCTTTGAAGTCCTTAGCAACCTGGATCGCCAACTCTCTCGTTGGAGCCAACACAAGGACCTACAGAGAGACAAAAGGCTCAGTCTTACATAAACAGACTTTGTTCACTATCCAAAAATGTATTTATACATTTTGATTAGCAATTTAATGTGTTTAATATTTAATTTATATATTATGTATGAAGTAATAAGTACACTGAAGGGACTCAGTGGCCAAGGTATATGTTGTATGCGTGTGTAATTGTATTTGTTCATTCTGTAGGACCTCATTTCTGAGGAATTTCTTATGTTTAGGGCTTAGATTTGAATTATGATTAAGTTAGGGGATAAGGCTTTGTTTAGGCTACCCAGGTGAATGTAAACCAATGCAATGCCCTAAGAAAAATAGCTGTGCAAACCTCTGTGTGTGTGTGTATGTGTGTACCTTGGGAGCTCTGCCTCTGATCGGCTCCAATGAACCCTGGAGCTTCTCCACCAAGGGGATGGCAAACGAGAAAGTCTTTCCTGTTCCTGTTCGAGCTTGGCCGATCACATCTTCTCCATCGTATACATGATTAAAAGACTTCACCTGAATGTCAAACAGGTAAGAGACTCCCCGAGCTGAGACAGTCAGAGAGAAGGATGAGGGGAAGAAAGACAAACACCTGGTGGTTAATCTTTTATTTAGCGCAGCTCCACAGCCCAGTGCTAAACCCGAGACAAAACGAAAAAGCACCTAATAGTTCAATTTTGGTCAATAACAGAAATCAAAAAGTTTCAAATATATACATATATACGTATATATATATACGTATATATATATATAGAGAGAGAGAGTGGGGGAGAGAGAGAGAGAGAGTTGTTAAATTTGGATGTAAACCAAACAACCCTTTAAACTCAAGACAGTGTGATAAAACTGTTAAATTAATTAGATGTAAATATGATGTTTACCTTTAAGTTTATCAATGGTGACCTGAGAGATCCTGAAGTTGGAGAAGGCTCCTTCCTTCTGCTCTGGAGTCTCCTCCTACACACATTAAACAGTTTTTCATATGACTGAGTTCTTAACCTATAACTGGCTCGAAAGACTCATTTTCTACCAAAGAAATTTTAAAACAAACAACAAGCATAGTGCTTCATGTTGCTTGCTACTGAATAACACTCAAAGACCACAGGTGGGCAGCAATGAGAAATCCATGCTTCAAATAGAAAAACTATCAATCATATCTCTGCTTAATGGCAGTTATGGCATATTATTGTAAACAAAGAATGAATAGATAAATAAAAAAAAGACCTTAAAGTACGTATATAGACAAGATGCCTCTGCTCAATTTATTATTTTCATGTTGAGATATGTTTCGTGTTCAAAATATTTACCTATACGTGCAGGTCAAAAGCAAACAAGTATGGTGTAACCAAAATGTGACACCAACAAATGCTTGGTCACATTTTCCATTGTGTTCACCATTATTTCTCTAAATATAAAGTTAAGTCGCACTTTTAATGCGTTACTACTGAGCAGAGCTTTTATACACACATTAATACACTTTCACACAATCATGACTCGTACCGTTTCTTTCTCACTGTCACTGGCCGACTCTTCACTGGACTGTGCTGGTGTCTGGATGGACGTCTCCACAGGGGTGTTTGGCTTGGAATGTCCACTGGTTGCTGCCTCTGTTTTTGCCTGCTTTTGCTTCTTTTTCTTCTAAACCCAAAGAGTGGAGCATTTTTGAAGTGCATATTTATAGACGCAACATTAATTAGTTATTGACCATTTAACACCATTTGACTGCGTGTTTGGATTAAATACTGACCTCTGTGTCTCCATCACTGTTCTTTTTCTTCTTTTTCTGCTTTGGTGTTTCATTACCGTTACTGTTTCCATTCAAGTCTATGGCCTCATCTATGTGGCCGTTCACTTGGTCCACTGCCAGCTTGTCTTTTTTCTTCTTCTTTTTTGGTGCTGGAGGTTCACAGTCATTCTCCTCCTGCTCTACCTGGTCCTCCAACTGCATCTTCTTCTTCTTCAACTTCCTGCCCTCTTTGGTCTTTGGTCAGAAACAATAAAAGGCAAATAGGCTTTAGTTAAACCAGATACAGGAGTTAAAACAATACACAAAACTAATGTGTATTTTGTTTTAATCTTAGTGAAAGTTATATTTTGAATTATTATACTGAATGTGAGTGTCATGTAGAGTCGTTTTTAAGAAAATAATATTAATTATATTTAATAGGAGGTCTGGAATAAAGTATTCCAGTCCTCTACTAGAATTATCACCATTTTTATAATTGAATAACCACTTTAGGGCTGCAGTGAAATTTCATAATTGATTAATCTGTCGAATATTTTCTCAATTAATCAAGTACTTGTTTGGTCTGTAAAATGTCAGAAGATGTTGATTGATCTTTCTTTGTTAAACGAAAAAAAAAACACAAAAATATTCCCATTTAAGAAGCTGCAAAATCAGAAAGGCAATTAATCGATTATCAAAATAGTTGACAATTAATTTAGTAATCTAATAATAATCAATTAATTTAAAAATCACTGCAGCCCTAAACTACTTTGGGCATTGTTTTAATAAAAGGAAGTAACCTGTTAACATTTAACACTACTGTAATTTTAAGGCATGAGAAATGCCAATCCTTTTTTCAACAAACCCTGACATTTAGGGACACAAAAACTAATTACATAATTAAATAATCGAATGATAACACAAATTTTGGCTAGAGCCCTAATCTCAATAGTCAAAAATAAAACAGTAATAATTAAAGAAAGTCGTATAGTAATATAAAATGCGGTTCATACATACTTAAAAGAACACCTACCAACCAATTTACCTACAAAAATTACTATTTATTGTAATATCGAACATTTAAAAGTCGCATCGCCTCATAAATCGCCGATGTTGAAATTTGAGTTAATCCTGTCCTTGAACAAATACCGTAGAAATAACAACTATCAACAACAAGAGTAAAGATAATTCTTTTTATTATTATGACGTTAACACAGCTGACGAGTACAGCTGTAAAGTACGTCATCAAGTCGCGTCCACAGCAGCGCAGATAAATAAACGTTTACACGACATTTTGCACTGTGAGCTCGTGCATCCATGCTCTATACAGATCTATTCCGCTGCACGTGAATCAGACACGTGATCCAAAGCTAGCAAAAACTCGAGCCAACGTGTGTTAACATCACCAAAGCAATCATTATATCTTTCATAAATTTAACATATTGCTCAGTCGATTACTTGACGTCAACAAGTGTCAACGTGTTTTACTCCTAGTACGGACCCATTTTAGACTGGAGTGGTAATAGTTAACTGGCCGATTAGCCTAGGCTTGTAGTTAGCAAGTTAAAGCCACATGTTGTCAAACATGTCGAGGCACGGCGTCTCACGAGCTTCCCTGGTTCTTTTCGGTGTTTTCCAGGCTAAACGAGTCGGTCCTCTCACCTTTAGGGTTTGAGCCTCGGTCACAGTGTCATCATTCCCCTCCATAATTTGATCCTCGGTGTCAAAGATGATTTTTGACGGCATTTCTCTCCCTTGATGGAACCCTTCAGCGTAGACACGCAGGCTGACCCTCGGGCACGCGGGTGGAAAAGGAACGCGCAGCACGGCGCGTGGAAGCGTGTTCTCGGAGCAGACATAGAAATAGAAGCGTTAGACCGACACCATACGGAAAACCATACAAGAACAGCAAATTTGTATGTTAAAACTCTCTGAATTGTACTCCGAAGCCTAGGATTGGAGCCACGTGTTATTTTTTTTGGTAACATAAAGGCTAGAATTTATAGATTAAAGTCAGAATTCCGCCTTTTTTATTTTTCAGTTTTGTTTTTAAAAAAGTCATATGGCCCTAATCCTCTTCCGTATGCTTCATTGTAGACCTCAAAGACTTATATTGTTAACATACATTGTTTGCTGTTCTTGCAATGACTTCTGTGTGGTGTCCGTCTTTCAATAGGGCTTTAATCTAAGGTCAGCCTGTTATTTTTTATTTTGTTTCCAATTTTTTTTTTACATGTGGCCATAATCCTCTTCACAATCCTCTTTGTTTCGTTTGTGTGTGTTTACAGAACAATCACCTTTCTTTTATGTTGTTTGTTTAAAAAGGGGGTCACAGAAATATGAGTCAAAATTAATTCTAAACACGTAGATAGAATGAATTGAATTCTCATTTCTAATCTCATCTACTAAGATCTAGGCTGCCGCCTGCGCCGTTTCGTCGCGACACTGTCGTAAAGCGTCAGTCAGTGTTGTGGGTGGAAATTTGACCGTCGTCGTCGTCGTCCTTTGAGCTGAATCTTCAGTCGCCCTTCACCGCACCACTGTTCATTTCTTTCGGTTAAACTTCATAGAGCGTCGAAGATGGCAGGGGTTCTTGCTCGGAAAGCGCTCGACCACCTCAAGAGCAAAGAATTCCGGGATTATTTGACTAGGTTTGTATAAAACGCTGCCAGAATTTATGTACTATATTGTCACCGAATGACGCGTATGCTAATGTTCGATAGCCAACTTGGTGTTATGATTATAGGGTACGCAGCTCGGGGAATTGCACATAATTTAATAATATTCAATAATATTCAACAAACCCCGTTTCCCATTTGTCCGTGTAATTTGTTGTATTTGGGGTTTTATATTTTTTTCTTTTAGCTTGAAAGGACTGTCGTTTTCATTCCTCAGTAGAACTTGTTACTCAAGTTTAGGAGGCCCACTGACAATGTAAACTGTAGATAATGCACAGTTTACATTTACATGTAAATCGTTGGGACCTGTTCTTTGCAATGTAGAACTAGAACGAGAAATAAAGTAATTTCTTCATCAACACAGTGCAAACTTTGCTCAACGAGTCAGACGAACCCCCCCTCGCTGATGTTGATTTCATGTTTAAATTTAGATCTAATGTAATAATATTTTACCTTTTATCTGTTTTTATTTTTATTTTTTTTTGTTCATTTCTTTATGACTAAATTTCCACTCCCAATTTGGATCTGTTTAATCTGTTGCAAGTACAAACACCACCCTCTGGTTTTGTACACAATAACCCACATCTGATCAAAAAAAAAAACATAACATAACACACAGTATCTCTGCCTGTGTTTTGGCCATAAAAGCAGTTGACACTTGGTACAACTTAACTTCACAACCCTAGAAAACAAATATTTGGGATCGCTGAATGTTTTATTTGACCATGTTGCAGTGCACTAAAAAGAACTATGTCCATTACAGCAATATGGTTTTAATGAAAAGATATATTTTCTGCTATTCTAAGCAATAACATCCTTTACTATTAGCAATAAATAAATATTAATGTATTAATATTAACAGAATAGAGGCCGCATTGTTACTTTATTCCTCATAACCCAGTTAAGCAACAGAGCAAATAAACAGCACCTAAGTGTAGTAGTTCTCTTGTGATTTTGGACTTCCTGAAACAGACATTTGACCTGTTTTATGTGGCAGTATTGTCTTGTGTGTTCTTGATAATATCAATGCGATTCATCAATACTTTTTCTTTTCTACTTTCTGTGGCCCTGGAAAAACAAAATCAACAGCACGGTAAGCACATATTTTTGGTGTCTCTTCATGTGTCTCTCAGTATGTGTTTGTATTTACGGTCTGCTGTAATAATGTATCTGCCTGCCTTCATTCTTGTGCCGTGGTTAATTGTAATATATACATACCTATTAACCCGAGTTCATGTCGGGTAACAGGTTATATGTCCTTTTCATATCTCAGCTTTGATGTCAATCGTACTTTGACTTTAACCTCATGTTTTGTTGTTAATTGTAATACATCCTTACTTATTAACCTGAGTTCATATGTGATGCTTTTCTACCCAACACCAATGGGCTTAATCATTATATACACATTTGTCTGTACAGGTTTTATATGAAGTTAACATCCAGTAATATCACATGTTACTTTGTGTGTTTCTGCAGCATTTCTGGGGTCCTGTAGCAAACTGGGGTCTCCCTATAGCTGCCATCTCAGATATGAAAAAGAGCCCAGAGATTATCAGTGGCAGGATGACCTTTGGTAAGGCAAACAGACTCATATTCATCGAAACACAAATACTCTGCACTCAATTATGCACATCCTTGTCTAGTTCATTTTATTAGGGTTATAATTTTGTCCTTTACCTCGATGGAACTTAGAGGCTGTTCAATGAAATCAAAAGCTGTATTTATTATTGATATAACCTGACTGTGCTGTTAAATTTTCACAAAGATCTTGAGGGAACAAAAACTCACTAACAGAGGAGCTTCCCAATGACAGCTTATCCATTGGGCAATGTTGGAACTGGGCTACTTAAAAATAAATATTATTTCCTTTATGTTAATTCTTTTAGCATATTTGAAAAATGGTAAAAACTGTTCACAATTAATGATTGAGAATGTTTGGTTGCTTATGGTCTTTTCTTTCGCCCTCTTAGCTCTGTGCTGCTATTCACTGCTCTTCATGAGGTTTGCCTACAAGGTGCAGCCACGCAACTGGTTACTTTTTGCCTGTCATTTGACCAATGAGTCCGCACAGCTAATACAGGGAAGTCGCCTCATCAAATATAAGTAAGTCACATTCTCTCGTCTGTTATATTTTCACTGCAAACAGAGGGTGTTTATTTAATGAAGTAATTTTCTTAAACCCATTTTGTTGGTTATGGTGTCTGACTACACTTAGTTGTATTATTAAAATCACAGCTATCCTCTCAAGATTCACTTAAAGAAACATTACACACGTGACGGTTCCTTTCAATTTGTCATGAAGCTTTCAAAACAAGCACATTGTGTCACATTGTCGTTCTGTCTTACATGTTCTCTGTTATTTGTGGTAAAATGTCCAAATAAGCAGTTTTTTTAAAACACCATGTCTCTATACCAAGAGGTGGAATGCTGCCCTTGACAGGAAAGAAAAATTCTTTCCGCAGTTCAAAGCTCTTCAAAACAGTTCAGAGTTGCTGGGCCTATTTCTTGCAGTTTGATTCACAGATTCAATCATTAAGTCACACGTTTCTCACAGTGTTCCTGCTTACTCACCCAAACTCTCAAGCAACGACTTTTCCTCCACTAGTTTTATAAAATATACTTTTTGTTCCTTGTGAGCCAAAACTTAACCTGAGATCTTCAGGTCTTTTTTAGTTGTTCCTCCCACTTGTCTGGTTTGTAGGGTTTGGAACTCTCTCCCTCATTTATTTGTCCTACTGTTCTTCTGTTTTTATTGCTTTCAGTTTAATGGTTTTATGGTTGTATTGCTGCTTATTTGGCATTATTTTAAGGAAATCACATTGTTTTGACAAGTGCCATACAAATAAAGGTCAAACAAAGGTTGAAAAGGGATATGAATGAACAAGGCTCCTCTATTGCAAGGCAGTGACCCATACAAATGAATTTAAAGTTGTTTTTGTAAGGTTGCTTGGTGTTGCTTTAAATCTGCTCCCCATAGGTGCTGACTGTTAAGTGTTAGTCAAGGAAAACTTTTGTTTTCAGTTCAGTTTGAAAAGTAAAACATGGTGAACGTGAATTTAAAATTTTGAAAAATAGGACCCAGACTGCAAAGAATTTTAGACTTATCTTTTGGCAAAAAATGAGAGAGACGTTTGCATTCTAACCATTTCTTCATTATTTCAGCATGGAGAAGAAGATGGGATCTTAGTGACAACAAGAAGATGACAGAGAATATCCACTGCAAAATGGCACCATGCTGTTCAAACAGCCATCTAAACATAAAGTTTTAGTCACTTTTTATTGTACAGACAGATTTAAAGCAGATGCTTTCTTCAGTGATTTAAGGTCAACTGCTGTGATTTATTTTAATGATTGTAACATTCATTATCCCAGGCTTATAAAATGGACTTAAATTCATTAATCTTTACTGAAACACTTGACTTGACTTACCATGCACAAAGGTGTGCTTTATGGTTGTTTTTCCTTGGTGCAAGACATCCATTGAAAACAGTGTATGAGGAATCATGAATCAAGTTTTTTTTTTTCATTTTTCAAATCATAATGATGGATTTTGTTTAATGTGGTTACGTAAGTTATGTACCATGTGAATCTGTCATTATATGACTGAGAGAGATGAGCTACTTCTGTCAGTGCTAACTAAACACACTGTGTGATGTTAATTATATTATCCACATTAATTTATTGTCACTGTAAAACCTCAAATTTTTCCTCTCCTGTTTGACAATTTGATTCTTTGAGTTTGTCATAATTAAATGGCAATAAAAAAAATTGAACACAGTTCAGCGATTGAATGTGTGTTTCTTCATGTCCTTCAGCTTTGCAACAGTTCTTCACGCTTTACTGTTGTTTATATGAGGTCTTGTTCAGGGTCAGGTAACATTTTCAATGTTTCAACATGGTGATGTTTAAAGAGGTTGCTGCTCTTTGTTTACAGGTTGCCCTACACCTAAATGAACGTGAACCAAAGATGAAACATCTTTTCAACACAAACATCAAACTCACTTGACATTAATTATTTTTTTTTTTTTTCATAACTACACACCAGCTTCTAAACTATTATGTGTAAATTATGGAGAATTGGACACTAAAGCTTTTTTCACATGACAAACAACAGTAATGGGAGGATTTAGATGATTTGCTTAAGGTTCCATGTTACAGGAAGGGAAATTCTATTGCTTTTTTTATTATCATAAAGCAGGTCAACAGGTATATACAGTAAATACTGGTTGTATCTGCTGTGTCGCATGACGCCAAATTATTTTTATCTTGTGGCTGTAACTAAAAAAACAGGAAAATATTTAGGATGCTTGTGTTGTGGGTGACATTTTTGACTGCAATGGCCGTTTAACTCCAGCAGGTGGCACTAATGCAGTTAAAACAACCCCGTTACAGCTGCACGAAAAAGAAGGCAGACCAACATGGCGTCGATCAACAGTGATGAGTGGAGAGCGATCTGCGACAAATTCACCAACGCCCAAAACCTCACGGAGGTAGAGTCACGAAATGACCCAGAAAACGAGCCGTTCCGCTCCAAATACAAGGCCAGAGAGCTCCTCAGAGAGATATACTCATCGCTCAAGTGTTTTGAAGCCGGCGAAGGTGAGGAGGACATCAGGGATGAGAGCACCGACCAGCGGCCGTCGGAGGAGCCGGTGGACGGGCAGAGAGTGGACGAGGGCGCCCAGGGCTTCAGCGGCGACTCGGCAGCCGGGCTGCGGGCCGCTAAACTCGGGGCAGTTGAGTACTATTTGGGCGTCAACCATGTCGACACAGAGGAGCTGTCTGCCGGACAGGAGCATCTGATGAACTGCATGAAGCTGCTGGAGAGATGCAGCGTCTCCTCCGACAATGTGTCGCTGTTTATCCATGTCAGGGTAACGTTCACCTGGATTGAATAACAATAATGCTTTGAAACGAAAACGAACTGTATGTTAGCCTTACATTAATAGTGATTGTTTATCAACAGCTATATCAATTTTTATGGTCAGCTGTTGATAAGATCTATCTATCTATCTATCTATCTATCTATCTATCTATCTATCTATCTATCTATCTATCTATCTCTTCCAGTAACTATTTACATTTGAGGGCCACTTTATTAGGTACACCTTGCTACCAAATTCCCTTCCAAATTATCACTATGCAAGATTCTGGAATTTTTTCCTTGACTTTTGACTTGATCATCACACAGTTGTTGCAGATTTGTCGGCTGGGCCACAGTGATGCGAATCTCCAGTCCCACCACATCCCTGTGATGCTCAATTTAGAGCTGGTGACTGTGAATGTCGTTTGAGTACAGTGAGCTCATTATCATCTTCAAGAAACCAGTTTAAGATTATTTGGTCTTTGTGACATGGCTTATGATCCAGCTTGAGGTAGCCATCAGAAAATGATAAATGCTCTGTATATGTACACCTACTTTGTCACTGCCATATGATTGGCCGATTAAATAATTGTGTTAATAAGCAGCTGACGCTGTGCTCTTAATGAAGTTGCCTCTGAGTGTAATAGTAATCTATCCATCAGTCACAGTAAAGCATATTCTATGCATGTTGGTAAATTAAAAGAAATATAATAATAAAAGGGAGTATGCCACTTTCCATATCCAGATCTGTTGTTGGAGGTCAGAGGATCAGCTGATATTGATCACTTATAATGACTGTCTTTGTTATCAGAACCAGTTGGGCATCTTGTGGGCATCCCGGGACGAGACAGAGACAGCTCAGGGTTTCCTAGAAACAGCAGAAGCCATTTACCAACGTTATATGAAGGAGGTAAAGTTAATTTCCTGACAGATTACACAGTCACTTATCATCATTGATTTGCCATTGCATTAACAGATGTAGCGTCAAATCATTGACATGTCTGTTGACTGTAGGTTTTTGGTGAGAAAATGTGTATATTGCACTACTTAAAGATGAAAGCAAGCCTACATGTCCACTGTATTGTTTGTTGTGAACATTTTGCATCCTAGCACCAGTATTCAGAAGACAAATTGTCAGTGACCACAGGCCAACAATACTCAAGGACTGAGGAGCCAACATGACTGCATCAGAAATGTGGACTGACCACATCCTCTTTATCATCATCTTAAACTGCAGTGTTAAGTTTTGTTTTCTGTTTTTTTCAGGATGGTACTCCTCCCACTGATATGACAGAATACTTTACTACTGAGGAGAACCTGCTGACACATCAGGAAAGGAACAAAAGGTATCCTGTAATCTCTATTATCCACATACAGACATGCATACATTCATATGTATATAGATATTTTCGTTCTTGTCACTATATTATGTTTATGTCTTTATGTTACCTTTCCTTCTCTGATTTCCTTCCATCGTTTGTTTTGTACTTGCCAGGTTTGAATTGGCTTACACTCATACCATGTACTACCTTGCTCAAATCTACAAAAACCTTGGTAAGTCTGATCTGGTTTAGGTCATATTTACAGTATATATATATATATATGTAATGTAAAATGCACCTTCTATTATAAAACTGATATGACATATTTAAACATTTATTATATACTTTTTAATCCAATTAAATTCAGGTTGCTATACTAATAAAATGCTTATTTAGGGTTGTGATAAATATTTTTTTATTTCAACTTTAAGGTCAAAACGAGCGTGCTGCCACCTATTGCCACAGTACCCTGCAGAGACAGTTACAATTGAATCAGTTCAGTCCAATGGAGTGGGCACTAAATGCTGCTACACTATCACAGTATTATATCACAAAGGTAGGCCTAAGACTAATTCATATATAGTAAAAACAATTAAAATTTCATAAATATGAAAGTTGTTTTCCTTGCATGCTACATAGTTTTACCAAAGTTGAAAAACAAACCAGTTTTCCTTGTGTTTCAGTTTCAGATCTTAGTCAGTTGTGATTGTGATAACCATAATCAATGAGGTCTCTCCTTTTATCAAAGGGCCAATTCATGTTAGGAAGACATTGCCTGTCAGCAGCTACCGTCATATCAGGTTTGGCAGGAGAGGTTCCCTCTGAAGCTGCAGCACAGGAAAGTAAGTAACTATCCAAATCTTATCAATAGAGCTGCAGCCACATCAAAATAGTTGGACTGTGACCTGTGGCCACTACAATGTCAAGTCAACGTCTGCTATGCTTCAGCTGACTCCTTTAATCCCCTTGGCTGCTAACTGAGAGAAACAACATAACTAAATCGTCTCCATTTATTAACATTTTATCTGTGGACTGCTGAATATCTAATATCTTCAATTAGGGTGAGAATTGCAGGCAAATTCATGATCCATGATCTACAGGAATGATAATGTCACACTACAGCAACTCCACAGTAATGATTATAAATTGGAAAATAATCATGTAATGATACATCACAATATCTAGTGACAGAAAAATATGTATAATTATGTGTGTGATAAGGAGTCGTGATGCTGATGTCTGTGAGGAAATCTATTTAGAGCACTGTAGGGTTTTTTTTTTAAAAAAAAAGATACAAACATCAGTATTTGTTATTTTAAAAGTAGGTCTAACTCACACACCCCAACCTTGTTTCCATATGTATTGATTTCTTTCTGACTTGTATAAGCTTTTAGTTTACATAGTAACCTACACTGTGCATGTTTGAATATAGGGCTGCAACTAATGATTATTTTCATAATTAATTAATCTGTCAATTATTCTCAATTAATCCATTATTTGTTTGTTCAATAATATGTCAGTAAAATGTTCATTGATGTTTCACAAACCTGACGAATGTTGATGTAATGATTTCTTTATATTTATGGAGCAAAAAAGAAAATATTCAAATTTCAGAAGCTGAAAAACGAGAGAGCTGTTTTAATTATACAAAAAACCTCTCTGATTAAACAAGTCAAAATAGTTGGTGATGAATTTTATAATCAATCAATAATTGACTAATCGATTAATTGTGGCAGCCCTTCTTGTATGATGCATTAATTATGGACAAAAACAATACAGGGATACATGTGTTTTTAGTTCAAATATTTGTGTTTGCTCATGAAGGCAATGATCTGGCCATATGTTAAAGCAAAATTAAACTCCCCGTAAATGGAGATGATTTAAAAGCGCTTATTTGCGTTTTCCGGCCACTGTTTACACGTTGCAATATTCCCTCCTACTCTCTCCTGGCTCACCTCAATGTCTTTTACTTTTCAGGTGAGGCAGAGAGTGAGCACAGGGAAAAGCTCAGACAACAGAGAGCAGAGATTGCAAGATGCTGGATCAAATACTGTCTCAACCTCCTGCAGGATGCAAAGAAAGCACTCGAGGTACTGCATGATAGAAGCTGTGTGTGCACATGTGAATGCCTGCGGTGTTTTGTTTTTATCAAAAGACACATGATTTGGACATGAGTCTTATGAACAGTGATAACCACTGTGACTGAACCAAAAGCGATTCACCCACAAAAACCTCAAAATAAAAAAAATAAAAAAAACACGAAAAATATTTGCACCTTAAAAAAAAAAACAAAGATCATCACTTATACAAACCTTGTTGTGCATGTGTATCCATTGAGATCATCTGTATATCTGCAGCTACTTTAGTGTATGTGAGCTTGAAAAAACTTAACTGGTGTGTGAGTTGTATGATAAAATGTGCGTGGACCTCTGTTTTTAACTAGGACAACATCGGGGAGCTTGATACTGATCGTCAAGAAGAGCTGAAGAGAGCTAGAAGACATGAGGAGGAGGAGGAAGAGAAGGACAGGAAGAACGCTCTACTGTTTGGCTCTGAGGACACCTTTGACTCCATCGCTAGTGTGGAAGAAAAGGTCTGCTCACTGTGTATGATAGTAGTCATCATATTGCAATTGTTTTGACAGATTTTGTCATCGCATTATGATTCATAATTTGAACAACAAATCATGACTTTACTGTAATTTATAGGAAAAAAACCTTTAAATCGTGATCATTTGCAATTTTTGTGTGTTCGTCAACAAAAAAAAGGATTTTCCCTCATCTTAAGAGTATGACTTTTTGGTCACTGCAGAATGTCAAAATGCTTTTGGAATACATTTTATTTTAACCAATTTAGATTGCTGTGATTTGGGTGTGGCACTACCATTTTGTTGCACCCCTATTGTTAAGGAATAAGTTACATGCCTGTTTTATATTAAACAGTTCTATACCAGAAGTAGATTTTTTTTTTTTTACTGATAATACACTGTAACCTAAATGTCATGTCTATGGTCAATGCAATAGTGTCAGTTCATAGACCATAAGCACAGTGAACTGAGTGCAGATCTAGCAGTAAATGAAGAATTAAGATTACTGTGTCACTAGATGGCACCATTGTGTAAATAAATACAGCCCCAAGTGATCTTAAAATGGTTGCTTTGTTTTTAGGTGCAGTGTTTGTTTCCATTGGACTTCACTGAGGCCAGAGCTGTGTTTCTCGTGGGACAGAATAATGTCACACAGGTAGACACACACACACACACTGGTTTCCATGACTTAAAAGGACATTGCATTGACTTGGAGACTTACTCTAACTTTAACGTTATCACTATGCTCCTAACCCTAATCCTGACCCTAACCTTAACCTAACCCTAACCCCAGTCTAACTTTAATGCATGTCTTCACCTTAAAATATAGTAATTTATGTTATGGGGACTTGATTAATGTTTCCATAAGGAAGACAAGTCCCCATAATGTGACTGTGTAAATATTTAGGTCCCCACAACATAAGGAATACCAGGGACACACACACAATTATATACCGGCAGATTCAAGAAAAACTACATTTAAAAAGGGACCTTGAATTAGGCAAATCATAGTTATAAAAGTACAGACCAGCAGAATTCTCCACAGAAATAGAGCCTCAGAATTTGTAACAACGTAAAGTAAACTTCAGTTTCACCACAAATTACATATCACAAAGATAGTCTTTATGTCAGACACATGTTCTAGTTACAGCCAATGACAAAAATTCTAATGGGTGTCAACATTGGCACTGCACACACTGGTGCCCTTAGTAAGTCACCTGTCAACTTTTAAGTCTGTCAAGTGAACCATTCCTCAGATAAGTGAAAATAGAATGTGCCTGGTTTGTCTGTTTGGGCAGCTGTAGACAATGGTGTTGCAAGATAAATATACTGAAACAGCTGGAAAATCTAAAATTTTCCACTTTTTGTCTGTGACTATATTTGATATAGTCAACAACTACTGACATTTTCAACTCTTAGATATGATGAAGCCGAGATGGGTTTGCTCCCTCTCTGTAGTTGACCTCTCTGTAGTGATTGTCTTCTGTCATTTTTTCTTGCAGGCCAAGGAGTACTTTGTGATGGACGGATATGTGACAGACCACATAGAGATCTTGCAGGATCACAGCGCTCTCTTCAGGTCTCTAGCTTTCTTTGAAGAGGATATGGAGCGACGCTGCAAGATGCACAAACGAAGAGTCGATATGCTAGAGCCTATCTGCCAAGGTACCAGGCTTTTTCAGGATTAACGTATGCTATAATTCTGTAGAAAATGAGTACACAGAAGTAACCATTCATTTAATGTTACATAACAAGTAAATGGTCTGACTCTTTCTTTTCTGTAGACTTGAACTCCCAGTACTACCTAATGATCCGCAGACAGTTGATGTTTGAGCTGGCAGAGACCTACAGTGAAATGATGGACCTGAAACTGACACTGGCAAACAGACAAGCAGATGCACAGTCACTAGATAACCACACCATTAAGAAATTCAACCACCTCTGCTCTGCCTCTGCAAAGTGAGTGTATTCATTGTATTTACTGTGTGTGTGGGGTTTCTATCAGTGTTTTAATCTGCACCAGTCTGAATGAGCTGTAATCCTCTCCTCTCCAGGTATTTCCAGATGTTCCTAGACTCTCTACGTTCTCCAGAGGGGAAAATTCCGGAGCACCTGGAGGAGGAGGTGCTTAGACCAGCTCTGGTGGCTCGCTTCAGAGTGGGACGACTACACAGCCGACTGATCAGCTCTTCACCCTCTGTTCAGCTCGACAACCTCAACAAAGCTTTAGAAAACTACAAGTATGAAAAATATTTGTATTTCTTAATTCCTGATATACATCTAAAAACCTTCTGTGAGGCATACTGAATCTTTAGAATTGCACTGATAGGTATTAAGAGGCAAATGTAACATTCATATATATAATTCATTTAAATGAAAACAACTTCAATAAAGCATGGTGAAGACAATAAATCACATAAACAACACTCAGAACCAGATGTGCACCAGAAGTCAAGTAACCAAGATATAGAATAACATGGCAGTATTTCATAAAATGCATAATAATATAATACAATATGTAAAACTATGTAAAAACCCAATAGTAAATAGATATATAAGTAAATGTATGAGTCTAATGGCCAAAGGGACAATCAGACTACTTTGCAAGCAGGTAGTGCATAATGATGCCCTGATTCTAATAATACAGTCAGAAAAAAACAGCAAAAACAGTAAAATAAAAGCAAAAAACCTAATTAAATAAGGAAAAAGGCAATAATTTGACAGAGCAGAATCCTCCTTCTTGTAATCAGCTAAAACATATTAGATGAGGTTGTGCTACTTCCTCTAAATGCTGTCTGCTGCAAAGTTGTAAATGTGTGTTGACATGACTTTGACCTCTACCTGTAATGTAGATACGTGGTGGAGTATTGTGAGACTCACCCTGAGGCTGCAGCCGCTGTGGAGACGGAGCTGGAGCTGAGTACGGAGATGGTTGGTCTTTTGCCTCTCAAAATCAACCGCCTCAAAGCAAGGATGGCCTCCAACAACTGAGGGGTACCACTTTTCACTGACTGACTTTTCGGTCCATATGCACCGAAAAGTCATTCATCAAAGGACTTTTTCATGCCTCGTGTATTGTCTTATGGTGTCTTCGTGTTGTTTTTGACAGTGAGCATGCTGCCTTCACAAGAACACAGAAAAATATCTTTCCTCTGTATTGTAAAATGTGGTCAATTTACCTTTAATAGTGCACAAAGTATATTCTGTTCAAACATGTCTCTGGTTAAAGAAGAGCAAATGTTAAAGTCATGCTAATAACAGTGCTACAGATAGTGGTACAGTTTTCTTCCGCGTCCTCAGTTGTTGCTGATCCTCTTTATTTTTTGCCTTTGAGAGGTTGCACCGATCGTGTTATATGTACAGCACATACTGTATGTAATGATATTAAACCAATGGACTAATATATACTTGATGTGTGTGGGGGTTTTTTAGTTGCAGTGAGAAACTTGCTCTGGAAATGGTCCTGTCTTTAATCTATAACACAAGTGGATTTAATGAGTCAGTCTGTGAGTAAAAGCCTAAAATATCTCAGTTTGGTCCCAAGATGAGTTGAAGAGCTTCTCTCTCCAGCCTATTAAACTGCTTAATGCATAAAAAAACACTATAAAATTGTGTCCATTAAAGCTAAATCTTGTCTCAAATGGATTCTGTTTATGTGATAACATCTTGTAGAAGCCACAGATTATCTCTACACCTCTTTCGTCCTTCAAGTTTATTTTAACACTGTTGTATTCAATTACCGTATTGCACATGTACATGTTTTACACATGCAAAGTTTAAGCCCCATATTAGTAAAAAATCTAAATCAACGGCTGTTCATGTACGGTCTTTGATTTCTAACTTTTTGCAGTTTATTAGAAATGACTTCGTTTTTTTTTAGATGTTTTCATAACAGGAAGCATTTACGACTGAACAGATGTGTGGGCTGATGGAGTTTCTAACTGAAAATGAGGTCATGTCACATCAGCTCATTCGGTTTCCTCTTTAATGAAATACTGACACTTAAAACTGGTGCAGGTCCGTTTTTCTGATCTGTTAAATTCATCACAGCCATTCCAACTTAACCTACAACTACAAAACCCATGTCATATTCTAATAATCTCTCCGTGGATATACAGATTACAAACATGATGGACAACAAAGGGAAATTATTAATGAGGGTTGTTTAAGTTAGTTGTCACACTGCGTGACCAAATATTATTTTTAGTTCATCCTCCCTCCAGTAAAGAAGCAGTGACACTGATCTTGATGGCTTGTTGGAAAAACCCTTTTAAGACACTACGTTTTGGTTTGTTAGTTCAAAATGTGGAACAGGTCACAACTAAACTGTTCTTAACTAAAATGTTCTTAATGAAGCCTTAAATGCAGCTTAATTCTCTTAGGGAACTTGATGAAATTAAATACAAACACACATTCACTGAAACATTTTCTTTCTTTCTAATTAAATACTACAGCAACATTATGTAAGTTAAACTGGATGTGCTGTTGATGTAGCAGCAGATGTTTGGTCACTCTCGGGTCTTTTTAACTGACCTCAGTTCAGCAGAGTCTGTGACTATCATCAAGTTACGCACTGCTCAGTTTTCCTTCCACCAAACTTACATAGCACATGGACAGAGGTTCAGGTGATTGAAAGAGACTCCATTCTCTCTAAATATAAGTCAGTGACCAATCATAATAGTTTTGAAGTGGCTAGGTTTTTTTTCATTTTATTGCTGTGCCATTTTGTATTTTGCCTACATTTTATATTATCATGTTTTTATTTTTACTAATAGAATCATTTCAACCCCTGTATTGTTTTATTGTATTGACTTATTTGAAAGGTATATAGGTGCTACATAACTTACTATTTTAAGTGTGGTAACAAAGTTACATAGTGTGGCTTTAAATCTTTTTCTTATTCATTCATTTTCTATGGCTTTATCCATCACGGGAGAGTCACACGGGCCTGGAGCCAATGCCAGCTGACACAGGGTTAAAGGCAAGGCCCACCCTTGACAGATCATCGGTCAAACACAGGGTAAACGCACAGAGATGAACAACCATTCATTGCCACACTCACACCCATGATCATTTTAGATTGTCCATTTAACCCGTAGAACCTGGAGAAAACCCAGGTGCATACAAGGAGAACATGCAGCTCTCATTCAGACGGGGATCCAAACTTGTGTCCTTCTTGCTGTGAGGTAACAATGATAACCACTGCACTACCATCTGCTCAGTCTTGTCCTTATCTATCTAACAAATTGGCCCTTTGCAGAGTGTCCATTTTTAACAGGTCACCGCGGGATAATTACAGGTGTAAATATTCATATTCATGATGGCTGAGTGCCATTCGGCTTTATGAGTGCATGCCGGTTCATTGTTTCACTGTCCTCACCTGAACAGGACGGAGCCATCATTAATGTGATCGGTAACACAGGTGATTTTGAAAGGAGAACTGGAAAAAAAAAATGCTTCTGTGCAAAAGGCCCGTTGCAGTCTAGTGTAAATCAGAATCTGTGGCCTGTGAAAAGAAAATCTCAGCCACGAAAACCTGCCATTCCTGCTTTAATTTGTGCCCTCAGTAACCTTTGTGTTGCCTGTCAGAACGTGCACTGATAATTAATGTACCTGCTCAGGACTGATACACTAGATACTAATATGCCATGGATGAGACCGCTGGAAAACACACCCACACACACAATAGACATAAAGATTCACAGTCATTTTATGGTTATTCTTTTTCTTTTTTTTTTTTTACGTTTGTGCATCTAAAATCTCAACTTAAAATTGTAATTATTTTTTTTCCATTTCACTCATAACAAATATAATAATAACACTATTTTTGAACATACAGTATATACTGTATATGTTTTATATATACTACTGATAATAATAACAACAATAATGATAGTAGCCTTGGAAGTCTAAGTCTAGATCCTGCAGACTTGGTGTCATGGTATAATAATAATAATAATAATATTTGTGCATTATAAAATTTTGCATTATTTTGTAAATTATGTAAACTGAGTCAAGAATGAGCCACACTTTCTTCTATATTACCCATATTATGATGAAATAAATATAGCTATATCAAATATACAAAGATGTGAGAAATGTGATGTACTGTCAGGAGGGTTTATTTGTTTGGTATTAGTTTTAATTCATGTTCTACTCTGTCTTTCTGGTCTGTGCCTCCAAACAATAGTGTCTTGTAAGCTTGTTTGGGCAGGGCATGTTTTCTATTCATGACACCGTAATAAAAATATTGATCATTCTTTAATCAATACATGCACACATACTTTAATGACAACGAAGGGATGAAACAGCACAGGAAAAAGCAGTTGGCAAACATGCGTATTACTAATCACACTGATGTTGATTTTAGCTAAATGAATGGCATTATTAACACCTGTGTGAATGTTTAAACTCAAAACACAATATGTATATATGTTTTGGCCACTTCTGGAGAAGACATTTTACATTACGTATCTCATAATTCTCTGTAACAGCCTCTTCCCATATTAGTAAAATGTCTGAGTAGAGACTGTGAGAGTGTGTGTATACTGTGGATTTTTGTGACTTGTACAAACGACCTGCTTGCACAACTGATCTTACACTCATGGTTCTCTAAAGAAAAACTGATGACAGTAGATCAATGTGGTTTTGAGTAACTGCTCCACTGTTTCTGTGGAACTGAACTCCACACCAGTAATGTAAAATACTTGAACACATACGTAATTTTTAACTTTATATTTCTAGCCACTTTTACTTTAACTATACTACATTTCCTATATTGGGTACTTTTACTCTAATACCTTCCCCTAACCATCTTTGTCTCCCAAATAAAATCAGAAGAGTTTATAAATGGCCTGAATTTGACAAAACGCAAAGCTTTTGCCTTTCACCCATATTCAGACAGCACATCTATGTGCAGTGCATACATTTTTCATGCCCATTCACATGAAGCCAGCGCGGCCGTCAGAAGCAATGTGACGTCTTGCCCAAGAGCTGGAAATCAAACCCATAACCTTCCAGTTGAAAGGCAACCCACTCAATTCTAACTCCTCCTTTAACTTTGACTTTTGCTTCTGATACTTCTAATACCTAGTACATTTTATTACAGTATTAAAGCACAGTAAATATCACATACTTAAAGACTAAAGGGAGACTTGAACTTCTGGTAAGATACTTGTACTTTTGCTCAAGTATCCCTTTCAGGTGTTTTATGAAAGATGGGTCTAGACTGGTAAGAATATTCTATTGTGTTGCTTGCAACACAATGTTTATTGTGTATCTAATGTATCTGTGTGGAAAAAGTGCTGTCTCTCGCTCTACTGTCATAAACTCTGGTTTCTCAGACAATAGACTAGAATCCCACGTAATCCCACAGGCATGAGAATGGACACCAACCTGACAGAAAAAGCTGACTTTTTAAAGATGGATAAACATATTTGATGCCGGGATTTACTAAATGACACGTGCATAATACGAAGATGTGATTATTTTATTAAGCATATATTTCTTGGGGTTGGCTGTTCTCTTCTGTGTTCTGTGTGACAGAACTGGCACTAAAAATAGTCCGTAATGTTTTATGCACTCATTTGCTCTTCACACTGTCACAATTTACAGTGTGAACTGGGTTGTCATTGCCATTGTCATCTTTAAAAAAGCTGGTTTCTATATAAAACTCTTGGGAGATGCTAGTTTGGGCATTTTTGCCTTTTAAATTGTCTCTAAATTTAAAGCAAATTAAATTTGTCTTTAAACTAAATTTGTGCTTTAAGTGTTTTGTGGATGAGACCAGTGAAGTGACGACTGGTAAAATACCATGTTTGCAGTGATATATGTACATCGGTATACAGTATGTACAATGTTGTGCCATAAATATGTCACTTGCTATGTGTGTGTGTGTGCCTGGTATTCCTTATGTTGTGGAGACCTAAATCTGTTTACACAGTCATGTTATGAGGACTTGTCTTCCTTATGGGGATAAAATCAAGTCCCCATAATGTAAATTACTACATTTTTTAAGGTGAAGACATGTTTTAAAGTTAGGCTGAGTTTAGAGCCACATAGGATAAGGTTGGGGTCAGGGTTAGGGTTAAGATACTAGTAAAGATGGTTAAGGAATAGGTCACCAGGAAATGAATGTAAGTCAATGCATTGTCCTCTGAAGTCATGGAAACCAGTATGTGAGTGTGTGAGTGTGTGAGTGTGCGTAGAGGCTGAGCAGAGTAATGTGTCATTTCCTGAAGGATGACGAGGATGATGATGGGAACCGATGTTACCACTTCCCCAGAATTATTATGACAAGTCAGCTGAATCTCTCTCTCACTCTACTCTAAGTCAAATTAAAATTATGATGATCAGAAAGAGAGAGAGAGAGAAGACAACAAAGAATAAGAAATAAGAAAATAAGGAAATAAGGAAAAAAGTATTCAGCCCACAAAGTACACGAACCAGAACATAACAGCACAATATTGGACGCAGTGCTGACAGTAACACAAACACACACTAACAGGTCATACTGTTGGAGAAAAGGCCACCCACATGTCACGTCAGCAGCATCTTGCTTGTTGTGGTTTCCTTTGTGTACAGCTGTTTTTTTTTTCCGACACACATACTATATGGAAAGAAATCAAATGTAAAAGAGCTCTGAAGTGACAACATCGTAGCAAATCCGGGGATCGTATATATATATATATATATATATATATTAAAAATGGGCACAGTCTTCTAGGTTCTTCCTGACGCCAAACAGGAAATGATAATATACTCAATAGCCACTACTAGGGTGATATTCTGTGAATAACGTGTCAAGTCATTTTTGTTTATAGCCCAACATCACAAGGCTATATAGGGCTTTACAGCCCTAGGTAACACCCTCTATCCTTAGACCCTCACACTGACTGAGGAAAAACTCCTTGTACAGGGGAAACAAAAAGGGAGAAACTTGAGTAAGAGCCACAGAGGAGGGATCCCTCTACCAGAACACACAGACATTTCAGCAGATTATGAACGACACATTACATTTAGAAAGAGAGGAAGCTGGAGACCAGGAGTATTTAAAATATTAACATTAATGACAATTATCACTATCACTATTGTCTTCATTATTTCGTCCAGGTTGTGACATGTCACTTGCCTCAACACCATCTCGGGTTTGTTCCAGTTTCTCATTTGACTCTAAGAAAAGGACAAGCCATCGATGAAGGGTGGATGAGGATAATGGTAACATTAGTGCTAATGAGTAGCTATATTATTGTAATAGTTATTGTTGTAATGTGGTGGATAGGACAGCCTATGATAGGCCGATGACCTGCCCAGCACTTACCCTGCCTCCTGCCCACAGTGATGTCCCCTGAGACCCTCAATTGAACAATAGTGTAAATGATGAACGCAAAAACCTATTCTAAGAGTGGTAATTACTCTCTTTCCTGATCCAAAATTTTAAACATTCCTACTGTATTCATCTGAGACATCATCAGAGTCACATGAGTGTGAGACAGCAGATCTGTTCCTGTTTCTTTACATCCTCCATGTACTCACCTTCCTGTCGCCATCATCATCCTCACCTTCTAACCCCCCCCCAAAAGAAATTCCATGAGAAGTCAAATCTGTCATGTGCCTTTGTCCTTGACCTCTGATTTACTTCTGTTTTGATGTATTTCGACTTTAGGTTGTCATTTTTACTTTCATTATCTTGTTTTGGTTAGTTTTGTTTTGTTTGTCTTGCTTTGTTTTATCATGTAGTTTTCTCCCAGTAATATTTTATTTTATTTTATTTTATTTTATTTTATTTTATTTTATTTTATTTTATTTTATTTTATTTTATTGTGTCTTGTTCCAGTTGTAGTCAGTTGAGTTTCCTCACCTCAATTTTGGTTTAGTTTCAGGTGACTGCCTGTCTGTGTTCTGTATTGTTCTATTAAATTTGGATTTTGCCAGAAACAAGATTATTGTGTTTTGTATAAAGAAAACAGAACAATGAAAAACAGTCTGAATCACACTCTCCTGCTACCAAGTAAGTAGCATATAATACATAATATTATTATTATTTTTATTATGATTATTATTATTATTGTAACAATATTGTAAGGGAACAGTGAAATCGGAAGACAAATATGTCATAATATTAATAAAGTATAATGTATATCCAAATTAGAAATGAGGAAAAAGAATGATAAAATATAAACCTTGCAATTTACAATTGATTCATTAAGTGAGTCACTTAAAACCTACCTTTTATTTTATTAAAACCTTTTATTTTTTATATTTTACCTTTTTCTGAGCGGATGGAGCGGTAAAGTTGCTTGTACATGTACACAAAGGGTACATACAAAAATCAAATCATTGTGCACTGATGCTATCTACTAGTTTGGGGCAGAATATAATTTTATTTTTGCACAATGTAGTGACAAAGCTCATCTACAATATCTCGATGATAAAGAGAGGGCCATTCCCTCACAAACTTCTCCCTTTCGTCAAATATCCGCACACGCACATACGTAACATCAGATTGTTGCAACATGTGTTACAAGTGCACACAGTTTTATTTTTAATCACTCTTCCTCAGCAGACCAGCAGCATCCTAACTAATAAAAGCATTATCGTAGCGGTTGATCTTAATAATCTGCTTCACTTGCCCGAGGCACTGAGACATACAGTGCATGTTGACACTTGAAATGTCTCTACACTACAGAAACGCACACATACACAATGTCTGCATGGCATTTGTTGTGAGGACACTCTCAGTAGACATAATGGTAATAGTTCCCCAGCCTATTAACCCAACCTTAACTATCACAACTAAATGTTTAACCCTAACTCTTACTTTAACCCCAAAACCAAGTGTTAAGCTTTAAAATGCCAAAATGTCCTCACTTTCCTAAAATATCCTCAGTCCCTATTGCTTATGTTATATTGGTCCTCACAAAGATACCATACAAGAACACACCCACCCACCCACACACACACACACACACTAGTTTCCATGACTTCAAAGAACATTGCATTGACTTTCATTACATTAATTCACAGGTGACTTATTCTAACCGTACCCATAATTATTAGTGCCCTAACTCTAACCTCAGCCTAACTTTAAAACATGTCTTCACTTTAAAATGTAGTCATTTATGTTATGGGGACTTCAGTCATCAGCATTTAGACAGAGGAGCAGCAGTACTATTACTACTACTGTGAATGTACTATATGTAAGACATCAATTCAAAAATGTACTTGACTCAGTACCCCGTCAGAGTATACGCATATACTAATATTAATATTAATACTAATATTAGACGTAGTGCCTAATAAGAGCCTGTGGGGGGCAGTGTTTGGAGCTGGGCTTGCTTCAGTTAGTCAGGCCTAGTTAACTGATATCACACGAAATTTTCACTCATTCTGGATATTCTGCAAATCCACTTATTATATGTGTGTGTTTCATACATTTGCATTAACCTGCGTGTGAGGTCCACCTTTACTGTGCGTATGCAACTGCACTTTTCATACCACTTTCCATTCGGAAGAGCTACATATTTCTCATTATATATCACTATATTCCTATTTTCTATAAATAAAACAATCGTCATTCTTTGTTAACTTCCAAAAAAAAAAAGAGTCCCCAGCCACTCCACCTCCACCTCCACCTCCACCTCCTCCTCCTCATCATCATCATCATCATCATCGTTATCCTTATCACCACAAAGTCTGAGTGAATCTTTTGGCTGTCTATCCTCTGGTATTTCCTCAGCCCCAGTGTGCAGTTACACAAAACGAAACCCGATATTGTGCGGTGGCTAAATGCAAAAAAAAAAAAAAAAAAAGTTTCCAGTGAGAATGTTTTTGGGGAGTTTGTCGGCGCAGAAGTCTGCTGCAGGAAACAATGACGCACTCGGTGTGAGGAGGGCTGATCCTTGAGCGCAGCCTGTGACTTCAAGACTGTTCGCACTTTACTCTGTTACTCTTCAGAACACACACACACTCACACACACACACACACAGAGAGAGAGAGACTTAATCCTTGTTAATATTCCGCTGTTTTCGTCAACAAAGACTCGTTGGAGGATGAAACTGGTTCTTCTTCTCGTGCTCTCGTGCCTCGCCTTACACAACGTGAAAGGTATGTCTGCACTTTGTGCTGAGACTCCCAGTAACTTTTGACTCGGACCTTGTTGTTGACTCTGTTTGGAAATAATTTAGAGCAGCAAACTGTGACAAAGCCACTAATTGGGAACAGCTGAGATCCTTCAAGTCTCCATCAGGGTGTTTTTGAGTGACATGTAAAAAAAAAAAAAAAAGATGATAATAATAATAATGATAAGGGCTTGTTCCTCTTCACTCCCATGTGTGTCAGCACAGTGTGATTATTACCGACACCTCTGACTCATTTTGTGGACGTCAGCTTTCTCTGTCCTCGGGCTGATGATGGGAGATCAACATCCTCCTCACCTGTGGCAGCCTGCAAATGTAGACTTATACAGATCAGATCAGATTCTGCTGCAATGAAAACTAAAGATGAAGGGAAAACACTAGAGTGAAGAGCAACAGTGTTTCAGTTTCCGAGTTAAGTTTTTTTTTTCAGTCTTTGTACATGAAAGGGTTTTTTTTTTTCCCTTCACCTTTCACCATGACACTAAGGAGACCAGTGTCGTCATTCTTGTTATAAATGGAGAAATGAATCTATGTGGGGAAAGTCCACGATAAAATTAAACAAGTTTGTTTTCCAATTTTAAGTTACATTCAAATTTCACACGATGAGAGTCAAGGTAAAAGCATTTTTACAGTAGAATGATTAAAAAAGAATGTGACAACTTTATATAAATCAACAACATCACTAGTTTTAATACAATTGCGCTCGGATGTTTCAAATTTTCAGAACTGGCATTTCACATTTGGACCGTCCTAAGTGACAGACAGTGCTTTTTCAAATACGACCGTAAATAATCTGGTTGTCAAATAATATATGTACCTAGACACTGAGAGCTACAGAAGTCTACAAGCACAGGGACACTGACATCAAAGTCGCTCAGTCACTCAAATGAACTTAATTGTCCCTTTTTAGGTAAACCTTGTTCAAGCCTGAGCTACACAGTTTTAACCGACAATACAACAGAGCAAGCACATAATGTAATTAACAAAAACAGAGAGTAATAAATGCTAAATGAAAGCACAACGTGTATTTCATATGCCCTAAAACAAACAGAAAAGAAAGGCTACATTCAGACATAATGTTGTTATCTTTTTACATCAGGCTAAGACAGAAACAAGTGGAGTTTCCAGTTGACACATAATAAAACTGCAGTAGGCAAGATTGCTGGAAAAGCATTTGTTGTTGAGTTTAACCCATGAATTTTAAAAATTAGCAGTGACACTCGCACTGATTTGAAGCACTCTTCAAATATTGACACGAGTTTATTGCGCTTATTGTGCAATTTTCTCTTTTTCCTTAAGTGCTCGCTGCAGTGTATGTGGTTTTGTTGGTGCGGGGATAGCAATCGTTCTGTCAAAGTGACCTGCATGTAGAGTACGTGTCATCTCTCTGAAGTGGTCAAAACTTCCCTGACTTGACGGATTTAGTTGTGAAGATCTAAACAGAGGAGGTGAAGACGTGTTCTCCTTGTCTCCTTGTAAAAACAACTGTAATTGTAATAACTGTAAATCAGGCTTTAACCATAAAATTATAAGAGTTACTTGTTTTGATTTTAAAAAGTAAGAGACTCATAAGTTGGTTTTATTTAATTTTGTGAAGGTGTAACCCCCAATTAGCAAGTTTAATTAAGTTAAATTTTATGATTATTGGATTATTTACAAAACTGAAAATTAAAAACGTCTTGATTTGTATGACCTCCCGAGGCCCACCTGCAGTACCTTCACCGCCCACCAGGGTTCCACATCCCACACTTTGGGAATCTGCAAACTGCTAAAATACCTTAATCAGATGGTTACCGTGTATATATTTATTTTAAGAACCTAATTTGGCTTGGCTCAAGCTCGAGGTAGCTGTTTAATAATTTCAGCTCAATCATGAAATTGTTATGATGTTTTAAGAAAAGGCCTCGGTTCTGTCACTTCCTTTTCTAAGTAGAATAACACAAGGCCAACTGTTTCATTACCCTGTTGCAGAATAATGTTGAAATCCCCACAAACACCCTGAACATGGAAATGTTAACTTATAAACCCCAAAGAAATTTCACGCTGAACTGATCCAGATGAGCAACCAGATGTTGCCCAAGAAGACTACTCACAACAGAAGTGACTTGTTGCTTCAATTTAACATGAAAAAGTAAAAAATGTGAACACTTTGTCCCCTTTTCTCTCTTTCTCCAGGAGCACCAAGGAATGCTGTGTACAAGTTTGTGAGATGTAACCCAGAGGGCGACCAGGCGAACTGTGTGACTCACCAAAGTCCAGTGATGGCATGGAATCAGGACCTGCCAGCCAAGCTGCCGGCTTCAACTGCACAATATCTGTTAGTATTCATGTGTTGTGAGCATCGCAAAGAGGTTGTGCCGCTTTGGATGGGACGGTTTATTTTCTCTGTGAATTGCTCAGAGTGAGATGAGAGCGTCTTGGTAGCAGCTGAGTTCACTCTGATGTCTGGAAAAACAAAAGCATCTCTCAGTGTGTCACTGCTGTCAGATAAATGCAGACTTTAAATATAGAAATGCAATGGATCTGAGTTTGGTTGACACAAATCAAGCAGCGCAGCATCTCTCTGGGTGTATGTCTGTGTTTTGTGTTTTTTTTAGAGAGAATATGTAAGTGTGAGGTAGGTGGCCAAGAAAAGCCAAAATAGACGACAACATGGAGGGAAAGAGACAGATGGAGGGGACGACAGAGAGAGGAGCGGGAGGTTAGAGCTGGAATTAAAATGACCTGAGGAGTCTGTGGTGTTTTTCGCACTGGTCCAGAGTATGTAAAAATGAAAGTTGGCCATTTTTGCTTTTCTTCTCAGCATTTTTGCTTTTCTTCTTTGAACTGAGTCTGAGAAATGCCTCACTTTTCAATGTGAAGTGATATTATCCGGATTATCTCAGTGTTATTCTGATTATTCATCCTTAATTTAGAAGACGTATGGTTCAAAAATTGGGAAAATAGAAATGTCATATGCTCATTAACTAAGAAAGAGAGAATTGTAAGAGCGGAATAATATTGAACATTTACTTTGGGGCATTAATATCAACACATTCACTGACATGCATTTCCTATTATGGTCAGTGTGTGTGTGTGTGTGTGTGCATCTGTGCAATTAAGATAAAGGGACTGGTTCACTCAAAGTGCTTTCTGGAAGCATAGTGTAGCTCAGTGCACTGAAAAATTAAACAGTAAAGAGGGAGTGTAATTCAGCTTAGACCATTGTGTTGAGAACAGTGACCTAAAATGAGGATGCCCATTTTCACTGACATACCCATGTTCCTGCCACATTATTTTTAATTATCCTGCTCTGCATCTGTTTCCTAAACTTTCTGTCTGAGGGCCAACTCTTTAAAGATGGCAAAAAATATCATTGTGAATGAGTAAACATGTAATTACAGCCTAATTTAATGTAAATATAAAATTTAATGTGGAAAGTTCTTCAAATTTTGTTTGTGAACCCAAAACAATTCTCCCCCAACCCTGTCTTTAGGAATCACTGCTCTACATCGTACACATAGTTCTGCTTTTAAAAACGTGTCTTTTGGCAGTTTGTCACCTCAGTAACATGAAGTCCCACTGCTGTTATGTTCAGCCTTATACTGTCCTCTATGTTGTCCTCTGCCAGTAATAAGCAAAACACTTTTTTCCATTAGTCATAGTTAGTTTATTCATTTTTAATTATTAATTTTGCATATTTTACCATGAATTTCTTAAAAAAAAAACATGCAGAAGTGAAACACTACAGTACGTTTTGTCTTTATATAAAAACCTCTTCAATAACTGGATGTCAAAGCAGCAGTTATGGCAGCCTAGATTTTCTTGTCCTTGACCATGCAAAGCACAACCCACTCAGAAATTGGATTATGCACCGCACACCACATTTAGCGTCAGCTGTGAACAGGTTCCGTGTGGGTATGATCAAATTTAACCATTAACCTCATTTAATTCTTCTTGGGTCGAGTCAAGAATTTGAATGTTTGAGCCGTGAGGAGTTTAGACCGTCCTGTTCAGTCCAGGTTGTTTCATTTAGACAGTGTATAACTGTCTTGGTCTTGACTTTCTGTTTCCTCTTTTAGAGTTCCTCCTAACTCGGATATCAGATAAAGACTTGATTTAAGACAAGTTATCAAAATCAAAGATCTACAGTCAGCAACTATCAGTTTACACGCCTTCAGTGAAATCACAGTCTCACTTGTATGGGTTTAATTTGTATATGAGAAGGTAGAGATATTAGCACACGTTCAGCGCTGAGTGCTTCTCTGACACTGTCGTGAAGCTGCAGTAAACATAGCGATACATTACCAAGGGTGTTAATGACAGAATGCTGACGTGTAAGGATGTTGGGTGGCGTAATGGAACGGCTAGCTGTGAAAATGAAGATAATTCTCAGGTTCAGTGTGTGTTTGTCGGAGTCTTATCTGGCCTCCTGCATCGCCTCGAGATTGCTTAAAAACACCTCGGTGGCAGCAGCAGCAGCAGCAGCAGCAACCTCAGCTTTTGCAGCTCGCCTCCAACAGGAAGCCAGAGGGAAGTGTTAAGCGGAAGAGGGCTGTGACGCCCAGTGGTCTGCTGCTTCTGGTCTATTGTTCTGTGGTGAACTATGTGCCACACTTGTCCAATGTTTGAGAAATTCCACGTTCCATGTTAACTAGTAGTTAAACTTGTTTTAGCCAGCCGCGAACGATAGTGTGTGTAAAGAGTGGAATAATATTATAGTCTGGTTGAGCCACCATAGGTCTACATGGTTGACGGTAGCTGGTGAGGAGGTGGAGAGAATGAGGTGAACGTTTCAGTCGATCTCCACTTGCTGAAATTATACTGAAAATAAATGATGGATGTCAATGATTCATCAATTTGTTAATGATATTTACTGCAGAACTTTTAAATATGAACAAATATATGTTGCATTCAAATCATCATCAATCGAGATTACGCAATGCTTTTTAAGCTTATCACACGAATCTCTCAGTGTTTCTCGTTAAGATCTTGTGTCACCCATCAACATTGTCATGCTGCACACAGGAAGTGATTTGTTTTATGGCAAAACACACTAAGGTGACGGAAATGTTTGTGTTAGTAAGTGAGGTGGCTGCAAACAGATTGTAGTACGACTGAAAACGCAATTAGGTGCTTGTGAAAAGTTACAGAAAAACTGGTTATTCACCACTTTAATGTGATAAATGCTTCTTGTGCCCCACCCACCCCTGAGCTGCTGGTGTTTACACACAAGTGCTCCCTCAGTCAGGTCTGATAGTATTGTTTGACAGAGCCAGTTTTCAGATGAAGGACACAATATACAAATAATCTTACA